>JARACZ010000031.1:4787500-5301449 GCA_029255805.1 Keiferia lycopersicella | reverse complement strand
TTTGCTAGACCTATAAAAAAGAAAGACTCTGCCACTATAAAAGAAAATTTTAAAGATATATTCTCGGAAGCTAAAGCCACTCCGAGACATTTACAATCCGATAAAGGTACTGAATTTATAGCAAAAGACGTCCAATCTTTTCTTAAATGTAACGGTATAAACTATTACACCACCAATAATCCTGATATCAAAGCAAGCATAGTTGAAAGATTCCAACGTACACTTAAAATGAAAATGTGGAAATATTTTACTCATAATAATACGTATCGATATATAGATATTTTGCAAGATTTACTTAATTCCTACAATAATAGCTTTCACAGAAGTATTAAAATGCGCCCTTGCGACGTAAACTTTGATAACATTATGACAGTTTGGCGCAACTTGTATGAGAGAAAAAATGAAGATGCTACGAAAATTAAAGCCAAACCTAAGTTTAAAGTTGGAGATCATGTAAGAATAACTAAGTACAAACATATTTTTCAAAAAGGTTATGAAACCAATTGGAGTGATGAAATATTTTTAATAACATCGATTATAGACAGATCACCCTTTGTTGTTTACACAATAAAAGATTTACAGGGAGAAATTGTTACTGGGACTTTTTATGAAAAAGAACTACAGAAAGTGACATACGACCCCACTGCTTTGTATAAAATAGATAAAATACTGCGCGCCCGCTATTCAGGTCGCAGAAAAGAACTATTAGTGAAGTGGAAAGGTTATCCTGATAAATTCAATAGTTGGGTTTTAGTATCAGATTTAGAAAAATCATGAAAGGCGAAAACTTTTACTTAACTTTACCCAGTAATAGCTCGTTCTCATATTTTCCAAATAACAAAACCACCAACTTCTCCACAAAATTACCAAAATCAATAAAGTTGGATGGAGAATGGTCGGTAGGATTAGTTGAATTTCAGTATCCTTGCACTATGTTTACTGTTCAGGATAATAATAATATAATGTATATCACCAAACGCATGAAAGTTCCCGACCAAGAAGAACTCAGTACAGTAACATACAAGAGTCACATACCTACGTCTAGTTATGAAAACATTAACGATGTTATAACAGCACTGAATTCGAGAGAAAGCTTCAAATTAAGACATGATAAATTAACAAAATTGGTTTCACTCACAGGTGATATGAATAACCTTATAGCTTTAAGGTTTTCCCCTATCTTAAGTCTTCAGCTTGGATTTGACCCTAATACAAACATTGCTACAAAAACAACTGGAAAGTTTCCAGCTAATTTATACCTCGGATTACCATCACAGTTATACATATATTGTGATATTGTAGAACCTCAGATGGTTGGAGACGTCATGTGTCCTTTATTAAGAATAACATCATTAGATCCAGTTAAATATGTGTATGGATCAAACAAAATGCATATTTTTTCACCGCCACATTATGTACCAGTCATGCGTAGAGAGTTTGATACAATTGAAATAGATATAAGATCGAACACAGGAGGAAAAGTTCCATTCCAATTTGGAACGAGCTGTGTTAAACTACATTTTATAAAAAGATAAAAACAAAATGTACACAAGAGACAATAATTTAATCTGTCCATATCATCATTATTATTCTCATCAAGCAGGAACTGGAATCGGAGTAGTCTATAAAGGAGTGTCACATCAACGCGGTCATGGTATAGGAAGCTTTTTAGGGGGTTTGTTTAGGTCTGTTCTACCACTTTTATCAAATGGAGCTAAAGTTATTGGTAAAGAAGCTCTGAGTGCGGGGGTAGGTCTTTTATCAGATATAGTAAGTGCTAGGCCTTTAGAAGAATCTGTCACAAATCGTTTTAAAGAAGCTACTTCTAATTTAAAAAGAAAAGCTGATGACAAAATTATAAGAGCTATGAGTGGGTCGGGGTATAAAAATAGAAAACGAAACCATAAAGCCCTCATTCACTCGGAGAATTTGAAAGCAAGAACAGTGAAAAAGGCGAGGAAAAGTAAATTTTCAACAATTAATGATATCTTCTCTTAAAATAATTTAAAATGTCATTTTTACATAATCATTCTTGTGAATGTGCAAAGTCAGAATTAGATATATTTGCTTTACCATCGACGCAAACAAGTATAGAAAGCGGACAATGGATTTATTACAAACCTATTTCATCTCTTAGTGACGATGGCCCTATAGAATTTCAAATACCCGGTTCCGGGGATGATTATATTGACTTAACACACACATTGCTTCATGTGAAAGCCAAAATATTGAACCAAGATTTGTCTAATATTGACTCTGAAAAAACATCAGTAGCTCCAGTAAATAACTGGCTTCATTCGCTATTCAGTCAATTAGATGTATACTTAAATCAAAAGCTTGTTTCTCCACCAAATAACACATATGGATATCGTGCATACATTGAAACATTATTGAATTATGCACCTGCAGCAAAAGAGTCCCATCTTACATGCTCAATGTGGTATGAAGACACTGCAGGAAAAATGAATAACACAGATGATTCAAATAAAGGATACACTTCAAGACTAAAATATACAAAAGACAGCAAAGAGGTCGAAATGATAGGACACTTACATGGAGATATATTTAACCAAGAAAAGTTTTTAATTAATGGAGTTGACATGTGCATCAAACTTATACGTTCAAGGGAATCATTTAACTTGATGTCTTCATCAAATGATATCAAAGTCAAAGTGGCTATCACTGAAGCAACATTAATGGTGCGTAAAGCTCGAATAAATCCAAGTGTACTACTCGCTCATCAAAAAGTATTAGCTACTACAACTGCGAAATATCCAATCACGCGAGCTGAAGTAAAAGTTTTGACCATTCCATCCGGTATTCAAGGTAAAACACTAGATAATGTTTTTCTAGGTCAGATACCAAAACGTTGTATTATAGGATTTGTGAATAATACAGCTTTTAACGGAAGTTTTACCAAAAATCCGTATGATTTCGATAACTATGGTTTAAATACGTTTAGTTTGTATATTGATGGGATTCAAATTCCTTCTAAAGCATTACAGCCACAATTCAGCAGTGGGTTGCATACTATTATGTATCATACGCTTTTTTCCGGAACTGGTATTCATTTTTTAAATGAAGGAAATGGTATAAATCTGAGTAGATATCCGAAAGGTTACTGTTTGATGGCTTTTGACTTAACTCCTGATTTATGTGCAAATTCAACTTCACACTGGAACTTGATTAAACATGGCAGTGTTAGATTGGAAGCACGGTTTGAAAATGCCCTAACTGAAACAATTAATTGTATTGTTTATGCTGAATTTGATAATTTAATTGAAATAGATAAGAATAGAAATGTAAACGTCGACTTTAGTAGTTAAGTAATAATTATATAAGATAACGGACTTTGATTATCTCTCAGATGCATTTTTATTTTTGTGTAAATTAGACCTTAATAAGTATGAACACTTTCGAGATAAAAAAATATTTGAGATCAATTCATAACTCCTTAGCTGATAATGTATTTCCCGCTAATCGTCTACCAATTTTTATGACAGCACCTGTGTATTTGATAAGTAATTTAGACTCAGACACAAAACCAGGGTCTCACTGGGTAGCAATTGTTATTCATTCAAATGGTGTTGGTGAATATTTTGACAGTTTTGGTCGTAAACCTGAAGGTCATCATTTAAATTATTTAAAAAGGAATTCACGAACATGGAAATACAACCATAAAGCTATTCAAAACATTTTTTCGTCTCTGTGTGGAGAATATTGTTTAGTGTATTTGTATTTAAAGTACAGAGGTCTAAGTCTTGAAGATTTCAATAACCTATTTACTAAGGATTCATTGAACAATGATTTCTTATTAAATGATTTCTTTATAACTTTCTTTAAGTAATATTTGAATGTGTATATAAGAAGTTACCCTTATACTTAAGCTAAAATGATTAAAATGTGTTTAGATTTAAAGAACGGTTATGTCATATGTGTTTTATGAAATAAATGGTGTATACATTTTAATACAGGTGTTTTAATTTTATTTCCATTACAAGAATAAGGTACTGTTATTAAAAGGAAAAAGAAACAAACGTTATTTTAATGTTATTTTATTATTTTACATTGAATTTAAACCGACATAGACATTACAATGTTAAAAATAACAAAGCCAACTAAAACAGAAAAACACAGAAATAATTAGTAAACAAATCAATCATATTTATCCAATTAAAGAGTAGGCGAGTATGCTGTGGAGGATAAAATATAGTTGTCCTGTATGGAATTTATAATTTCTTCGACTTCTTCGTCTTCTTCTCGACTCCAATCAACTGATAGTGGATTGACAATCTCTATAGACTGCGTCAGAGGGTCCGAATAAGGTTCTTGAGTCTTGGGAGGGTCTTGACAATTCGCACAATATGCCTTCATTGGCAATACACCATCAACTGTATCCAGTGATTCACAGTCTTTTGAAGAAGAGTAGTGCCCCTCGCAGGGGGTGAAAAATGGCTTTACGTCGTCATCTTGAATTAAACACTCAGGTAATTCGTTATTAATATACCAGAATCGAATATATCTTGAATATTCTGTAAGGATAGTTTGTTTTGAGATGGTCGCGATAACTTTTTTAGAAAGATACATTTTTAATGAATAACGAGCTTGTGGCACGAATGCAAGCTTGGTGCTGACTGATTTACGAAACTTAACATCACTCGCTTGAATAGTGAAGTCGCCCCTATTGTCCTGTCCATCCATAGATTTTCATTGTTAGGATGTTTTTGAGGTAGAAAGGGAAGTTGCTGTGTTGTTGAGTGGCGTGGTATTTAGGTACTGTTTTTTCTGTTTTAGATGACTGAGAATTATGAAATTAGTTATCGAAAAAGTATTTTTTACAGTCTTGTGATTGCGAGACGTTCTTCGTGATATCGTATATTAATTCCTTGCTGCGGTCGTAAATATTGTCCGTGACCTTTGTGTAGTATTTAGCACGAAAATCGGCTATTTTCCACTGGTTGTTTGACGACACCTTGGCTAATTTCTTGAGATCGTAGACTTCTACTTTAATTAGATGTGTGGCGTTTGCTGCGTCATCGGTATTCGACGATATGTAGGATACACCGCCGTTTCGAGCCATCCCAACTGTTGAAGATTGCGTTTTCTTTTGCTTTTTGATTTTGGGTGTGTCGAAAAATTGATCGATAGCATTATCGCTGCCCGCCCGTTTTAGTGATTTTTGATCGGGTTCGACAATAGTAAATGCAGTTTCATCATCACTTGATGCAGCGAAATAATAATTCTTGAATGTGTTTGGTAGGTCATCAACGTTTATTCCCGAACCCTAAAACAAAACAGACATATATATTATGCGTTATTAACGGGAACTATGCTGTAATAAAATTTACTTAAATAACAATCAAAAATATTACTTCATACACATCACATCAACATGTACTAGTCCTCAATCGAATATATTACTTATCAATACACACAATGCAATTTATACGGCATAAATACAAAGTATTTCTCCCGAGAGTATGTAAGTAAGTATAACATACACATGTACCAGTCCTTTGACGAACGTAGGCCTCGTAATTTTCGTAACATACATGTCAGATAAATACAAACAGTGTTGAACAAAAATGAGAGAAATAAATATAACGATTCTTACCTCCATTTTTCCTATGCAGCTAGCTGTAGACCGAGACATGATGTTAGGTTAGGTTAGGTTAAACTTTCACAACGAACACGAACACTAGATTTGATTTTTAATACTATATCACGCACTCCAAATCAAGTTGTGGAGTACAGACAAGCTTGTTCCGCTTTTATAACGAAACCACGACAAACAGGGGTATTTTTTTTCAATATCGTTAACCACCACCCACCGTGGATACTTGTCTCGACGAGTTTAATTTTTGAGAAAGTTCGCTTTGTTAGATAAATGTTGGGGCGGAAGACACCGTTATAAAAAAGTTAGTCTTTACAATCACAAGACAATAAGCACATTTCAAAATTTATCTCTAAATATTATAAATACACAGCAGGCGGCATCGTCAAAAGGAAACAAGGGTCTTTACAACTTAATTTTATTACATAGTGGGTTTTACTATTAGCGAACAATACAAATATTGAAAAAGTCGGCAAGGCAAAGATTTGTATTTACGGCTGAACCATTGTTCACAATACAGTAGGCTCAACATGTCGAAACTTGCTTTTGGTGTACAGAAACACAACAGTGGTAGGTATGAACTTTATAAATGGTAGGTATAAGTTAAATTGATGGTGATATAAAAATATTATGAATAATCATACGTATTGATTTACTTACGCTTTACTGCCTAAGAAGTATCTATTGGTACCATGAATTGACAAAATGCATGTATGAAATGAAAAGATTATATGAGCCGCGACCTATATCAAATTCAGCCACGAATTAAAGTATCATTGATATAATGAACTCAAAAATTGGAGAAGTAAAAATGGATTTCATACAACAAACCATGAATTCCAACAAGAATTCTAATATGACAAACCAACAAGAACGCGAATTGACCGCGACTTAATTTTATATGAAGCACGAAATAATTCGAAATCAAACCGCGGAACCGCGAATTAATTTGATACCAACCGCGGATTAATTTGATATCGACCGCGGATTAATTTGATATCGACCGCGGATTAATTTAATTACATACGCGGATTAATTTGATATAAAACCGCGGATTAATTTGATATAAAACCGCCAATCAAAAGCATATGTGACGAGCTTTTTGCAGACACCGACAAAACCACCGTAAAGGGGGTTTTCGGGTGGTCTAGAACCGGCGAATAGTATCTACTTACGTTTGTGTCTTTATGTTCAATAATCATCTGAATTCTCATTTTACGCTAGTCAAAACGAAACGAAAGAGATATCAATAGAAAATTGCACATCATTTTTATTGGATATTTCACATCAAACCAATGATAAAACTGCCAGTAAGAAATGTGACATACAGCTTCGTTCAAACTTTATGAGGTGCCGTGTGTGTATGCTTGCACATAAAATATCTTCATCTTTTATCTTCGTCATTAAAAATAGCCTCATAGAAACCCGTGAATGCATTATATTGTGCGATCTGTTTAAAAGGAAACCATAAAAAAGTCGGACGAAGGAAATCGTCCCCAAAATACGCAGGTAGAAAATATGTGCGATTGCCGGCAAAATTCCCAGTCGCGGGCAATATTGCCAGCAACATCACATCTATAAGTACGATCGCCCGCCTGCCCGCCGCTGTCACAAAAACAGCGCCGCCTGCTATGACACCCAGCTGAAATATCGCTTCCAGTTGAAAGAGGAAACAACATTTGAAATAACAAGCAAAACCTTATTTGAATTGCAGAATACAATGTGTGACCCTGAAGAGAAGCAAATATAGTGCACATATCTTGGTAAATCTTCAGACGTGCAGTGCAGCATGATTTCTCGGTGTTTACCCGGATTAATCACGAAGGGAGTAATATGAAAGTTTCATATTGACACGCGCTCGTGCGTGCGGCTTCTTTCCAGTTTTTGATAAAATCAAATCCTACATAGCGCGTGATGATGACAACCTTGCTCAGAAAATCGGTTGCGTTAACCATAATTACAACAAGTCAGCGTTGCCGCTCTTTCGTGATCGTTATAGTATATTTTTTATTCTTTAGATATCTTGCAGTTTCGAAAACTCTACAATTTATATTCTCAAGCGAGAACGAAAACTAACAGCGCCCCAGCAGCGTTTCGCAGCCGACATTGACAGCAACTTGGGAAATTAGCCCGCGCAATTTCTCACAGCGAAATTCAAAACATTCAAAACTCCTGCCTCAAAATGTACGGCAAAATCAACATTCGCCTCGACTCGCCTTATCTCGCGTAGGCCTTAAAATAATGCAACAGCTGGGGGAATAAAACTCGTACTTACTTACAACAGAACAAAAGATAATCAAGTTAAGAGGTCTTTCATGCGTTGCAGATTTATGAGAGAAATCTTTATTGGCCCTGTAAATACGCGGCAGTACAATTAGCCGAACAAACAGACGCGAACAAAGACCGTAAGTGGAACCACAGTAGAAACAATAGCAGAAGGAGTAGTAAAAATTTTGGTTCAAGCTGACGAACGATCGATGCTTCTCACCCATTAGTTCCCACATCGACCATAATATGCACTCCACGTAGTGGTCTTCTAGGCCGTCACACCTGCACTAAGTCGACGGCCTTGGTTGGTATACTTAAATGGCGGCTGTTATATTACAGGACTATACTCAGAGGCCCACCTAATCGGAGGCGGTCACCAATCTCTGATACGTTTCATTGCATTGTTATTCAACTTCAACGCCCAACATGGGGTAAGATGGAGATGAAGACATATGCTGCGGGCCGTTGTGTACCAGAAGAGTCACTTTTTGATTGATGTATTTTTTTTTATATTGTCGAGTAACCATCATGCACCTAACCTGCGTTATTAGCAGGACAGTGTTCCATTTGATACCTAGGTATAGGTACGCGTACCTATACCAAAGAATATGCAATAAATGAAGATATGAAGATAAAGATACTAAAGCCAAAAAATTAAAGCCTTCGCCGACGCAGGCCCAACGCACGACGCTGCACTAGCGCTGCGTCAACAGCGGTTGTGCGTTTAACCCGCGTCAACAGCGGCTTTACTACGGTACGCATGCGTTACACAGCGTTATTTTAGGGCTGCGTTGTGCATAAAGCGTAAGAACGGCCTAACTATAGCTATACTGTGACGGGACCGGGAGACGTAATTCTTACTTCAATATATTCGGCTAAGCCCTTCGGCTCAACCAAGAACGGCTTTACAGGATGTTAATGAACAATGTAGGTTCTCTTTTATTATGATGACAGAAGATATGAAATTCACTATTCGGATTTTAAGTTTGACACTTTGAAATAATCTTGCTTTCTCGTTTAGTTCCGGCTAAAAATAGCATTTACCGTGTGATGCCGGCATAGAATAAATAGCATCACCCGAATTCTTCCCGCGGGTGTTGTAAGAGGCAACTAAGGGACTCAAGGTTTTCATGTGTATTACCACGTATTACAACCTTAGGCGACTGGCTGACAACCTGTCACTACAGTGATACATAAATCATCTGAAGGGGCCCTCAATACTTGTCAGACGTGGCGATAACGGCAGCAATTTTACGATCGTTAACGCTCTACCTACCTCGCAAGGGATAAAGGCGTGATTTGTGTATGTATGTGTAAAAATAGAATAAGCCCAATTTTACCCCTGGGGGTTGCAAAAAGCGACTAAGGGATAATCCAGGGAGTGGGCAGTAGCGTTCCCTTGAAAAACACCTTGCACTGAGATAGGGAGAGGCGTATGTCCAGCAGTGGACTGTTATGGCTGTTAGGCGCTACGCACACTTAACGCACGGCGGACCGCTAAAATATCGCAACGCTCTGTCGGATCCATACTAGAAATGTCAATCCCCGTAGTAAAACCGCTCAACTGCTATCGCAGTGTCATCCGTCGAGTGCGGATTTAGTATGGGGCGTGACGTTTCTAGTATGGAGCTGACAGACCGCTGCGATATTTTAGCGGTCCATCGTGCGTTAAGTGTGCGATATACCATAAGGTTAAATTCAGAAAGAACGAACGTCTGTAAACGCAAACCGGGAAGCGTAAATACAAACCCGACTACAACACAGACATCCATACTCTGTGTTGTAGTCTGGTTGGTACAGAGTTCGGACGTACAAACCCGACTACAACACAGAGCACTCATACCAGCCTCTTCGCAATTACATTAGTTTTGAAATGCCCTGTGTCGGTTCTGGCACATCGCCGGCCCCTGCCGGGGCACGCTCGCTCCGCTCGCTCGGCTCGTGCGTTGTGGACGCAGTTCTAACCTAACCTAACCTGGCGACGACGCCAGGTTAGGATAGGTTGTACCTAACAAACCTATGTTTGAGCTTGAGTGGCTTTTGAATTTATAATTAAAATTTCATTAATCATTAAAAACATCATTTTTCATTAAAATTTCATTAATCACTTAAGTGTGATTAATCATTAAAATTATCATTAATCATTTCATTAACTGTTCATTATGATTGGTTATTCATAATTATAATATCATTAAACTTTAATTTATCATTAAAACATCATTAGGTAATCGTTTAATAACAATTACAATCGTTAACTTGGCATCGATGATGTCTGTGTTGTAGTCGCCTTTGTAGCATAATTTAATGTTCCAACCCGACTACAGCACAGACAGTCCCCTGTCTGTACTGTAGTCCGGTTTGTACTAGCGCAACCGGGAACGATAATGGGCCACGTGCTGTCAAAGGCAGATTTCGCTCGGAGAGTGACTATTACGACATAGGGTGCACAAAGTCCTATACTGCCAGATGCATTTTTTTATCGTTCCAGGAACCAGATTTTTCTATCAAAGGTTGCCTAAGCAATATGTCATGCTAGTTTCAAACTTGTTTTTTTGTTGCAACTTTAAGCTCACTTGATTTGATTGATTTAGTATTTTGTCCGTAGATGTAGGTAGCTTCGTGTTCTTTTATGAGATTTGAAATAGTTTACCAGCAATTCGCTAGAACTCCTGGAAACGACCGTGTGATGCCATCTTTCCCGTGTGATGCCGGTTTAAAATAGCATCACCCCATTTTTTCCTTGTGAGTGTCGTAGAAGCCAGTGACTCAAAGGTTTTATGTGTATTGCAAGATTAGGCCACAGGCTGACAACCTGTCACTACATATACATATATATTATCACTATAAGGTTATATAGTGATAAACGACTTACTTATCTGAAACTACTCTCAAACATTACGACCATAATCTTACGGTCATTAACTCTCTGTCTACCCCGCCAGGGATATAGGCGTGATTTGTGTATGTATGTAAAAACCCTCGGGTTCAATCCCCAAAAATAGAAGCACTTTCCGTATGAAACATTAACCTGGCGTCTAACGATCTCTAAAACTATAAGACATTATTACGGGTTTTAACTCACGGTAGGGATATATCGAGCACCCAATATTTCGGCGATGTTGCAATCGCCATGATCACGGGTAAACTGGAGCGGCTGCGGGTGACGGCTAAGGGCAAACATATCTGTCTACCCTCATTCTTCTGCGTTTTTTCGGAACACTTTGGTCACTATCGGTACTCACTCGAAAGTCATCTCGACAACACACACTAACGGTATCGCATGATTTTATTGCAGGTTTAGACACAAACTTATTTTTACACAAATTTACCACTGGATTCCATGTACTTGACAATTTGAAGCCATCTTCTCTATTGAAATTTTTGTACTTGGTGATTTCAATAGCCTCGCTTACCAGTCTTGGTATGTAGTGGCGTTCGGTCGAAAGTACTTTTGGATTATGTAATTCGATCCAGTGGTTTGGACCAGACTCAAGCAGGTGTTTCGCAATGGCAGACTTATGTGCTTCATTGTTTTTCACTGCCTTTATGTGCTCTTTGACACGGATGGAGATGGTCCGCTTAGTTTGACCAATGTAACAACTACCACAACTACAGTCTATTTTATACACCCCTGGACATTCTAATGGAAATCGATCCTTTGGTGACCGTAGAAACTGCGACATCTTCTTGAAAGGAGTGAACACAGTTTTTATCGAATACTTATCCAGTATCCGTCCGATCCTGTCTGTTACTCTCTTCACATACGGAAGAAATGCAGCACGACGCTCAACCTTGGGAATTGGTGTCCTAGTCTTGTGTTTCTGAGGCTGAATTTTGTTAGGGTAGCCATTGCTCAGTAGTACGTGTTGAACATGTTGCAGTTCCTCATGAAGGTGTTCGTTATCGCAAAGGTCATAGGCGCGATTTGTTAAGGAGGTAACCACTGAGTTAAGCTGTCGCGGATGGTGATGCGATGTTGCGCGTAGGTATCGGTCAGTATGTGTCGGTTTCCTGTACACCGTGTGACTGAGAGTGCCGTCGCTTCTGACCGTCAACTTCACATCCAGGAATGCCAGAGACCTATCCTTCTCTATTTCTGCCGTGAAACGTATGTTGCTGTGGATCGAGTTAAGATGCAGTAGACATTGCTGCACTGACTGGTCGTCTCCTTCCAGTACACAGAACACGTCGTCAACATATCTTTTCCACAACTTGATTGGCAATGGTGCAGTGTTAATGGCCAGAAACTCGAAGTGCTCCATCCATAGGTTGGCAACCACTGGGGCTACTGGGCTGCCCATTGCTACACCATCTATTTGTAGAAAAAACTGACCTTGGTAGACGAAATAGCTAGAAGTCAAGCAATGTTCTAGAAGTTTGGCATATACCTTCGGGATGTTGTTATCATCTAATACTTGCTTAAGCACTTTCAGGCATTCGACCACCGGCACGTTGGTAAATAGGGACTCCACATCAAAGCTCACCATAAGGTCCTGTGCACCTAGCTTCGTCTCTCTTAGTAGGCCGACAAAATGGCGTGAGTCTTTGACGAAATATGAGGTCTTCCCGGTTAAAGGCTGCAATACACTAGCCACATGTTTTGCCAGGTAGTAGGTAGGCGAGTCAATCTGACTAACTAAGTTTATTCATAAGTTTTTTCATCACTGAGCAGAGCCTTCAGTTTTTCGTCATAGGACTAGGACACCAATTCCCAAGGTTGAGCGTCGTGCTGCATTTCTTCCGTATGTGAAGGGAGTAACAGACAGGATCGGACGGATACTGGATAAGTATTCGATAAAAACTGTGTTCACTCCTTTCAAGAAGATGTCGCAGTTTCTACGGTCACCAAAGGATCGATTTCCATTAGAATGTCCAGGGGTGTATAAAATAGACTGTAGTTGTGGTAGTTGTTACATTGGTCAAACTAAGCGGACCATCTCCATCCGTGTCAAAGAGCACATAAAAGCAGTGAAAAACAATGAAGCACATAAGTCTGCCATTGCGGAACACCTGCTTGAGTCTGGTCCAAACCACTGGATCGAATTACATAATCCAAAAGTACTTTCGACCGAACGCCACTACATACCAAGACTGGTAAGCGAGGCTATTGAAATCACCAAGTACAAAAATTTCAATAGAGAAGATGGCTTCAAATTGTCAAGTACATGGAATCCAGTGGTAAATTTGTGTAAAAATAAGTTTGTGTCTAAACCTGCAATAAAATCATGCGATACCGTTAGTGTGTGTTGTCGAGATGACTTTCGAGTGAGTACCGATAGTGACCAAAGTGTTCCGAAAAAACGCAGAAGAATGAGGGTAGACAGATATGTTTGCCCTTAGCCGTCACCCGCAGCCGCTCCAGTTTACCCGTGATCATGGCGATTGCAACATCGCCGAAATATTGGGTGCTCGATATATCCCTACCGTGAGTTAAAACCCGTAATAATGTCTTATAGTTTTAGTGTTAATAACCACGGAACCTTAAAATCAAGTCTAACGATCTCATTCTTCATAATCCTTTTGATACCTAATGTTTGTCTCCTGTATTTGTCTCTTAAGAAAAATCGCTTGAGAGTAAAGAAACATACCTATTTTTTCACAGAAAAAGAAACTTTATGATCTTCCCTTGACCTAAGTCCAATTACCCAAAAAGAGAGAGAAGAGAGAGTCCAATTTCTTTGGATTTTTATCATGCCAGGACCTCAAGTCTGTCATTTTTTGTCATTATAACGCCATCGAAACTCAATTGTCGTTCCATCGCCACGGTGATTTTCTATACTTTAAACTGTTAGCAGACTACGAAACAATTAAAATCATCCAACTGAGATCCAATCGTCATCCAACTGAAGCCATTTTCATTTAGCAGACTTAGGGCCCTGATTTCCTGCCGCCGCTGCCATGGCAGCTCAGCCAGCATCCCACTCGCCAACAAAAACTAATTCAACTTGAACGGGCACTCCAAGCTGAACAGCTTAGTAATTACCGCGTAACCCGATAAGTTACAAGAAACTGAAGTTACCATGTTATTCTAACTTTGTTCGGCACAATGCACCGATATATAGCGAGGGAGGTAGGTACATACGCGACGCGCCCTTCTAGGTGGGTGACACACGGGCGGATCGCACACTTGACGCACGACGGACCGCTAAAATATCGCCATATCCCCATACTAAAACCGCTCAACCGCTGTCGACGCAGCGCTATCGCAGCGTCGTCCGTCCAGTGCGGTTTTAGAGTTCGGAGTGACGTTTCTAGTATGGATCTGACAGACCGCTGCGATATTTTTGCGCTCCGTCGTGCGTCAAGTGTGCGATCCACCGTAGGTGTATGTCGAGGTACAGTACTGCAAACGGTCGCTATCGCCACGTCTGACATTTTTGAGGATTGTTTTCCAAGGTTGTTTCAGTAAACGTGTGTATCACTATAGTGACAGGTTGTCAGCCTGTCGCCTAAAAGTTATAATACACTAATACTCTCGAGTCCCTTAGTCGCCTCTTACGACACCCGCGGGAAGGATGTGGGCTTGATGCTATTCTTAGCAGGCATCACACGGCAAACGCATACGCACGCATAACGCATAAGCATACGCTACGTCAAATAGGCAGTTCCAAATTATTCCAAAGGCCAACCCTTCCTACTCGTATAATATCATTGTTCCGCTTATTTTGTGAATTACCTACTTATGGATCAAAAATATTTAAATAGGTTAATTCCTTTCATTAGTTTGTGATTTTCTGCTGACAATATTGTAATAGAACCGTGCTGTGCCTAAATTAACGTTGCAACTACTTTCACCGAAAAATTGACATCGCAACACGAAACCTTGAAGCAGAAATCGCATTGTACGAAACAATTTGTTCAAAAAAGTTTATTTAATGACGGAACGATTAGAACAGAGGGGCCGTAAAAGTTCGCCCTTCCAAAGTGTCGCTTCAACAAGTTCAAATTATGACGAGTCATGATTTCAGAGGGAGAGGGTGGCTTTCCCTGTTTACATTACTCTGTGTATGTGTACGCCGCAGATGGTTCACTTAGAACTTGGCGGCCATTTTGATCACACACATATCGGTAGACAACCCTACCACTACTACCACTGATTTCAAGGAAATTAAGCTATTATTTTATTTCCAAAAATAATTCAAGTTTATCTCTTGATAAAATGGAAACCTACAGTCCTACAGTATTATTATAAAGAGACGTTAATTTTCTGTAAGAACTACAAATAGTCAACTATCCGCTACCAGCTTAGCAACCACATGTTAAAAGAATCGTAGCAAACCTGAACCTTCTCTAAACTCTTTATTTTGTGCTCTGTGCCAGTCGTGGAAGTCAACGGACGCCCCGTAGGGCATAAACTGACCTGAACCCTCCCATAGGTACCCCTCCTCCTAGATTCCTGTTTTTAACGTGTCAAAAGTGACAGCACGCCATGACGTCCATGACCACTCAATTTCATTTCCAAGTAATAGATGAATTTAATTAAAAAGCTATCCATCAAAATCTAATCGTATCGTAAACACGTCACGACCCTGACGTACAAAGGAAAGGCATTATCGGATATAGCGTAATCCATTAAATCCACGAATGTTCAATTCCATCGACAACGTCGAGACCCCGGCACGAAATAATAAATGTCTCCCCATGTCTGAAAGTCCGCGCAATTTAATAATGGTCGGGGTTCCAGAATTGGAGAGTACGGCATAAGTTAATTACACTAATGAACAAGGGAAGAAGGTGCGCTCAAAAAATCCACCCCGAGATCACTCCCAAGTCTTTAGTAGGATGTTCACTGCTCGGTTCATTAGCGCGTTCGATAGAGAAAGGTCCACATGCTTCTTACGTAGGCAACTTCTTATTAAAAGATTTGGCAAACTTTCTTGAGTCATCGCGTCCCGCTCGGGCTGAATTTGGTTGTAGGTATTTTCAATGCGAAAACTGTTTTAGATACATTATCTGCTCATGCACATTCGGATTCTTATTATTGAATCGGATAGGCAGTTAGTTCGTCCTCACACACACAAACATCAGCCTATAGCAGTCCACTGCTGGACGTACGCCACAAGGAACGATCTCACGTTTTCGCTATCCAATCGCTATCAGCCGCTCTCTTTTGATCCATCTGGCTGGGAGTCCTCAGTTGGTATTCATTTCCCTACTTTCATAATTAAGTACATAGTAGCTGTAGAAGGCGGTTGAAAAGTTCTGACAATAGGGTTCATCGGGTCTTTGGACGACTCGGTATCCCACACGAAAAAGAAGAAGAAAAGCTCACTACTATTACTTTTTGACGCCTGGACAGATGGCGCTATTTGTATAAAACAACTCATAAAAAACAGGTGAATCAACAATATTTGGAAAATAAAATCTAATAGATCGATTTTTCACCCCCGAATACCAAAATCCGTTGGAGTTGTTTCCGCCCGCTATAATTCATTTTCCCGGCAAGTATTATCCATATAAATCTCCCCCTTGAATAACTCTATCTATTAAAAAACTGCATCTATATAATAGCGACTTTGCTTTATGCACTATGGTAGTGAATACAACTTTCGCTTGGTTTAATGTATTCTATAGATTTAAGATGCCCACCTATCCGATCTGACCGATTCCAAAAATAAGCTGACAATTCTGCAAAAATGAAGGTCTTATAATATGCTGTATGAGTAAAGCTTCACACGCAGCCTTTTGGCCAGGGATTTTATATTTCCCGAGCGTTTGCATAGTGCAATATGAGAAAAGCTGTCATTCCCGGGAATATGAGTTTCGGGATACCTACTACATCTAGGTAGGTATGTATAGTGCGATGACGCGATGCATGAGCGGCTTGTTATTACTTTCTTTCGTATATCTAAAAGCATGCAGTTTAAAATGACATATTATGTAGCAGCGGCTGTTTGCGATGAAGACCTATTTCAGTTAGATACTAACACACAATAAAAAAGAAATATAATTAAAGCGTACATACTCATACTTTTACTTTTCTTTTCCTCCAACTCAAGTCCAGCAGAGGACCTGTTTAGGCTTATGATGCGTCCCGTAGCGTGACATTTCCAAACTCAAACTCAAACTCAAAAGTTGTTTATATTGTCAGATTATGCCAACGTGTCTGGGTATTTTCAAAACAAGTGAAGTGACGAATTTTGACACGAAGGTGTAAAGAAACCGCATGTTACGGTTCGCATCATAACATAGACATTCTAGATTATTGAGGTCAGTGCATCATAAGCTATACTGGTTTTTGAAAAAAATAAAACAAAATTTAATAGCGGCAGGCATGTAATACCAGTCTGAAAACTAGAAGTGGCTCCTTCATTAGAGCACAGCGGGGAGGTTCCATACTTTTAGCTCACATTTTTGTCCCCTCCGCAGAAATATCGACCTGAAGATATCGCTGTTGAAAAAAGATATATTTTATCCAAATATTCGCCAAAAATTTATTCATTTCACCGTGATGAATTCAACTGATTCAATGAACACAATATAAAACGTAGGCACCTAGGCACTTACATTAAATAACATTGGTTGGTAGAGAAATAAGTTTGTGGGCAAGTTTCTGAGAAAAAAATATGCATTTCAGTGAATTTTACACGAATTTCATAAAACCCAATATGTTGATAAAAAGTCGAACTATTTTTGTTTAATTTTAATTGAATGTTTCAATTGTATGTTTTTACTATAAAGGTAATTCTGAGGTAAAGTTCTAGAGTGTTTTCGGGGTAGAAAATAACAAACTAGTTCAAACAAGTATTGCAAAACCAATGTGAATAAACCTATGACATTGAAGAATCATTTTTGTCTAAGAAATCCTTGGATAGTAATAACACTTTATAAAAGAGTTCATGAAAAGATCAAAAGACAAGATAGAGAAAGCTAAGTGGCATTCAAGTGGTATTAAACAACGATTATAGTTAACAAGATACTAAAACGAAGGCTAACATTATACTGGCGAAAGTCCAACTTAACTTTAGATCATCTAATCAGGAGACCTCAGTAGTGAACATGATCTCAGTCAATAATTCGTAAAATCACCGATAAGTCGATGACAATGTGATTCAGATGCCAAATTATGTCGAAGAAAAATACGGCCAAAAAGAGGTTTTATCTAAAGAAGTCATTGTATCATGGAAACATTAGCAAGTAAAAAGCAAGTATGCTTGACTATAAAGAGTAGATAAAAAATGAGGGCGCCACTTTCTTCGCGGTCTGTCAAATCTAACAGATAACGCTTAACTATGGCAACAATTTTTCATACAAAATTCTTAGTTCCATTTTATTTTATTTCTATTCTTTCAGGCCAAGCTTATAAGTAGGTTCTTTGGACAAGCAAATCCAATACCTATGTCACATATAAGATTCGAACCCTTATCTTTAATAAAGGGAACATAACGCCAAATCCTTGCGCTCACAAAGCAAATACAGCTTGGTGCTTCAAGAAATCTGAATTTTATTACTTGAAAGAATAAGTACCTACACGAAAGTGGAGACAAAATTGTCTCCATCATTGCTGCTTTGAGCTTCCCGCGGCGCTAGAGTAATGCCGCCGAAAACGCCTAATTCCAGAGTGTTATAACAGCACTCGAGCGAGCAAAGAACGAAGGCCAGGACCCTGATCCAATATGAAAGTAAAGACGGAGTCATGTGAAGAAGCCCGTGAAACTATGCCTCGCTACAACCAACCCAATCGCCTCGTGAGAACATTTGCACATTTTTATTTTCCATGTGTGTGATAGATAACCATGTGCTGCAGGCTGCAGGCTTAGAATAGCATATCTTTCTCTGGGGTGTTGTTAGAGGTGCTTAAAGGACTCTATGATGTGTCATATCATATCTTTGGGCAATAGGCTAACAACCTGCACTTCTTCGTCTCCTTCGTGTCGATGACTCAAACATACTTTGACCAGAAACCTGCTCTAATAAGCTGTCAGTGATACACCGTTTTATAAAAAGACCCTCAAATATTTATCAGACGTAGTGATAGTGACTATAATTTTACGCTTTGCGTACCCCGCACGGGACCAATCATCATCATCATTACTATTATCATCATCATCATCAAGGGACAATAGCGTGATGCGCATTTAATTGGTCTTAGAATGTTCTGATCTAACGTAATTAAATAAGACAAGTCACTGCCAACTCAGATTTGTAATGGGAAACTTTCTAGCCAATCTTCAAGGGTAGGTACGTGGATAGCGCTGAGCTAACCTGAAAAAGTATCTTTCCGAAGAAAAGTATATGATCTAGATGAATAACTCAAATGTGAAAATCTGCTATGGAATTGTAAACAGGGCCGAGAACTGTCAGATAGTATGTTGTGTAATGTTCTTATGCTGCGTCCTCTGTCTTTACTGTGTACAATAAACGGTTAAATAAACAAATAGAAAATTACCTATTCACGCTTCAGTTTTTTGTTTACTATGTCCTGTCTTCTACTTTATTCGGTCCACGGCGAGGGTACGGCCGTGCGCGGCACAATGTAATCCGTCCATCATGGCATGCAAATTGAATCACGTCTCTCATCTGCTCATATGAGTGTGTCTTTCTCTTTGCGACGGCGCGACGCGACGGAAAACCGTTCTTATTACGTCACATCTCACTGTGAGCAGGAGAAATGAAAAACTAAAAGCGGACGATTATGAGCTTTTAGACGCAGTGAATTGAAATTTTGAAAAATGTAGCAAAACAAGAGAAGATACATACATATATACACAAATCACGCCTATATCCTTGGCGGGGTAGGCAGACCTTTAACGACCGTAAAATTATCGCCGTTATTGCCACATCTGACAAATGTTTGAAGGTCGTTTCAGATAAGTCGTGTATTACTTTATAAGAGAAGATACTTCAGTAAAATGAAGAAGGTAAATGGTCATCTTGTTATATACAGAGGCGAAGGAGAAGAAAGGAAAAAGGGGGAACTGGTGGTTACCTAATAAGACCAATGAGCTCTGTTTTCTTCACAGATCTCCTCTACCTAAAGGTTGTCTGGAAGAGATCGCTCTTAGCGGTAAGACCGCCTTTGCGCACTTTTAGTTTGAAGATACTTTGTAATTTTTGTTATTTGTGTGTAAAAAAGAGTTTTTACTTACTTACTTACTCTAAGATATACGGTTACGTTACGTTACGTATAGACCCTATAGGAATTCAAGGTAGAGCATATTTTCTCAAGGGACATAAAAATACCTTCTATACCTTATTTTCTGATGATTTTCTGCTATCGTATCTAAATTATCTTAGCTTTTGTGAGTTTGTCATATGATAAATAGTTGCACAAATTTTCTGTGGGTGGCTACGCTACTGGGGCTCAGTTTCTGAAACGTCCGTTTTCTGTTCCGTGCACGAAAGTCCATAACGACTGGTGTAACCACACGCTCTTACATGATGATTTTATAGTCAAAAATTTCTGTGAATTTTTGAGTTCATGTAGGAATTGATAAGTAAAGTAGGTAAAAGGTATAATACAAGTATAAAAAGTATCAGTTATTTGCATGAAACAAAAACGAACGTTTCAGAAGTTGACTCCCTGAACATAACTTTCTTCTCGCCTTTCGCGCTGAAAACTCTTACCGTTTAAATGCTCTTGTTCAAACAGCACACAAAACCAGATTTAAAGACGGTCGCGGTGGTGCATTCTCGAAAGTAAAACTTAAATTAATAACTGGAACTAAACTAATAAGATAAGTTCACAATCCGGGTGCGCGGGGCGTGGGGCGGGGTGTTGAGTCCATTTCTGAAATAAGTTCTCGCCCCCTTGTCCGTTGCACATTGTTTGTGAATAAAGCGAGATTTCGCACCGAACCTCTTCAGCTGGTCTAGCTGACTCACAAAATGTAGAGATTTACGGAAACTTCATGTAGAGCGACATAATTACATATGTAATGGGCATGATGACTGGCAGGTCAAATGAGCATATTTTGAAACGATATTTTGTATGAAAATACGAATTGATGACGTCATGTCTTTCAAGTTGCGATGGCGTCAAAACACTTACTTTCATATTATTTTTCTATTTATTAATTCAAACTTTAAATATTTCAAATAACAAAAAATGGAGTATGTAGTATGTTTGGACAATAGTTTTAAGCGTACAACTTTTCTAATTTATTAATGACTCAGTCATATACCGAATTATGTAGAGCGCTTAATTTATGCTTTAAGTGTAAACTTCTACGGCCACTGAACTGCCACAGTTACAAAAAAAAATGGTATAGTTGTTTGTTTTGTTGCCAGTAAAACCAACAAATAAAAAGAAATTGAAAAATCACATATACCTGCGCGGAATACTCGAGTAACGACTTTTCCAACATTTCACGACCCAGATACAAAGGGGCGATTTTGTTAACGTAGGACACCGAGTCTAATCGACGAACGACCCGATGAACTGAAATGTAAGATTTGTTATTATATGAAAGTACATCATCCATCATCATCATCATCATCATCAAGTATACATCCTTCCCGCGGGTGTCGTAAGAGGCGACTAAGGGACTGGAGGGTATTGGCGTATTACAATTTTTAGGCGACTTGTTGACAACCTGTCACTATAGTGATACACATGTTTTCTGAAACAACCTTGGAAAACAATCCTAAAATATGTCAGACGTGGCGATAGCGACCGTATTCTTACGGCCGTTAACGCTCTGCCTACCCCGCAAGGGCTAAAGGCGTGATATATGTATGTATATGATATATGTATGAAAGTACCTAGTATATACCTTAGACGGCGGTCGTTATAGAACCATGTCAGAAGCCGTCTACGTGAACAGTAAATCACTGAACCACACCACACCACCTTACCACACTGACCAAAAATGCTTCAGAATTTTCGCATAACAGACCAGCTGCAGGCATGTACGCTATATTTCTCGCGATCGCGGATCGGTCCGTCCAACTTATCCGTCTTTGTTCAGCAACTATTGATGCCGGATGAAAGTTTCCTTGTTCGCAAACGCGATATAAGATTTCGTGTCGGGAAACGAGGCTGGATTACTGGGTAGCCGGCAGTCTTTGCCTATAGCTACTCTCATAAGAAACATTATAACAACCAAAATCGTACCGTGTGAGGCTTAGAATAGCACCAACCCACATCCTTCCTGTGGGTGTCGTAAGAGGCGACTAAGGCACTCGAGAGTATTGGTATATACAATTTTTAGGCGACAGGCTGACAACCTCTCACTGTAGTAATACACATGTTTTCTGAAGCTACCTTGGAAAACAGTCCTCAAAAATTTCAGACGTGGCGATAGCGACCGTGTTCTTACGGCCGTTAAAGCTCTGCCTAACCTGCAAGGGATAAAGGCGTATAAATATGTATGTATGTATTATTTTTTATCAAACCTACACCTGATTATGTAGTGTGGGAAGCGAGGGCTCACTATCACTACTGTACCCCCGGTACCTACCCTGCAGAAGGGGGTAGCCCAGCTGAAAATGTAAAGATTTGTTTTTATAAGTCCTAAATTCAAGAATTAGTTAAAGTGACCTTCATTTAACCTACTAAAACAATTTTAAAATAAATAGGACAAAATTGTTTAGAATGTTTGAATAGCGAAGTAATGACCAGCAGACATTCACCCCGGTAGTGCGGGATGCCAGATTGAAAACTGAAAATGGATTTATGAAAATATACATTTTTGACAGACTAAAACATAGTTTTTATTGAATAGAAAGACAGTTTTATAATACAGTATTTTAGAGTACATATTCCCAGAGCCCGCATTACCTTCAGGCAGAGTAAGCAACTGCCTAGGGGCCCAGCAGCGACAGGGGCCCCGTCCACTGCAATCCACAAAAAGATATTTTATGGATCGAACGCAGTGGCGGATATTGCCATTTGAAGCTTGAAAAGTCGAGCTCGCTTCGCTCGCGATACGTGTGCATGTCCTCTTGTTTTACACTCTGACTAGTAATAGTAGTTACCTAGGCTACTCGCACGTTTGTAGCGTGAAAAGGCGAGCTCGCTTCGCCCACGATACGTATGGTCTTCTGGTTGTGAGCTATTTTCATTAGATAGAAAAGTTGTGTCAAAAAATGCTAAAAAATACATCACATGATTTAGTCAGTCAGAGTAGGTAGATAAAAATGACCCAAAAATTTTATTGCTCACAGGCCCATGACAGGGTTAATCTGGCTTTGCTTATTCCTATACATAATTCGAGGAATTTCGATCGTCTGGCAACATTCACTGAGTGCTTTCATTTCTAGTTTCAGTAGCACGGGTGTCGTGTCGGTAATGAACTAGAATTAGGGCTTTTCAACCAAATAAAAGCAAGTCTAGCTAGTAGTGGTAGCTGAAAATGTAGTCCACAAATGATTCATATTTGGGTGAACCAGCTAGTTAGGTAAGCGAAGAAAAAAAGGTTTTACCGCAAATGCATAGAAAAATGCATAGGCACGCGGTCAACAACTTACTATTTCTTTACTCCACTGAATCAAGACGAAAAAACAATCAAGCAGGGTAGGGGAAAGTGAGGAATCGGCTTAAGAAACCACTAAGCCGTGGTCAAGCCATTAATTTCCCGCTATCGATCTGAGAACACCCGGCTTGGTACTATCAGATCAAATTACTGTAAGGATCAATTTTAACTGGGTTCTCGTAATAAACATATAAGAAACTAGTAGAAATTGATCCCTGAAATCGATAATTTGAGGTGCAGCTAAAACTACAAAACGTTTAAAGTATCGCTGCTCGAACAATCCAACTTTAACAGTTGTCAAACTATAATAGCTACTGAGCTACTTTTTAAAACGATATATTATATGAAAATACGAAGAGATGACGTCATGTCTCTCTTAGTTTGGCTGGCGTCAAAACAGAACACTCACTTTTATATTTATTTTTTCTGTTTAATAAATTCAAATTTTGAATATTTAGAAATACTACAAATGAAGTATAGTAAGTATTTTTGGACAATAGTTTTTAAACGTAATTACTTTTGTAACCCAGTCATCTAGCGAAATTCATAGCTACTGTAAGAATAATCAGCTTTCTGTCTTAAACAGTGATTCGAATTCTCCCCTTTTGAGAAACTCTTGAAATAACTACTTATGCAGGTATCACGTACTTACCTACCTAAGTACTTACTTTGAAGACACGACTAAATCAAACCTAAAAATTGGATTCGCGCCAAGAATAATGATCGGTCGCCGAATCTTGATCTCCAAGATCTGTGAATGTCTAAATTGGAACTTTCATCTCTCATAAAAAGATTTCTTCAAACCACACTATTTATTATGGTCGAGCACTGTTATCCCCAATTCCCAATTTAGTGCATAAAGTAAGCGATGCTCTGCGAGACTTCTGAGGAAATGGTGTCTGTTTGATAGGTGTTCAGACACATTTCAGACATAGATTTATTCCCTATTCCTTGGGCATACCACACAATAAACAATAGTACTAAGGTATTCCCATAGCATGGAACTGTGTACATAGGTATTATATTCATCAAATCTATAGGCATCTTGATATCTACATAGAATCCTATTGGGGCATTTAATGTGATCTTATATCTTGAGACTGTCTTCTGGCCGAGGATATCCGCTGCTACCTGACTCTCATTTTTAATTTAGTTCAATAACATTGTAATGAAACCCGACTCGCTAGATCCTCCCACGATTAAAGCTTTTATCGCAGGACTGATTAAGTGTCGAGCCCGGGATGGATTTATTGTAAAAGTTTACCGTTCGCTGAGGTTAGTGATTCAAGCCCGCACGCTTTAGCCGAATAATTGTCTACGTGATCGGAATAGAGGCTTCCGCCGCCTTTATTAAGATCTGATAAAGAGCTCTCGCAAAGGCAGGTGTGTGCTCCGATCGCCGATAAAAGACGGGGCTGAGCCCGCCCCAACGTCTCGCATTGACATTTGCGAAAACCGGACTTTGAATTCCAATTTTACTCCCACTCTATTCGTAACGGGCGCTTATTGTAGGTTCTCCAAAGGAACTAACTTCGACAATCAATCCCATTCGAACAAAGAACGGTTTTTTCTATCGAGCGTAAAATCTTCTAGCTTCAATCTCTAGAGTCATTGTTTTAGACACAAAACTCGTTCATAACCAAACAGGCGAATAAACAAGACCTCAGTGCTTCCATCGCAAATGTACAATATTTTGCTTAGGCACGAGGAACTTTCGCACCAACTTTTCTCCGACAGAAATTGCATCCACAAATATGGCTGCCGAAAAACCAACTGAAAATTGACGCGGTATAGAGAGGCGACGAATGGAAAGGAATTCACAAAAAAAGAAAATAAACAATTGTTCGTTTCGTCAGACTGCTTTGCACATTAGGGAAGTGGCCGGAAGATTTATTCTTTTTCTATCTAGCCTTCGATAGTTGTTAGGTACTAGAACTAACTTACATTATACCTATGTCGACGACTCGGTGTTCTACATGAAAAAGAACGAATCTACGGGGGCACTTCAATGCAAAGAAAGTACAAATTGTAGGTAAGTAGTTCAGACTACCCAACCGTCGAAACGCTTTACACACAAGAAAAGTCTTTTTTTTTACGCTAATAGAAAACAAAATTAAATAATTTCTTCGATGTTTGGTAGAGTCGATGTCATTATTTTATTATTTAATCTAATAAATTTGATTTTATCTTTTCAGCCTCACCAACAATTTCGAGCGAAATAGTACCTACATATATATCAACTTAGTTATATGATACTTACCAAGCAACTTTACTTTTTTACACCCTGTATTGTACGAAGCCATACTCGGCCGCAAAGCGTGAAACGGTGCTAGTAAAAGCTGTTTTCAAACATTTCAATAACCATAAGTGGGCACTAAAAGCTGCGTCTGTACATATAATTTAACATTATTTTCACTCTGACACCAAAATGTAGGTCACTACTTAAATGAAATTACGAACACGCTACCGTCCCGCAAACTCCAACGAATTATACAGGAGGTAAAACAATTGGAAATATTTCAATAGATGATTCAGCCCATCAAACTGAACCACATATTGTTTACCGGTTAAGTTTTCAAACCGGTATCACCATAAGTACATATAGAGCGTTTCGTAACAGTTTGGCTCTACCGTAACCTGAAAACCCCGGTTTTCTTCATAGAGAGCTAAATGAAAAGATTTCGCATGAATTGACCGGTTTATAGAGGGCTATATCGGTTTTATACGCATTTATGAAACAAAAAACAATCTGAAGCCTGTCTGCCGCGCTGCCCGTAACGTAACATTTGTAATTTGTTGGTTTTTGAATCGCTCACTCCTCAAATATACTATGAGCGATTTTTAGCAGAAAACCTGGTTAAACCCTTTTAAAACCGGTATATTTTAAACCGGTTTCAAGCCCTGAACTGAACAACGTTCCCGAGGTTGGTAACTTAGGTTAAAGAATAACTTATCAGCATATTTTGTTTTGTACTAAGTAGGTGCCTACTTTCTTATATAGGTTCCAATCAAAAATGTTTGTATCCATATTCCTTGAGTGGGTTTATTGCAGCAATTCGAAACTACAAAACTTAGGTACTATTTATTAGTTATGCATCGGGTCGTTGGATGACTCGGTGTCCCACACGAAAAGAGAAAGAGAGAGAAAGGTATGTAATGTAGAGACGGCAAATATAAATAAATATATTACTATTTACAAGTAGGTAGGCAATAGAAATAACCATTTTGGGTGTATTCGCATATCACATGTGAAAAATAACCGTCATAAACAAGTCCCCTATGAAAGGAAAAGCAGGAAGCTTGCCGGAGTAAAGTCGATATGAATGGGCAAGAAATAATATTTGTACATGTAGAGCGGCGGGTCCAAGCGTTATGAGTTCAGCCATTTCGGCTTCCAACGGTCTAAGCAGTAACATCCGTCATATGTCAAGTAGACCCAAGTGAGCCGAAAACTGTCTCCTGTCTCAAACAGGACAGTCACGCTCTAGATAGTGCCCTCAATTCTGGCAAATCCTGTTGGCTAATTCCAAATATCGCCTGTGGGTTTTCTTAAATTAGGGAAACAAAATAAACTTTCCTTTCGTTTCGTTCCTCTTTTACATTACTTATATACATCCCATTGGTTTGCATTACAGCATGCTGCAAAATTGTGTAACTTATGCAAAAGATAAGGCAGCCTATTTCTGTAGGTATCCTAATTAGCAGTCATAAGATAATTTTAAAGATTAAATAATTTGACAGAAAGTGACTGCGCTGTTTATTTTTAGCTAGGAGAATTTTGTATGGAAGGTGGAAAAAAGTTATTCGTTTCCCAACATAGCCCCCATATAAAAAGTTGTTCAGTTTCATGGTCTAAGCACGCGAGATAGATTGTTTTCTCGAATCGTGGCCATGTTTGCATGAATTCAGGCCATCAAGTAGGTACCTAAAGTATAATTGAAAGGGTAGGCTGACTAGATAGTGACCCAAATATTAACGTCCTTTGAAGATTACTAGATTTGATACGTCATTTACCTACATACCTATCATCATAGTCATTCGTCTGTGACAAGACTTTGCGTAGCTCCCTGAAAAATACCCCTCTATAGGAGCAAGAAAGATAATACAAGGTGTAAGGGACAGCCCACCGAATACTGATAGGGTGCATTCAGACCATGAAAGTGAACAACTTCCCAAAAGAATATATTTCCGGAAACGTAAACAAAAAGATACTTTCCTTAATAAATGCAGTCAGCTGATCGTGATTTTGTATGGGAGGTCGAAATTCTGTTGGCGTATTCTGAAATATGTTTCTAGGAGAAAGTTGTTCAGTTTCATGGTCTGCGTGTATCCTATCAGAATTCGGAGGGCTGTCCCTAAACACCCGGTATACTTCTCTAACGAGGGGTATAATAGAAGTATCTACAGGAAAAGCCGTGTGATGCCGGCTTCGAATTGCCGAATTACCCCATTTCTTTTTCGCGGGTGTCGAAAAAGTTGACTAAGGGACTCGAGGGTTTCATGTGTATTACACCTTTTAGGCGACAGGCTCACAACCTGTCACTATGGTGATACACAAATTATCTCAACCGACCCTCAATATTTGTCAGGCGATAGCGACCGTATTGTTGCGGTCGTTAACGCTCTGCCTACCCTGCAAGAGCTAAAAGCGTGATATATGTATGTATGTATCTATAGGAATAGGTAATTTTGATTGGCACTCACGCTTCTTGGCAGTAGAGGCCCAACACAAAATCTTGCCTTCGCCGAGAGCACTGCTGGCGTTCCCTGATTCTCTCTTCGCTTTTTACAACACATACTTATTTATAAAATTAGGATGTTGCTATCTCATAAATGAAAATAAGAAATTGAAAAATTTACAAGCGTCGACCGGGAATCGAACCCGGGCCGCGTGGGGTACCGGCCCACTGCTCTGCCACTGAGCTATCGACGCACCACCGGTCGGTCTTCGTCAATTTCTCAATCCCTTGTGCTCGTCTTGAAGCGACGATCTTAGCGACATCTTAGGTTCGATTCCCAGTCAACACTTGTAATTTTTCAATTTCGTTTACTGATAATACCAACATACCAATCTAAAAAGGAAAAAAAAAGTTAGTTCCAAAGAAAAGTTAGTTCGAGGTTCCTACGTTCCTACAAATCGTTCTGAATACGCGTCACATAAAGAAAAGGCCATTCCAACTAAAGCGTTGCTTACCCTCCTGTGGGTATCAATAGGTTTTAAATAAATAATCAGAAACAGGGGCTGAGGGCCTAAGTGCGGGACATTAACAAGGGTCCGGTCCAATTTTCGTCCTGTCCACTTTGATATATTGAGGACCGATGTGCGCCGGGTCTACTACAGCCCAGCGGGCTCGAAAGTCACTTACAGGGTTGCAAGGTTATATCAAAAAAGCACATTTCTTGCTTTTTTCTACAAGAGGTTGGTAAGAAGCAGAGCGTTTTCTGTCAAATTGACAGTCCCAAATCTGCTATTTTTTGCCATTGTAACGCCATCGAAACTCAGTTGCCATTGTGATTTTTATATACTTTAAACTGTTAGCAGACTACGAAATGACCGAAATCATCCAACTAAGATCCAATCGACATCCAACTGAAACGATTTTGCTACTTGGGGCCCAGTTTCGATCCCTACATCTTGCACTTGCTTGCACTGCACACGTCATTCCGCTTGTCAAGTATGGTGAGGTATTTACCCCCCAACATGGGGAGGTCTATAATATCATTCAGTGTTCAATTTTCAATTGCAGAGCATAATATTAGAGTTTGTAAATATGTTACAGTTACGGTGTTAAATTCAAAAGCTCGGTTTTTCTCGTATTGGCAACACTTTACATGAAAATATTTTTGGTGGAATAAGTATACCTATTATAATCCCACTAGGTAAATATTATTGGCTCTAATTGACGTTGTTTGAACTGCTGGTTCTCAGGCCCAAAGTTCTACGCTTGTAGAGAAGCTAAGCAAAAATCGTCCATATACCGGTAAAGAAAAATTGTACTAAAAGAATTAAAAATGTATTCGGCTAAATTATAAGCTTCCTACCTGGCAACCCTGGACACATGCACAACTCATTTACTTTTTTACTCCTTCCTTCCACTAGATAACGTCTGCCTCTAGCTTAGACGCAGGTCACTGTAGTTGTGGTGACTGTTTTGTCCTTATACCTACATTTTTATAGGTAGGTACTTAGAGTCCGTGCCACGAAAAAAGTAAAAACAAAAAAACGTTTCAATGACCCTTAATCTATAAGGGACGTCTATGAGGGTCATTTAAACTATTTTCTCGGGACTTCTTTCGCGGCGCGAACTCTACTTACTAACTATAGAACGCCTAAACAAAATAACACCCTGTTGTTCGCCTTGGACAACACGTAAATCATCGCTCAATTCATTTAAAAAACTGAAAACAAACGTGCGGTTCCGGTCTCTCAAAGTAGAGAAAACCTGCCTGGGATTTAATAATTCACGCTGGACCCGCACCCGGCTACGCCTGCATTTTTCGAGAGTACTAAAGTCTGCTTCGTTTATATTAAAGACCTCTATCTATTCGTTTTATCCGGTACGAAATATGCTTTCACTCTCGACGCCTCTTCATCTCGCTGGCTTTCCGCTTACCTTATTCGTTTCTAAGAAAAATACCGCTATGTAACTTTGCTGAAAATATTGCGGGATAAATTCCAAGGCTGGTTGTAGTGCCGCGTGTCTCTGGGTGATTTTTCGCGAACCTACATTCATTATTTCGGGAATATTGAAGTACAAATTGTTGTTTATTTTGAGTTCTTGTATTTTTGATACATGTAGGTACCTCCCTACCTAATAGAGAAAGGAGGATACCTACCTCTCCCTATTTTATACCCTATACCAGCTAAAACTTTACTTTAAAAAAAATTGTTTGATACCTGTGACGTCCATTTTCCTTCTCTTTATTATGGTATGGATATCTGTCAAACGTCACAGGTATCAAGCTATATTTTATAAACTATACAGAGTGTAAAAACATTAGCTACTATAAACTATACAGAGTGTAAAAATATTAGCTACATTTTAAGGGGTGAACCAGCCCATGATACTGAACAACTTTCCCCAAGAAAGGTCACGATATGACCAAAATCACAAAATTTTGGACCTCCCATACCTACATAATTTGTAACCGACCGACCAAGTTAATTTGTACGGGAGGTCCGAATTTTTTTTCCATATTTCGACCTAGGTATGTTTCTTGATGAAAGTTGTTCAGTTTCATGGGCTGATTCATCCCTTAAAATATTAGCAGCTAATATTTTTACACCTTATAAATGAATCGGAAACCGAAAATAGTGCAGAATTTGCAATATCATCATATTGAGTGGGCTACTGTGTCTACGAACAACCCAATAAGCCCTGAAGTCAGAACTCTCATACAGCCTACCTACCAGCTTACCCGTAGACCTCTGGCGTAGTTATATAATGGCTACCTTGTGATAAACATACACAGCAACCTCGACCAGTGGCTTAACGTGCCCTCCGAAGCACGGAATCATAATTCTTATGGAAAAATTATTACCATTTCCTGACATCAGTGTAGCCCAGAGTCCTAAAAATCCTACTACTATTATAAAGGCGAAAGTTTGTAAGTATGGATGTATGGATGTTTGTCACGTAAAAACTACTGAATGGATTTGAATGAAACTTTACCACAATATAGCTTATACATCAGAATAACACATAGGCTATAGCTTATACGAATACGGGACGAACCTGAAGTCCACGCGAACGAAGTCGCGGGCAAAAGCTAGTAGGACATAGTTTATACGGATTTTATGAACTCTGTCAGATGCTGTTGGTGATAAAACCTAAACAAGTATAAAAAAACCATGGAGCCAGTGTCATATCATAAACACAATTTTTTGCACATTTAATGTCTAGTGGCTCATGCAACGAAGCTACAATTACAATCGTACAATTACAGGCGAAATTCTGCCTGTAGCACACTTGTAGTTACAATTTACAGGTTACAGGCGTTTTATGAAGACACTTGTAAAGCTACCTTGGCCAGTATCGCTCCATAATCTCGATTACAAGTAGATTTCACTAGTCAAAATACAACAGTATCGATTTATTCATTTCATTCTCTCAAAATTCTAATGTCAATGTCATTGTTCAAGAAAATGAGAAGTTTTGGTTTTATTTGTTTAGTTCCTAGTAGGTGGCGCTAAGTGCGAATGATGGAAAAGCTCAGCAGAATTTTTTCGTGGATAGGGATGAAATAAAAATAAGAAATTGAATAGTTCCTTGTAGGTGGCGCTAGGTGCGAATAATAGAAAAGCTCTGCATAATTTTTCGCGGATCTGGAGGAAATAAAAATAAAAAATGGAATAATTTCTGCTCAATTTTTTTTGGCTATTATGATTTACTTTTCTTTGTCTTCGTTTTATTTCTGTTTTCTGAGTCAGAACTCCAACTTCGTTACATATTTGAAGCCTTCTGAGCGCTCTGTTAGTTTTTATCGCAGAGATTAATAGGAAATCCTTAACTTGTAACGAAATTACTTCTTAGGACCTGTAAAATTATTCACAAGTTGTAAATTTTTACAGTTGTAGTTTACAAGTCTTTAGAAAAACACCTGTAAAAACTGGCTCGATTGTGTTTTTAAAAGCAAAATTTACACTATGGTTTGTCGCTGGTAAGCTACAGGCAGCTGTAATTGTAAATTGTAAAATTGTAGACTGGTAGCTTCATAAAACGCCTGTAGTTGTAATTTTCATCAGTGTTGCTATTTAATTAATAATTTTGGCGCGATGTTGCCACTTTTTTGCCTGTAGGATTACACTTGTAGCTTCGTTGCATGGGCCATAGGCCTGAACGCTGTTGCCTAAAATTAGGACATTGGGCCGCTATTACAACAGCTAATCTCAACCGTGGGCCCACGCATATGCGGTCCAAAGCAAAAATCTAGATTTTGTACATTAGCTACAAATCTCCCATACTAATAAAATAATACTGACCGATAGAGCATTTCATAAGGGAGTGTCATTTTTTTTCTTCAAATATTAAAAATTCCAGACTGATAGCTAAGTGTAAACAGAATCTGGATATTTTCTTTTGGACACCTCTGTATTATTGTGTATTTTAAAGATGATGATTCTCGCTGTCGTGCATTATAGTGTCGGGCCACATCGACATTGGCACATTGCATTGGGATGCTTTATCAATGTCGTGCACACACAAGTGAGTGAATGAATGAATGAGTAACCAACTGCCAAAAATAAATGGCGTGCTTGATCGCATATTTTGTTTTGTTTGTGTTTTATACCAAATTTTATTAAATATTGAATACTAAAAATGTCTAACGAACCCTATTTGGTATCCTGTAATCCTCTGAAGCCTGAATATGATAAATTAAGGAAGATACAACTTAACAGAGACAATGTAAGTACACTTATTGTTCTGTTTCAATTTCCTCGAAAGAAACCTGATTTATTTATGAAACGGAATAATTATTTATCAAATAATTAAATTTATATTCAAGTCATCAAATGAGTAGTCTATAACTAGTTTGTTACAATTAAAATAATATTCTCTTTCTATGAAATCTGTAGTTATGTTACTGTTATATTCAGAAAAACATCAGGCGCATTATTCTTTATCTATAACATTTTTCAGTTCACTCTTGGGCGCGGGAAACATAGTTCTGCTCTCATACCTGTGGTGTTGATATCCAGAACACATTGTACATTTAAAAAAGTTAAAAGTGATGAGTGGACTATCGAGGACAACAGTCTTTGTGGTATTACCGTAAACGGGGATCGGTTAGGCAAAGGCGCAGTCAAAATACTGAGCCACGAAGATATTATCACCTTAGAACCAACAAAAGAGTTTGTCTACAAGTTTGTAGATCCAAGCGCAGACATGTTCGAAACCCCAAGGAAAAAAATTAAACTTGAACAAAATGTAGATGATAGTTTGATCAAAATAAAGTTTGAAGAAAACCAAACACATGAAATGAAGCACCTTGAAGAGAAACTGCATAATACACAGCAACAAATGACAACAACTAAAATATTGAAAGACCAGTTAGAACTAGATATGAGCCGGAAAATGCAGCAGCTAGAAGACGATTTTGCCGAGCAGATTGAGAACTTGAAGGGCGAGAAAGACGAGGTTGAGAGGCAGAAGGCAACACTCATAGAAGAAAGAGATGCCCAACTTGCCATAGTAAAAGATGAAATGGAAGGGAAGATTGCAGAGCTTATGGTAAAATTTCAGATGCTTTTATATATTTTTGTGAAACAGACAACCACAATTTTAACCTTATCAATAGCACCCAGACCTCCCGAGCAGCCTTATGCTAAACAAGCAGCTTGTGTGAGGTTGTTCAGTTCCATGGGCTGATTCTTAAAATATTTGCAGCTAATATTTTTACAACTTTTATTATTTTATTTGCAGGACCAAATTAAGAAACACAATGAAACAGAAACAGAACTTTTAAACGAAAACAATTTACTCAAGGAAAAGCTTTTGAAAGAAAGAGAGGAGTTCATGTTAGAGCTGAATAGAGCAACTTCTTCAAAGGATGAGTTGTTGCAGAAGTTAGAAGCCAAAGCCAAGGAACAAGAAGAGATTAGAATAAAAGAAAAACAGCAATGGGAGGAACAGCTCAGGATAGAAACTGAACTCCTTACACTAGCTAAAGAACAGGTAAAATAAGACCTTCACATGCATGAGGTCCCATTTGCATAAATTCGCTTTTCGCAAAAGGTCCCGTTCTCATTAAGTCCCTTTCTCAAATAGAGTCTTTATTCATAAAGTTCCTATCTCAAAAAGTCCCTTTCTCAAAATGTCTGCAGATACCTACCTGGATTATTTCGAATTAGGTATGGACATGGATTAATTAGTTACTGCTTATGCAATTTAAAAAAATTAAAAGATAACTTATTTTCTAAGTGCTAAGACACCCAAGTAAATTAACTACTAGTTTAAAAAAAGTTTTAAAACCAATAACTAACTAGAAAAATTGCTACATTAAACAGCTAAAAAACTGTTGCCATGCATCTCTGTTTTACCAGGAAATAAAAGAGCTTGAGGAGCAAAGGAAGCAGCGGGAAGACGCCCTGATGCAAGAGCTGGAAGCCATGAAGAGGAACCTTGTGCTCCAGGAGGAGCAGACGGCACTGCAGCGTCGCGAGGCGGAGCAGCAGCTCGCGCGACAGAAGGAGGAGATGCAGAAACTCAGCGACGAAGACAAGGTCAAGATGGAACAGCTGGTAAGCATCAGAGCTGGATTTGATGAGGAGGACTGGTTCCTTCAAAAGTCTACACTGACTCAATGACTTGCTCTATATCTAATCTTGTTTATCATCATCATATAAATGAAAAACTAAAGTACTACTACTAGATGTCGCTAAGATCGTCGCTTCGAGACGAGCAACAAGAGATAGAGAAATTAACGAAGACCGACCGATGCGTCGATAGCCTCATAGGCAGAGCAGTGGGCTGGTACACCATGCGGCTCGGGTTCGATTCCCGGTCTAAGCTTGTCAATTTTTTATTTTCATTTATGCGAATAATATAGCACTGTGACTGCAGTAAATCTCAATAAATCATCATTCAGCCTTCAGCAGTCCACTGCTGGACGGAGATCTCCCCCAGGGTACGTCACATAGAACGATCTCCCGCTTTCGCCATCTAAACTTGCTTATAATCCATTAATATTTGTAGTCAATAATTGAATCTTTGTTTCAGATGAAAGAAAGGGAAGAGATTGAGAAGAAACTATCGGAAGCTGAAATTAATGCTCAGAAGTCTATAGAAGAAGCAAAGGTATGCAGAACTCATATTATATTTGATATTAAGTGCCAATGATCCGATCCTACGGTTGCAATGTACTATACCCGTACATTGATCACATGGTGAGAAAGGAATCGACTGCTAACAACGGTGTAGTTTCAGACCCGAAGTGAATTCACGTTGTATTCCGTTTTACGTAACTTTTAAAGTAGCACCTTTTCTCTCTTGGGGAGGAAAGTGATTTGTATGGATTTTTGTCTCCCGATAATTTGAAACGCGAAGAATGAGTCATGTTCCTCTCTACGTTTCAGTAGGCTATAGGGTATTTACTATGTAGATGTAGTATAAGTATAATAGTGTTTTGTATGATATTTTAGGAACAAGTGAAAGAACGGGAAACCGAGCTGGCAGCCATTGCAAACGACCGCATTCAGAAGGAACAAGAACAATCCAGCGAAGTGATATCTTGTTTGCAGCAACAACTCGAAAAAGTGAGTACATCATCATCATCATCTGCCTGCCCTAATCCCAATTCATTTGGGGTTGGGGCACCATGTTTTTTCTTCTATTCATCTCTATCAGCAGTCAAATCCTCATTTATGTCCTGTTTGTTCATGTCGTCTTTTACACAATCCATCCAAAAAAAAACAATATCAACACGAAAATTCATGCCACATACAGTCATACACATATTACGCTATGATCCTTTGCGGGGTGGGCAGAGCGTTAACGGAAGTAAAAATACGGTCGCTATCGCCATTCTGACAAATATTGAGGGCACTTTCAGATGATTCATATATCACTGTAGTGACAGGTTGTCAGCTGTCGCCTAACAGTAATACACATGAAACCCTAGAGTCCTTCAATTAACTTACAATTCATACAACTTTTTTTGACCTTCCATACAAAATTCCCGATCAGCTGAGTGACTTTGTATGGGAACTTGAAAATTTTTTTTCGATTCCCAACATAGCCCCCATATAAAAAATTGTTCAGTTTCATGGTCTGATCACGCCTGCAATGTTTTCGTTACACTGTCCCTTACACCCCATATTTTTCTGCAATAAAGTATTTGATTGATTGATTGATAAAATACCAATCCCCTTTACAGCTGCGAGACCAATTACAAACAGTGGAGACCGAGAAGAACACTCTATTGGAAACCTTAGTGCTGCCTCCTGTAGACCTGGGTTCTGGGGGGGAGGGCAGCTCCAAGCAAGCCGCGCTGGCGGAGGTGGGCGAGCTGGTGGAGAACGAGCTGCAGTGCAGCATCTGCGCGGAGCAGTTCATCCAGGCCACCACGCTCAACTGCTCGCACTCCTTCTGCAAGTACTGCATCACCATGTGGAAGAAGAAGAAAAAGGATTGTCCTATCTGCCGGTCAGTCTTGAGACGGGTCTCTTGCGCTTGTTTTTTCCAGGCAAACGAAAACATCTATTTACGTACAGGATCTAAAAAAAGCTGCAAATATTTTAAGGGGTGAATCAGTCCATGAAAATGAACAACTTTCCACAAGAAACATAGGTCGAAATCTGAAAAAAAAAAAAAATTGTATGGAAGGTCCAAAATTTATTTTCATATTTCGACCTATGTTTCTTGGGGAAAGTCGTTCAGTTTCATAGGCTGATTAACCCCTTAAAATATTTGCACCTTATTTTTTACATCTATTATACAGGATATTTGGAAGAGTGATTGATAACTTCCTTTCAACGGATGAATCAGCTCACGAAACTGAACAACTTTCCCCATGAAACATCGGTCGAAATATGAAAAAAAACCTCACATACTATCTGACTCGAATGGCTGGTACATTTTCTATGGGAGTCCAAAAACTTTTTTTATGAAAAGGTGTTTAGTTTAATGTCTGGTTTATCCTTTGAAAACAAGTTATCACCTGCGATATATAGTGGGATGGATATGGCCATGCCGCAATCTCTATCGATGTTTTGTTTTGTTTTGAGAAACAAGCACAGGAGACACGCCTTTACGCTTTAACGTAGTATTTTTTCATTAAGTACATGAATTACAAAAGTGATATTTATAATTAAACCATGATTTTTATCCAGATAGACTAAATTGACATTTGGTGAGTTGCCACGTTATTGTATTTAAAAATAATAAAAAAATAGTGTTGTGCCCTGAATGATCAAGTTATATGATTCAAAGATTATGATTGAGTCTTTTTGAAAATAAATCAGGTTAATTTAAATTTCCATTAATAAATTGGCCTTAAAGACAAACATGCTACTTTGCTTGTAACAAACTAACTTCACATTTATTTCCTGTCTGACCTGACAACAATACGTTGTTGTTGTTATCGTCAGAGGATTAGAATTTATTTACCAGGTTCAACACAGCAGCAAAGTAAGTTATAAAACAGGAAAAACAAACAAAACAACGTATTAAGGACGAAAACGATATTATTTCACTCAGTAAAATATATTTTAATGAAATCTAAAAAATTGGTCAGTTTCCGTCCATCGATCGTCCTCTTGGTCAAGTCAAGTCAATGTCTGTCTCGTCTGTCTGTCAAGGTCCACACCAACCGGCCAGTAGAAAGAAGTCGCAGAAAAGAGTGCAACACAACACAACAAGAAAAGATAACAGAAATTGGATTTATAAGCGCAAGGAATATTCAACCACCAATGCCAATTTATTCAACATTACATTTTAAATTACTTACAATATTATTTATTGTTCATTTCTTTAAACTAAACGATAAGTTTGCGTATAAATGTAAAGTAACGTATACTATTTACGTGACCGAAAGTCAAGTATTTATTATGCATATTTATTTAAAAATAACTACGTACAGAATTCATCTCACAACAGTTCAATGAATAAAATAAACGAGTCAAATCACAACACTAGACTTATGATGACAACATTTTAAAACAAAAAGTGCATTCTTGGCTGTCAGTTTAGTCTATCTGGATGAAAATCATGGATAGATGGAACTAGCCGACAGTTTATAATGTCACTTTGTAAAAGTATGTTCCCATATAAAGACACAAACCAAATCACATTTTACTTATTGTTATTTTTTTCTCTTTCTAGAGCGCCAATAACATCGGAATGCAAAAGTCTAGTCATAGACTCCTTCATAGAGAAGATGGTGGAGACACAGTCTGAGGAAGTAAAGAAGAAACGCCAGGATCTGCTCAAAGCCAGAGAAGGTATGGTTTCCAATACCAGTACTAAACCACGTAGACGAAGATAGTACAGGAAATAGGTATAGGTAGAAATCAATACATAAGGTGTAAAAATACTAGCTGCAAATATTTTAAGGGGTGAACCAGCCCATGTAACTGAACAACTTTCCTCAAACAACATAGGTTGAAATACAAAAAAAAAAAACAATTTGTTCATACAAAATTACCTACGAACTTAGTTTATTTGTAAGGGAGGAACAAAAATTGTCTCATATTTCCACCTATGTTTCTTAGGGCAAGTTGTTCAGTTTCATGGGCTGATTCACCCTTAAAATATTTGCAGCTAATATTTTTACACCTTATATAAATGAAGTTTCTTTTTGCGTTTCTCTGTCTGGCCATAATGAACACCGCTAACTCCTACACCACGCAACGGATTTTCATCAATTTTCTTTTATAGGTCGAGTGATTCAATAGAAAGGTTTACATGTATAATAGTACATGCCGGGAAAACGTCTTATTCTCACAGCAATACGATTGGCAGCAGTTAAATAGTTTTGGCTGTTTCGTATTCCACTAAAAGTTTTGCACATACATATATCACGCCTTTATCCCTTGCGTGGTATGCAGAGCATTAACGGCCGTAAGAATACGGTTGCTATCGCCACGTCTGACGTTTTTGAGGATTGTTTTCCAAGGTAGTTTCAGGAAACATGTGTATCACTATAGTGACAGGTTGTCAGCCTGTCGCCTAAAAGTTTTGTAACATGGTGGTAATAGAAATAAAGTTGAGTTGCTGGAATTACAATGGCCAAAAATGTGATAATCGAGGCCCTGACTCGAGCCACGACCTAATTTATGTAACCATTTGAACAATACAGCTTCATATTGCGTCTAAGTTTTGTAATTGATATTATATGCTTTGATATAAAACAATATCTAAATAATAAATAATATATTTATTATTATTTAAGCATCAAATAATACTATATAGATCAATAATTTAGGGAATGAAATTTAATTGGTCTATGAAAAATCAACGTATAGTTTAAGTATTACCATGTCGGTATAGAGATGTCTTAAATATTTACATTGAAGTATTTGTCAATTTTTTAAAGTGCATATGTATTTCTCTATGTAAAAAGTAAAAATCAAGAATAAATTATTGTTATAAAAGAAATATTTTGTATTATTTCCCTAATCACTTTCAAAATATAAGAGAGAACCCTTCTCTCCAGCTTTCCATTCAGTTTTGCTTAGCAAGATATACAATACAAAATATTTTCTAAAAGGTCATAGTTGCGTATTCATGCATTATTTCAAGATATAATATAGTACGAACACATACATAAACCTAATAGTCAGTGTTTCTGATGTACGCAGTAAAGTACTCTATTTCAAATCAAGTAAATTAAAAGCACCTTTTCCGAACAGGGCGTGGTATATGGTCGCCTTCTTGAAGTAGAAATTCCTTTCTGACCCTGGAATCATGCATGTTTCATGAATGATCCTGGGTGCATGCATACAACAACGCTAATATAACTTAGGATAAAACCTACTATAAGCTAGGTGTCTCGGAAGCTTATGAAGCTGTATTGTTCACAGAAGTCGAGAAGGAACTAGCGCGCGAGCTGCAGACGGCGCACCGGTATGCTTGCATTCATACATTCATTATATGTGTTGTGTTGCACTATTCAGTGTGATTAGGATATACTAACAATGTATGGAATGATTATTTTATTCCAGTAAAACTATTTTCTTCTTTTTTGAGAGCTATGTTCTTGCCGGTAGAGCAACCGCCATTTGTTCCTTTTTTTTCCGGTGACTAAGACGCCACCTACCCGCACGGTAGTAAACGTTAGGCCTTAAACCACTATTGAGTGTGTAGCAGAGTAAAAACTCTCGTCCTTTCCAAGTCACCTTTCCTTTCTCTAATAATTTCAAACTTCGAAATTGGAATGTCGTCAGACGTATTTTTCTTTTGAATCATTCTATACTAGATCCTCGAACAGAAATGTATGTGCCTAAGATAGTTATTTTCTTCGACGGTGTCAGGAAAACGCTTGTATAAAAATAATGGTATAATAAAGAACTTTCCAAATCAAAAAATCGCCGTTATCGTGAACAAGGAAACCCTCACGGAGGTACTTATTTATTTGTCCCAGCTTATTCATCTTCATTCCTTACTCATTCACCACCATTGTGTTAACCTAGTTTTATTATTTTTAGTGTTTTCCTACATTGCTTTAAATAAAGAAGTTTTAGAAGAGTCAAACCGGACTTTTGTTATGTGACAAATGTATATTCAAAATCGTCACAAACGAAAAATTTTAGTAGGTACACTGTACGAAAGGTGTAAGATAAGATAAATAATCTCTCTCGTACAGAAACAGTACGTAGGGTGTAAGTTTGCTAAGTCATAATATGGTCTGCGTGGGTTGGATGGCGGCGGCACTGCTATTTTTACTACTATGCGTATTTGACTCCAAATGAAACAAGTTTTTCGGCTCACAGAATCTGTAATCTTTATATTGTAACAAAACGCGGTCGCTTATAGGTATTATAACTTTTAAAGCGTAATATACGAAAGGTGTAAAAATATTAGCTGCTAATATTTTTACACCTATGTTATTACACTTATGTTTGGCCGTTATAGGGTGTTATATTTCAACTTTCAACTACAAGTAGGTGTATTTTGTTCAACAGCGGAGGTCCTAGCCATTACGATGGCGACTCCGACGACGTCGAATCAGGCGAGGAGGAGGAGGAGTGGGAGGAACGGTACGTATACCTATCTATACATTAGTAGTTATGTGAATTTGATTCTACAATAAAAAGAAATAACTATACACACTACAGCCTCCATAGTAAAATTGATAAGAGGAAGCCAAATTTTGCGTACTACTCAAGTGCTAAATGACCTCAGCTATAACATACTTTTACTTCTTCTTTTATAACAGTTCACTGCTGGACATATGCCTCCCCCAATTGGAGGGTATTGACATACTCATCACGCTTGGCCGGCGGATTGGCGAGCGCAGTGCAAGATGTTGTAGATATTTACAGGGAACGCTGCTGTCCGTTTCCTGGATTCATCCCTCAGTCGCCTTTTACGACACAGGCAGAAATGGGGTGATGTTACTCTAAGCCGGCACCACCCAGAGCAATAACATACCTACTTATTCTACTACAATAGCATAAAAAACTTTATAAATTTGTCGTTTGTTGCTATTTCAATCAGCCACCACAAGGTGAATTGCTAATAGGCTATTTGACACCAATGAAAATATGCGACGAATTGTGGCCATCCTAGTAAATAGCAGTGTAATAAAGCGTATTTAACAGAAATTAGTACTAAAATATGCATATTTTTTTAATATTTTACGTATAAAAATTGAAATATTTTTAAATATTTCTAAACGACAGGAACGCCCTGTGATTGGTTCTAACTTTGGTGACGTCACACGCTAGTAAACGCCGCCATACCCTGTGTTACGTTGTGTGTATTTACTACTATTTACCTAGTTTTACCATTGATTTGTTTATTCTCGAGTTAATTTGAGATCTTTTATTGAGTCAGTGACATTATTAATAGTTTTTAACTTCATTATGGACGAACATTTTGTGCAAGCCGACAACAGAAACTTCCCGAAGTAGATGCGTTTATGGTCGCATTATTCTTCAAAAATAAAAGCAGATTATTATGCTCCAGAACTAAAAAACGTTAAAACAGCTGTGTTAGTACCTAAGAAATTATATAATCAGAACTATAAAGCCTTTAGCACTTTGTGTACAAGTTTTGCAAAATCGCATTTTAGGTTATGTTGTCACTTGCTTTGGTCACTTGTGAATAAACAATGATGTACTAAATCTCTTTAAGTCACTGTCCTTGCTTTTGTTTTACATATCTGCAAGACAATCTTCACACATAAACACATTTTTATGCGATGAAATACTTGTAGGATCACTTATTTCGTCTTTTAGCATTCATTGGAACAGACATAAACACTTTTTCTGGATTTCTTAATGAATTGTTTTACATTGTGGTACTACACACCATTTATAAGACATTTTGTCCTATAAATTCACAGATAAATAAGAAAAACGCGAAAGATCGAAGCTTCTGCACCTTGTTGTTGCCTTGTTTACTAGCATGTGACGTCACTCGAATCATATGGCGTCCGCCATTACAAAAACAGCGTTTTGAGCGCCAATTTCATAATTTAAACTTTAACATTAATTTTTGTTGAAAATACTGCACGTTCTACGGAAATATTAATGTAGTGTGTTTATTATGCTTTACAGAATTATTTACAACTGTTTTCCAAAATCAGTCAAATAGCCTATTATGATCTGTCTTTCACTCACATGACGTGACGATACTGGCGCTTTTCGAAGCACAGATTTACCTTTTTCATAGTCTTTAAATTATAGGATGATCCCTGTGACGTTTGTGACCTTGGAGCAAATGCTATGACATAAGGTCCAGTTTCCTAGTAATCAAAAGAAAATGGACCTTATGTTGTTACATTTGCTCCAAGGTCACAAAAGTCACAGGGATCAGCCTATATTTTACAGACTATAGTAACGAAAAAGCCCTACAAATAATTGGAACATACCTACAGCTACAACAGCGACGAGCCGCGCTACTACGGCGAGGACTACGACGTCGATGACTACGGCGGTGACGACTACGGCGGCTATGACTACGACATTGACGACTACATCGATGGCAACTTCGCGAGCCTCGAACAATTACACGCGGAGTTCGGATCCTCAGGTAGTAAGATATAGTATATACTACGACATCGACGCCTACGCTACGTCGATTGCAACTACACGATGATCCAACAATTCGGTTGGTCATTAATAAAATATAAAAGTTGTACCCTTAAAACTATTGTCCGTAAATACTACAGACTTTATTCATATTTTTTATTCCAAATATTTAAAGTTTGAATTAATAAAGCGGAGCGGATAGCGGAGTTAATCGTGAAGTAAGCTTCCATTTTGTGGAATAATATAAAAATTTAGTCATTGTAATTTTGTCAATCTTAAGCTGAACGAAATATGCTTTGCAGCCAAGTGTTGGTTTCTATCCAGTGTAGAGCAAAATGGCGGCGGCCAAGTCATAGCTTTTAGGCAGTTGAGGGGTTAATGATTTCGTTATATCCTTGGATTCCGAGGCCAAATCATAGCTTTTAGGCAGTTCAGGGGTTAAAGATATCGTTATATCCTTAAATTCTGAGGCCAAGTCATAGCTTTTAGGCAGTTCAGTCAGGGGTTAATGATTTCGTTATATCCTTAGATTCCGATAGTGGATCTGACTCATCTTCCAACCCCCCCGCCGCCGCCGCGGCCCTACCCGCCGGCGCAGCGCCTGCGGGAGGTGCGGGTGGCGCAGGGGAGCAGGGGAATCCCGGCGCCAATCAACTTCGAGCGACAACAGGTGTTTCAGATACTACAACCGGTAAGTCACAATAACAACTACATTGGCTAATTAATTAAGTCGATTATCTAAATGAATAAGTAAACTAACAAAATTGGTATTAAGAAATTGACCATCAAAGTCAACAAACTCGAAATCAGCTGGTCAAATTATGAAATATAAATTGAGCCGATTCCGATTATTGTTTCATAGTCGAATCGGCTCAAATGAAGTTTATTTTTTAAACTATAACTTAACATTAACTAAACAACTAAACTGAATACGGCGGTCGTTACACAACTATTTCAGAAGCCTGCTACTTGTTGAAGTCGGTTGAAAAATTCTGACACTAGGGTTCATCAGGTCGTTGGACGACTCGGTGTCCCACACGAAAAAGAACAAGAAAGAAGATTGCCCAAAGATGATGTTCGAAACCGGTCGCAGTTCGTTTAATTATCATCATTAAACAAATATACATAGTGGAACTAGTGAAAAAGTGTTTTACTAATAAATTAACATGGATTTCCATCAAGAAATAACAACACAAAGTGTAAATTACAAGAAAGAAAAATTTACTTATCTTAATTTCCCCCCTAGAACGGGCAAACCGTCCTCGTCGTCGCCGGACCAATCGCTCCGTCCCCGGCCTCCCGGGCTCCTACTACGGCGGCTACGGGCGCTGCTTCCACTGCCAGCGCCGCGGCCACTGGGCGCCCGGCTGCCCCTACAGGTATGTTTGTTTGTTTTACGAACTTAAGAGGCCATTCAACTTTTACAACCAAATTTCCGAAAAATGTCTACGTGTATTGCAACTTGAGACGACAGGCTGAGAACCTGTCACTACAGTGACACACAAATCATCCGAAAGGGCCCTCAATATTTGTCAGACGAGGCGATAGCGGTCGTATTTTTACGGCCGTTGGCGCTCTGCGTACCCCACAAGGGATAAAGGCGTGATATGTGTATGTATGTATGTGTTTATAAATTCGCGTTTTTCGCGAAACCTGTTAAGTAAAAGATAATAATTTCTTTTACATCTAGTCAAACATATCTTTATCTAAAAAGTGTATTATGAAAATATTGTATTTGAATTTATAACTTGCAATAAAAAGCAAAATCTAAACAACCAACTCAAAATTCAGGAAAAGATCTCAAGTAAGCGTGAATTTTGAAGTTTTGGTACATTGTAAAGAATATTTTGATTTTCTACACATAAATAGAATATCAAATGAGAACAAAGTGTATTTAGTAAATTATTCAATTTCTTTCAAAAATACAGTTTAAAATATGTTTTCATATCGGAATTTTGGCTAAACATCTCGCTTTTTTAATGGCTTCTGTCTGAAAAACTAACCATAGTATAACTTCAAAAAATATACAGGGTGTAAAAAAAATTGCTGCAAATATTTTAAGGGGTCAACGAGCCCATGAAACTGAACAACTTTCCCAAAGGAACATAGATCGAAATATGAAAAAAAAATTTGGACCTCCCATACAAAATTACCGACCGACCAAGAATTTGTGTAGGAGGTCCAGAAAATTTTCTCGTATTTCGACCTATGTTTCTTTGGGAAAGTTGTTCAGTTTCATGGGCTGGTTCACCCATTAAAATATTTGCAGCTAATATTTTTACACCTTATATGTTTTCAAGGAAGTTGTACTTAATCCAATTGCAAAAAAATTATGATCTTTTATTTTAATTCTAGGTAGCATGCCGCCGCCGCCGACCACCACTATGTGAGGATCGGTGTTATAACAATTACCGTGTACTACTGATGTATGCGGCGGGTGAATAATACGCACTGAGGCACTGATTTAGTGCTAGTAAAATAGTCACAAATATGATCTCTCCCTCTAACATTTACAACCAAAATATGTTCCCAATAAATGAATTCTCATTTTTATTCGTACGTGAAAACTACGACAGTATACATTTAAGGTTTAAAAATATTAGCTGCACATATTTTAACGGGTGAATCAGCCCATGAAAATGACCGTCGGTAATTTTCTATGGGAGGCCCAAAATTTTTTCATTACTCGACCTATGTTCCTTGGGGAAAGTTGTTCAGTTTCATAGGCTGGTTCACCCCTTAAAATATTTGCAGCTAATTTTTTACAGCCTGTAATTATGTGATGAAAACATTCCACAACATTTTATCTTTATTCCATTACTTGCAGTGTAAATCAACATAATTTGTATTGTATAAAATTTTATTATAGTGTAAATTGTATAGAATAAAGAACCTATTATTACACTTTATGTGCATTAAGATACACTTGCATAACTTCGCAGGCAACGATTCCTGCCTGTCGTAGAAAAAATTTAAACTAATGGGTGTTTCCAAAAGTAGACTCCACTAAAACATTTTATGATTGATTTGTTATAGTTATTATTATTAATACTATGGTGAGAACTTTATGAATCTAAAATCGTATCCGAATTTTCACATGTTACTCCATAATTATTATTAATTTTAAATATTGCTATTTTATTTGTATCAGTATCTCAGATTGAGATGAATACTGTGATATTGAAATTTAATTAGTATGTGATTCTTCAGTAGAGTAAAGAATAAGGGGAAATCGGCGAAGAAAAACATACTTTATCTATATTCAGTCAGATGTCTTGAACTCTAGGAAGGACGGATGATATTTTATGAGCTTTCTGGAGTTTATTTATCAGTTCTTTATGTTTAAGAACCGTAACGCTAACATATATACTTACGGCAGTATCGTTAGAAAATTATCTTAACTTATTATGATGATGATGTGTTCTTCTCCGCCTGTTTCCCTTATTCTAACTAATCATATACCTAATTTATAAGTGCCATGTAAAAAGTATAATGAAACTAAACTTTTAAATTGCTGAGCAAGCCATCATCATCAAGTTGTTGTTTGTAAAATAGAATAGGACACACCACATCACACATTGCAAAGTACACATTAGCAAAATTGTTGCCTACTTGCTATTTGTGTACCTAACTGTCGTGTAGGTACATTTTTGAGAAAGTTCCATAATCCATAACTTACGTAGTATTCGCGCGGCTCTAGTAATACTGGTTGAAGTATTTGCCGTATAACCAACACAATGCGTTGTATTGTAGATTTGTAGAGCAGCGGAGAATACTAAAATATTGTTACAAAGAAGAAATACATGGCGATTTCACTCGAGCTCATAAACCTTGGCCAAAGCATTGAAGGTTATTGTCATTGGTTTCGAGGCTAGTTGCTCAGCAAACATTTTTTACATCAGTTTAGTTTTCTTTGAGTTCTTTTAAATTTAGCTTAGAAAATGGTTTGTAGAATCAAATCTATTTGTCCTTTGATTGTTAAACGTAAGTTGTTCTTTAAAATTGTAATTACCATTAAACATATTTCTATGTTGTATTAACTGTATTTTATTCAAACAACTATTTAGTTTTAAACAACAGTTTTATTTTAAGACACCATAAAGACTTATTTATACCAAGGTAAATACTAAACTACTTCCGGAATAAATAGTCACGTCTTTACAAATAATTTAGAAATAATTGTGCAGAATTTAATTAGTTAAAAAACAATTAAGAAAACATCCAAGACAAAGTAGCTTTAAAAACATTCCAAAATATCAAAAATAAACTTTTTACAATGTAGCTTTGAAATCATACAAAATATTGAAATATATTAACACATACAATACAAGAACCAGACTAAACCTGAGCTCGCTGAAACATAATTCAAATATTGCCTACAATATTCATCCAGTAGCAGTTGCAATCAAGAAAAAGTAGATCAACTCTTACACCATATCAACCCTAAACCCCTTGCGGGGTAGGCAGAACGCTGGCGATGATTAAAGCCACGATTAACAAACATTCAAGTGAACTAGTGATTGTCAAAATACAATTTTGTACATATGGTCACAGGTTCGTATATATATACTCCGCGTTATTATATAAACAGTCATCATAACATGTACCTAGAAAGTAAACCAAAATACAGCTAACTCGTTTAGTTTTATACTAAAAACTATAATCAGAAGAAAACAAAGATAACACAGCCTGTTACTCACTGCCATAAAGAAACAAAATATTGCTTTCGATTCCGGCATGACGATTCTTCAAATATCCTTAGCCATCTGATTCAAACAACAAAAACAGAAATAGCTAATGAGATGTCCCTCCAGAATCGATGCCATTATTACAGCAATGATTTGAATGTGTGGTGTCAAGTCATTTTATTATCGCTTAGCATAGGATACTGCTGGTTTTGTCTATTCAACAAACTTGAATTCCTTGCAAAGCTCCTGGATAGATATACTTGCTTATAAGTAAACAGCATAAAGCTGATCACTCGACGCGACGGGGCCGACTTCTAAGATGTACCTTTTCATGGCACGCGTCTTCATCTGCGTGGTAAATGGTACAACAGAACCTACAGTATCCTAAACGTCGCATAATTGTCCCTGTAGACAGAAGCCATTTACTAAATATTGAATTGAATAGGCAGCCCACTAGCTTCAACCATGATACAATACTTGAGGGACCCTCTTTGTATATTTCCCATATTTTGTACTAACATTAGTCGATTATTTAGATAACTATGTAAGCTTTATTTGGTACATATAAATATTTGGCCAGAGGCTACATTTTATAAGTACCTACCTACACACATCAAATACACTTCACATTTCATAAGATAGATGGACAAATTGGATCATCAAAATACTGCACATAGCACAACTATTATTTTACTACTTCAAGTTAAAAACAATACTATGTCATATCACTATTCAAGTTACATTGAATAGTAAGTATTTACAGTAAAAAATGTCTAATCATTTTTCTTGTCAGCGGGTTCCTCGCCCTCTGTGATGGCAGGCGCATCTGACTTATTTCCTTTGTTCTCCATCTCACCGGAGAAGCCGAATTCATTTAATCGGCTCTGGTCCACCTTGTAAATCCAGCGCTGGTACAGGAATATAAAGAACACAATATCTGCAACAAGGAAAAAATATTTAGCTACTGGTGTTCTAAAAATATATAGGAAACCTAGTTTTCCTTAAAAGTAAAATTATGTACTGTTAGTGTCTTTTAAAATTAATACAGGGAAAATATAGTATTTTCCTTTTCTTTTGTTGCAGTTTTTAGAGTCAGTATAGTTCAACATTATTTATAATTCAAATACCATTAATTGTAGGCCAAATAATAATATAACTACTATAAAACAAATAAGTCAGCACTAAAAGGCTTGTTATCTGTTAATTCAAATAAAACAAATATTAATAAATAGTACTCACCATCTCTGAAGCAACCAATGCGGTACATTGTGGGCATCTTGATAACAAATGCAAACATGTCATCAATAAATGTGTTCAGGAACTTGTATGTCATCATCCTCCATGGCAGGTGAGCCACAGACTTCAACTTATAGTTTATAAACAGCTGTGGAGTCATCATTATGAAACCAAAAGTGAGCAGGTATCCATAGATCATGTTCAAGATAAATGAATACCATCCTTTGTGCTCTTGATACAAAAGTGAGTATACTCCATATCCAATCAACAGAGGGAAGCAAGCCCAACTTAGGTATCTGAAAGCCAATATGTCATACTCCCTTGTACTAGATTCTACATAAGACCCCTTGTCTTTGAAGGACAATTTTGGAATACCCAAGATGCGGTCCTCCCAATGAACTTTCACATCCATAACTTTGTTTATTTTCCATATTTCTATCAGCAGCCCTATACCACAAGATATTCTGACCATCATATTAGTTTCATTGTCAAGGACATAGAGCAAGACAACAGTTGACTGGAAGACATTGAAGAATACAGATCTGACTGAAAGCCCTTCCAGAGATTGCCTGTTGTTCCAGAACTGGATGTCATTTTTAAATGCCAGCAGCTCGAAAATTGAATGCAGGATGGAAACTGAAATAGTGATTGCTAGTAGGTATGGAGATGTATCCATGAGTAGTTCTTTTACGGTATCCTGTTCCTCATCTTGCTCTTCATTACCCAATGCTGAGAACATGCTCAGTTTGTCTCTCATTGCTTGTGCCGTGTACAGCTGCCACTTGAAAAGACTCAATGGCTGGTATGTCAAACTAAGGTTGAGGGCAGTAGTAGTCTTGTTAATGGGGACATAGTCACGCATCATGTTCCAATAGTCATTCATGAATACTGCAGGTTTGTACTGCTTTCCATCTGGAGTGAAGTAAATGAATTCATCAAGTGGAGGAGGAACAGCACCTTGCATCCAAGCTGTCTGATCAGTGACTAAGTTGACGGTCATATTTGGATGCCAATGTGATAGGATTTCTTCTTTCATTGTTTCTGCCTTTTTTACTTCCTCAGCAGATTTTTCTGTTTGCCCAGTTAACAAGTTGTGAGTTTTTTGGTATTTCAATTTCTTATACTTATTCAACATTTTCTTTCCATAAGTCATGAAATTACCAGCATAGTTTTCTTTGTTGTTTGGGTCAGGGGACTTGCCAGAGGGCACAACAAATACATGAAGGTAGATGGAGCCATTGTTTCTCAGTGCTTCTGAGGGTGTGAAAGTAACAGAATGAGTATAGGTGCCATCCTCATTTGGCCCTCCATACCAGTCTCCATATACAATGCCGGTATGTTTCCAAATTAAGCTAGATTCATCATGATCTGCAAAGAATTCTTTTTCTGATAGGTAGGAGTACATGTCTAGTACAGTGCCATTTTGAAATATGTTGCTAGCGGGCATGCGAGCAGCCACGGGTGCTCCTCCTTTACCACTAACATCAGCTTTAGGTGGAGATGGCTGACGGAAGAAGGAAGTTATAAAGTACACTACTAGTGCTCTAATTATAAGCGACTTTGTGATAGCAAAGAATGATTCCAGCTTTGTAGGCTGCATCCTACGTCGCTGTTCATCAATTTGCGCATTGATCTGAAAAAAAGGGACAGTAGGTTATTTATAAATTATAACCTATAAATTAGGTCAAGGTTTTACTTATTTATTGATCTTAAATTGTGATATGGATGAGAGAGATCCGAAATATAAGACCTGAATAAATAAGGCCTCATCTGTTATCTACAAAGATAAGGTAGAAACACGGAATGAAATGGTTTATCTAATAATTTGGAATCAATTATTTGGCATTGAAGAGTAGTAGTGGTATTGTTCGTTTCTGGATAAATAGTTCACCATCATGCTTACATCAATTTCCTGCTCTTGAGTTGCAATATCCCGGGCATTGTCGTCTTCTGTGGTCACCAGTCTATCCTCAGCTGACCCATTGGCAGGCTGATCATCGTTCTCGTTAGCCATTTTCTCGGAGTTGTACTATAATACTGCTTCTTTATAACTGAAGCACCAATCTCATAAGTACGTCGATATTACTGTAAACTTCTAGAATATATCAGTCTAAAATAGAAACGAAGAAACTGGTAGTGAAACTGGTCAAACTGACGAAAACTCTTGGAAAAATGTGAAATTAAATGTCAAATTGATTGGAGCCATAAACAAGTAGAACATTGAACGAATGAGAATGAATGAATTTGAACGATGACGTTTTCAACATGATTCTCGTATAGATCATCACACAGTTTTTTAAATCACATATGTGCTGTCTCTTTTTGTCATGTGAGAAAAGACATGAATTAAAAGAGACCCACGATGCACTTATATTTTTTTGACAATAGACAAAACCAACAAAACTAACAAATGGAACGTATTGGGGCCATAGACAAAATATAGATGCTTGCTTTTTCAAGCTTCTTCACGAAAGAAAACGACGAAAACAACGGATAGTGTGTATGGAAGTGCGTTAGACTGATTGCGCCGCAAATTATTTTCTCGGGTATGTTATTTATTTGATAATTATACAGTAATATACAATACCTAACATATTCATTATAAGAATCCCTGCAACATTGAGAGTAATAACACAAATGCCGCAAACGCTACTGATGATCTTACGGGGTGTGTGCTCTTTATTTTCCTTTCCCACCATAATTTTCATGCTATTCGCCTTGTAACTGCAATATGTTCACCTCGTCTGCACATAAGTCCACAATGCAGATAGCGCAGAAGACTCATAACTACAAACAAGAACCGCTCTTCATACAAGTACATGAATGAGGTTAGAGTTGTTGAAGCCTGCTAATTTTTTCATTTCTTCTTTTCAGTGTTGCATATGGTGAGGAATGAATGTATCAATCTTAGTTTGATTTTATATAAGGGGAACAAATTTATATAAGTTTACCAAAATCAGAATGGCAACTTTGGAGCAACAAGCTTCCAAACTTCTGGACTTCAACCAAAAGTTAGACATCACTCTCCTCGATAATATTGTTGGCTGTTTGTACTCAACTGTGGGAGAGCAGCAGCGCATCGCGCAGGACATTCTTACCGCGCTCAAGGAGCACCCTGATGCTTGGACCAGGGTTGACACAATTTTAGAGTACTCACAGAACCAGGAGACCAAATACTATGCGTTACAAATATTGGAACAAGTCATTCAGACAAGATGGAAAGTTTTACCAAGAAATCAGTGCGAAGGAATAAAAAAGTATATTGTTGGACTCATTATAAAAAACTCATCAGATCCTGCCAGTATGGAGAGCAACAAAGTTTACCTGAAGAAGCTAAACATGATCCTAATTCAAGTTCTAAAACGAGAGTGGCCACATAACTGGGAAAGTTTTATAAGTGATATTGTAGGTGCATCGAAAACTAACGAAAGCCTCTGTCAAAACAACATGGTGATATTGAAACTGCTCAGCGAGGAAGTTTTTGTGTTCAGTACTGGACAGCTTACGCAGACAAAAGCCAAGCATCTTAAAGACACCATGTGCTCGGAGTTCAGCCAGATCTTCCAACTCTGTCAATTTGTCCTTGAAAATTCGCAAAATGCCCCACTGGTAGATGCCACCCTTCACACACTCTTGAGATTTTTAAACTGGATTCCACTTGGATACATATTTGAAATGAAACTGATAAGCACCCTTATTTTCAAGTTTCTCAACGTACCTATGTTCCGTAACGTTACTTTGAGTTGTCTGACCGAGATAGCTGGAGTTACTGTGACCAATTATGAAGAGCAGTTTGTAGCACTGATTGTGCAGACCATGGAACAGTTGGAGGCAATGTTGCCGCTCACCACAAACATCCGTGAGGCCTACAATGCTGGCCGCGATCAAGAGCAGGTATTCATTCAGAACCTGGCATTGTTCCTGTGTACTTACCTAAAAGAACATGGTGAGCTGCTTGAGAAAAGAGGAATGACCAACACGCTGACAAATGCTCTCAGATATTTGGTGTTGATCTCTGAAGTTGAAGATGTTGAGATATTCAAAATTTGTTTGGAGTTTTGGAATGCTTTAGCTGCAGAGCTGTACAAAATTGCACCGTGTACCCACTCGGCCAATTTGTACAGCCTGGGTAAAGTCGCCGGCAGAAAAGCCCTCTATGCTGATGTTTTGAGCAGTGTCAGATACATTATGATCTCTAGAATGGCAAAGCCTGAGGAAGTTCTTGTCGTTGAGAATGAGAATGGTGAAGTTGTGAGAGAATTCATGAAAGATACTGATTCAATTAATTTGTATAAGAATATGAGAGAAACGTTGGTTTATTTGACCCATGTAGATTATCAAGACACTGAACGCATAATGACAGAGAAACTATCAAATCAAGTGAATGGGTCCGAGTGGTCATGGAAGAACCTCAACACTCTCTGTTGGGCGATTGGGTCCATTTCAGGAGCGATGATGGAAGAAGATGAGAAGCGTTTCCTTGTTGTTGTTATCAAAGAGCTGTTGGGTCTCTGTGAACAGAAAAAAGGCAAGGACAATAAGGCTATTATTGCCAGCAACATCATGTACGTCGTAGGACAGTACCCGCGCTTTTTGAGAGCTCATTGGAAATTCTTGAAAACTGTGGTCAACAAACTTTTCGAATTTATGCACGAAACCCACGATGGTGTCCAGGACATGGCCTGCGACACGTTCATAAAAATCGCCTTGAAATGCCGACGTCATTTTGTTACTACGCAAGTTGGAGAAGCTTGTCCGTTCATTGAGGAGATTTTGAGCACAATCAGTTCCATTATCTGTGATTTGCAAACACAACAAGTGCACACGTTCTATGAGGCTGTAGGGTACATGATCAGCGCGCAGGTTGACCAGGTCGCACAAGAGCAACTCATCGAGAAATACATGTTGCTCCCCAACCAAGTATGGGACGACATCATCTCTCAAGCTTCGCACAATGTGGACATTCTGAAAGATCCAGAAGCTGTCAAACAGCTCGTGAGTATTCTAAAGACGAATGTGCGCGCGTGTCGAGCTTTAGGTCATCCGTATGTTGTACAGCTTGGACGGATATACTTGGACATGTTGAATGTCTACAAAGTGATGTCCGAAAACATTAGTCAAGCCATTGCATTGAATGGAGTTGTTGTGACCAAACAGCCGTTGATAAAGAACATGAGGATAATAAAGAAGGAGACTTTGAAATTGATCGCTTGTTGGGTTTCGCGGTCGTCTGACAACAGCATGGTGTTGGAGAACTTCATTCCTCCGCTGCTAGATGCCGTTCTGCTAGATTACCAGAGAACCGCGATCCCAGACGCGCGGGAGCCTGAAGTGCTGTCTTGTATGGGCGCGATCGTGTACAAACTCGGCGGACACATAACCTCCGAAGTACCGAAGATTTTCGACGCTGTATTCGAATGCACGCTCGAAATGATCAACAAAGACTTCGAGGAATACCCAGAGCACAGAACAGAGTTCTTCCTGCTGTTGCAGGCTGTGAACACACACTGTTTCAAGGCATTCCTGAGTATACCGCCGGCGCAGTTCAAGCTGGTGTTGGATTCGATTATCTGGGCATTTAAGCACACGATGAGAAACGTAGCAGACACTGGATTGCAAATTCTGTACAGATTGCTGCAGAACGTGGAGCAGCACCCGCAAGCCGCGCAGAGTTTCTACCAGACGTACTTGTGCGATATCCTGGAGCATGTGTTCAGCGTGGTGACGGATACGTCGCACGGCGCGGGCCTCACCATGCACGCCACTATACTTTCCTACATCTTCTCACTGGTAGAGGCCGGCCGGGTGACGGTGCCTCTCGGGCCTACGCCAGACAATGTCCTTTACATTCAGGTACTAATGAATAAAATTTCTTTTTATATTTTTCATTTTTGAAGGCGTTATTGTAATTAAATTTGTTTTCTTTTCAGGAATACGTGGCCAATCTCTTAAAAACAGCATTCCCACACTTAACAGACAACCAGATAAAGATCACGGTTCAAGGGTTGTTCAACTTGGATCAAGATATTCCAGCATTCAAGGATCACCTCAGAGATTTCTTAGTACAGATAAGAGTAAGTCTTTTGTGGTTACTCTCTTTGTTGTGTAAAGTTTTTTAGAGATTTTGTCACTGATGGCCAATATTTGTTGCTATGCTAAGTTCAGATTTAGAATAGACGGTTCCACTTTTTATGCACTCAATTTTTAAGGCCTATTCCAATTGAAGCAGTGCCCTCTACCGCCGTGGTTAGCGGTTTTCCAATAGAATACCGCCCCTGCGGCAGTAGCACTATCGATTCTGGCAGTTCATTTCAATTCGCTAATCTTATACCCACTTAAATCAACCACAACCACAGTGGAATCGATACAGTTTTTTTTAACGCGTCTGTATAAAGACAATATGTGTAAATTAGCTGCAAATATTTTAAGGGCTGAATCAGCCCATGAAACTGAGCAACTTTCCCCAAGAATCATAGGTCGAAATATGAGAAAATTTTTTGGACCTCCCATACAATTGACTTGGTTAGTTGGTAATTTTGTAGTGGCCCAAAAACATATGTTCCTTGGGTAAATAAAGTTGTTTAGTTTCGTGAGCTAGTTCGCCCCTTAAAATATTTGCAGCTAATTTGTTTACACCCTGTCTGTATGTAATTTTTTTTATCCATACTATTACAGGAGTACACGGGCGAGGATGACAGCGACCTGTACCTCGAAGAGCGGCTGTTCGCGTTACGACAGGCGCAGGAGGAGAAGCGGCGCGTCCAGCTGTCAGTGCCCGGCATGCTCAACCCGCACGAGCTGCCCGAAGAAATGCAGGACTAATGTAACCATGACAACAGTCCACTCACACTCTACCCTTACGCTCTACATACAATGCTAGGCGCATGTCTGTGTAAGCGCCTCAATTTGGTGATTGAAGATAGCGCTTCTTTCAGTTGAATGGGTTTAGAAAAGGATAGAAAAGAACCGTCCCTTACGCTCTGGAATCGACACGTCACGCCTTTAAATCTCACGGGGTAGGCAGAGCGGTTACTGTCGTTATCGCCTGACATATTTGAGGGTCATTTCAGATAAATCGTGTACCACTTAGTGACAGGTTGTCAGTCTGTTGCCTAAAATAGCAATACACATGAAACCTTCGAGTCCCCTAGTCGCCTCCTACGACACCCGCGGGAAAGAATTGGGGTGATGCTATTCTAAGCCGGCACCTAGAATCGACGTTACCATTAAAAAGTCGTTGACTAAAAATAGTGCTGCCAGTTTCAGTTAAATAAAGAAAAGCCCGTGTCCAGCTGTTGACTAATTTTCAGCACCATTTTACACAATACGTCTTATGTTTATCCTTCATGTTTTTAGTTGCAGATACGTAAAACTGACCACAATTTTTGTCATGTTCATCTCTTTCTAACCCTATTTAACTGAAAGTGACAGCGCAATTTTTAGATAGCGATTTCATACGGTAACTTAAAATCTGGTGCATGATGGTTCTATGTATGCTGGTCTTAAAAATCCATCGAAATTGATAATATATATTACTAATCAGATATAGAAACACGCCTATAGCCTCTGCAGGGTAAGGAGTTGAAATATCCGCACTAAACAGTCGTCTTGTCTCTTACATTCTAAATACGTAATCCTGATCACTGCAATATTGGACCAGCTTACGTTGGTCTAAAAATGGACCAAAAAACAACTTTATTTGGACCAGTATACATTGAACTTTAAGTGTACCCGAGTACTTTTTACTTGGTCGTTTTATACGGAACTTTTCTCTGCAAAACCGATCGCTAGCATTGAGTCACATTTCTAAACGCATTGTCAATGTCTAGGAGCGTAAGGTCGTGATATGTCATCAGTTGCTTTGGTATCGTTTTAACTTGCCGCATTTGGGTAAGGTTACAGCTTAGTTTTCGTGTATTTTGTTTAGGACGATCTATCAGGTAGGTCATTTTTGAACTTGCAGTAGCAACATCTTAAATCACATTCTGTACCTAATATAGAACGATTTTTAACTATTTCGCTTATTCTACCTCATATTTAGTTACGCATTTTCCATTTAGCGAAGCTAAGCTTTTTATTTTAATATACTACATTTCCAAATATAACTGGTGTAGGTGCCTGCTTATATTTTACGACTAACATTATAATTTTATTAAAATCTTGCTAAATTTTGCATGTTAAAGGCCTACGTTAAGTTAGCTCGCGAGGTTCAGCGTATGGCATAACTCATAATTTTCTCGAATCATTTTCATATTGAGACCTACCACTGATGACCGTCACATTTAGTTTTTTAGTACACATTGTTTGTTATCTATCTATTTAGTAAGTCGCTTATAATAAGTTATACGTAGAGTGAAATAAGTGGACTGTTCTCATTAGTTTAAGGCTGTATTTGTGCCTATAAGATATACCTTTTTGTGTCAGATTGTACAGTGGCCCGCAAGTGAAAATGCAAGGAGATGAATGCAAGTGTAAGGTAGCGGCAAACCTTAAAAACGAAGGTGTATTTTGCAAGCACAAAGCAGCATTGAGCCTTTATTAATGATAGGCAGCAAATCATGCATCAATTTACATTGCTAGAGATGGAATAGAATATTTCTATGTTTTAAAATAATCTTTAGTAGTTAATGAACTCTGTGATGGTAAAGAAATCCAGTGTCAGACGTTGAAATGATCGGAATCTTGAGTATTACTTAGTAGATTCTAGGAAGACTTTACAAAGTGAATTTGCTGTTAGTAACATTTTTATGTTTTGTTTAATGTTGTCAGAACTAATTTCATGATGGTTAGGGAATCTAAACATTCACGGTAGGTTTCCGAATGTATTTTGGGTCCGATTAATTGTCAGTCTTTCAATTTGTGTTTGAATAAACCAATAAATATTAATAGTATATTTTATTTGGAATAACATCGCCTACTTACTCCTAAACAGGTTTCTTATGCTCGCGATTTTAACAGGGTATTTGATAGCTTTAAAAAAAACATTCTCAATGAATAAATAATTTATTTTGCAATATTATGCGACATATACTTCTATCAAAAAATCCGGGACACCTTGCAAGTTTATGTTGTACGAATCACATTATTTAAAAATATATATATATTTTGGATTAAAAGTCTGATATCGTGTGATAGTGAGTAAAATGAGGTTTACAAATCTTAATGAAAATGTCTCAAATTCAAAATAGTTTTTTATAGGTCTTTACACAAAATAGAAAGATACCGAATGAGAACATAAAAAATCCAATAATGCCTACACAATACGTCAACTTATTTCTAATAAAAACCACAGTATGGTATTATAACCAGTCAAGTCAAGGCATCCAAAAAAGGATCTTTAGCAGACGTCATGACTTGAAAAACCAATATGGAAGACGAGAGTTGAGTAGAGTTTGAGCCAAATGTGTGGATTACAGTGGGACATTACATTACACAGGCAGCATAAAAAAAAAAGTTGATCGACCTTTTATCGCTTGTAACAAAAAAGGAAAAAGTAATGTTACAGGGCCCTCAATCTCTGAAACGTTCGTTTTCGTTTCATGCGAAAATCTGCTACTTATTATGATTCTACTTATCAATTCCCACATACCCTAAAAATTCACACATTTTTTTGACTTAAAAAAAACATCACGGTAAAGAAATTTAAAAACCAGTCGCTTTGAACTTTCGTGCACGGAACCGAAAACGAACATCAGTAATTGAGCTCTCGAGCTATCCTTTTCGTACCTACGAGTATCACGTGACGCCATCATCATTAAAGAAGTTTAATCAACATCAGCCGGAAACTACAACTAGTTTGAATACTAACTACCTCATTCACTTTCATGAAACACTTACATAATTTTCAGGATGGGTTTACTGTGTTAAAACTGTATTACGGCTTTTATATTATGCCCAAACGAAGTAATTTGTGCTTAAGGTTGACGTACCAGTCATAAACCACCTAAATTATTAAATGCAAAATTACGTTCGAGATAGGTACCTGACCCATTCTAAACTCATTAGAAAATCATTTTTATGTTTATCCTTCAAAAAGTAGAATGGATGACATGCTATTATGAATGCCTTTATTATTTCATTTAAAATACACAACAAATAAAAATAACATAAAATAAAATTACCTATCCTATACTACTCTGTTTGGTACTTATTTTTTCAATCATTCAGTGTATGTACCTACTTATGTCCATAAAATAATACAACATTGTCAGCTTTTCATGGGACTATGTAACTAATGAAATAAGTTTTAGGTATCAACTAAATAAACTGTGCTTAAGTAATTATTGTATTTTATAGGAGCTACATTATAGGCGATACCTATTTATACAGAGCATCATTATAGATAACTTGTGTAAATAAATAGGTGTAAAGAGTTGTTCATATAGATGCCTAGAATTTGAATTAAATATAAATAATGAAAGGCTAAAATCACCAAAGCCACTACTGTAGCTTATCCCTAAGGACTGGGTCTCGAGATTTGCAGGCAGCAGAGCGGCGCGGGAAATGGACCGGTTCTCGGAAACACTCCCTACAAAAAATGGCGAGCGCGCAAAATTCGAGACCGGGCCCTAACAGCACGTACTTACTTGCCTAGTTCTTCCGATCACAAATAATTTCATACCTACGTATTATACCTGTATTGAATTTATTGAATTTCATGGTTGTTCTTTGCATTGAACTCAGAAGAATATCAATGCTCGCGTCCGATGCGGCGTGTGCTAGAGGCTAAAGAGTCAAAATTAAATAATGGACGCTTTATGTGGATTTTAAACTAGGTATGGATTCCGATTTAATTATTTACATAAGCAGGTTAGTTTATTTGTTGTAAAAAACATATTTTATACAGAGAAGATACCTAGCCGTGTGATGCCGGCTTAGAATAGCAGCACCCCGTCTCCTACCTGTGGGTGTCGTAAGAGGCGACTGAGGGACTTGAGGGTTTCAGGTGTGTTACAACTTTTAGGCGACAGGCTGACAACCTGTCACTATAGTGATACACAAAATGGTCAGAAACGGCCCTCTATATTTGTTAGACGTAAAACCTTCCTCTTGTATCACTATATCTATTTAAAAAACCTGCATCAAAATCCGTTGTATAGTTTTAAAGATTTAAGCAAACATACATACAAACAGACGCGAAAAGTGACTGCTTTATAACCTACTATGTAGTGGGCTGTAGGCATTTTTAGGAATTATTAGTGGAATTATTCTGTATCATTTTGACTTAATTTAGTAAAATGATGGATATACATCGTTTTTGAGCTTTAAAATTTATTTTTATGAAATGCAAGAGTTGGCATCTTTAAATCTTACCACCAATCGTTTACGTCTTTACAAGGTAGGTACATATGTTATGGACCCTGCAACTGCAAGGGATTATCCCATAATGTGAAGTCGTGATTGTTCAATGTGGCATTTACTTACTTTTCAGCTTAATTTCTACTTTAAACAAACTAATTAATTAAGCCTACGCAATTAGGATTATAATGTAACGTTATCTGTAGGAAATAGTTCTACCGTAAATTAATGATAGCATTATACATCGCGATGTGTAACATAAGAGTTTCAGTCTTAAAGGGCTATTAGTAGAGGAAAGGCGTAAATAAAAATATTTGCTAAGTTTTCTTATAAGTACCTACGTTCAATCTTGCCTTATCATGAATTTTTCAATTGTATTTTGTCTACATTTGTTTATTATATTATTGACGACTGTCGTAGCAATATCAGGTAAATTTATTTTCATTTTATTTTCTTTCAGCTTAAACAGGTTAATTTTCCGCCAAGTAAAATCAGTTCCACGAAAAATACGACGCACGCGCAATAATAATGAGTATGTGTGTAACTGGCTGTCCCGATGGCGTAGCGGACAGTACCCATACCTTCTACGCCGAGTATCGTGGGCTCGATCCCCACCGGACACAAATATTTATTAAGACAATTTTAAAATATTTGTATCGAGTCTGGGTGTTTTCCGTGTATAGTATGTATTTGTATACAAAAAAAGCATATATAAGTATTAGTATCAGCTACCTACTCTACTTCCCATAGTACAAGCTTTGCTTAGTTTGGTGCTAGATGGCGCTGTGTCATTTGTCCATTTATTTATTTATGTTGTTAATTACTTATCATAATATAAATTGTATATATATTGTATAGATAGGGGATAGGGTATTATACTGACTAACTGTGAGTTTAATACACCTACTTATACATATAAGTAAGTACATATAGTTTTGTAATATTATATAATAAAATAATCCACAGGGCACACGTACCATAATCTACTTTTTCTAGAAATTATTGAGGTGGTACGCCCCCAAGTCTGCTATTTTTTGTCGTTGTAACGCCGCCACCGAAACTCAACTGTATATCCATTGTGATTTTGTGTATTTCAAACTGTTAGCAGACTACGAAACTACCAAAATCATCCAACTGACATCCAATCGACATCCAACTGAAATTTTCATTTAGCAGATTTAGGGCCCTGCATGACTGACATGACATGACTCGAGTGGGTGAGCCTGCGGATGAAGAAATAGGAACCTAACTACGAAATTGATCTGTGTTAGAAGGCTGATCCATGTAAAACCAAGTCTATAGGTACTCTGGCTCTGATTACATCATGTAAATTTATTCTCAGGCAAAACGACATTAAAAAGGGAGGTAGATGCATTTCCCGATATGAACACGTATGGGATAACCTGGATGTATTTTCCCGATGGGTACGGAATACCACGAATGATTTCTTTGGAAATGCCACCGGCAGATTTCTTGCGCAGTTCCTCGCTCGATCGGACACCTGCAATAGAATACAGACTCTACACGAAGTAAGATTATTTATAGTTACTTACCTGTAAGGAATTACTGCAATGCAAATTCAAATTAGAGGGGTACCGGTACCGTTCAAAATTTAAAACGTACCTACGTTTTGGCAGATAGGTGTGTATGGTATAAGTAATCTTCTAAGAAAATGATTTAGGCCACGGTATTGTAAGCCGATTCGACTGTGAAACGTCAAAGCGAATCGGCTCAAAGTATATTTCCTAAACTACCTACTTGTAAAAATAAATAAATAAATAAAATGTTTTTATTTTCTTTTACAATAATGCACCTTAAATAATAATCGTGGCCGGAGCCTCCTTTTAAGCGTGAATTGCCTGTGTCAGGAGACCCCGCTCCTCCCAAGAATCGGTTAACACAGTTAAGGTAGTACTTAGGAATAAAAATAAAAGAAAAAGCAAGAAAAAAAATAAAAATAATGAGGTTCGTATTTAAGGCTAACCTAAATTAAATTGGAATACAAAATATAAAGCAAACCCTAACCTAAATTTGAAAATAAGTTATAAAATAATTACAATTTTAAGGTGTGTGCGTGTGTGTGTGTGCGTGTGTGTGTGTGTTTGTGTGTGTATGTCTGTGAGTGTGTTTGTGTATGTGTGTGTGTGTGTGTGTGTGTGACATGTTTAGTTTAAGTTTATGTTATTTGGTCTAGAATCTCCTCAATGTCGTCATAGCTCTTTTCCTGTAGCCAATTTCTAATTAGTTTTTTGCTTTCGTAGTATTTTTTCTTATAAATATTAAGTTCTCTATTAATTATGTTAAATAAATGTGCCGAGCGTTTGCAGAGTTGCCTAGTGGCAAATGTAGTTCGAGTTCTAGGTACTAGCGCTATTCTGTCGGTCCTTCTATTTTTATTGTACTTGTTATTAAAAGGCAAGTGTTTATATTTTTTTAATACAGTTTGGAGAACGTAGAGTTTTCGAACAGAAAGTAACTTACTCAATTTATATAGACTGTCAGTGGAGAATCTCATTCTTTTAAAATGCATGACTTTTATAAGACCACGTTGGGCACGCTCTATGTCAAGAAATCGTGTTTTTGCTGCACCTCCCCAAACAGGTATGCAGTAAACTATGATAGATTCCACCAGCGAAGTGTAAACCTCTTTCAAAAGGTCCCTATCAGTGTCTCGTAGACCACTAACTGATTTAGGTATAATATATCTTAAGGTCTTGAACATCCACATTAATTTTCTAATGCGTTGAATTACGTATTCAAGATGTGGATACCAAGATAGACGTTGATCTACAATAATTCCTAAATATTTAGTTTGTGATACTTTTTCAATAAAGGGGCAGCCACAAAGATCTCTTGCTGGTAAACTACTGTCACAGCTATGTATTTTTATACTAAATTGATTGGGTTGTGAGTCGTTGTTTATGCCGAAGCAGATATAATTTGTTTTTGATGTGTTCAGGGCAAGTTTATTATATCGTAGCCATTTGTCTATTTTTCCTAAACCTAGCTCTGCACTCGCTTTAACAGCGTCCCACGATTCAGCAGTAAAGACTATAGCTGTGTCATCGGCGTAAGAAAAGATCTTACCATGTTCGATTAGCATGTTACACAAATCATTTATGTACACAAGAAACAGTGTTGGTCCAAGAACACTGCCCTGTGGAACGCCATATGACACTTCTGCATCTTCACTGACGCAGGAATCAAGTTTGACTCTTTGCTGTCTATTAGACAAATAGTCTTGAAATAAGGATAGTGGGGTACCTCGTATACCAAGTTTTTCCAGTTTGTGAACAAGGATGGGAACAGAGACAGTATCAAATGCCTTTTTTAAATCTAGGAAAACAGTCATACATTTGTGGCGTGTGTCAAGTTTCTCGACTAACAGCGAACTTAGTGCAGATACGGCATCTTCTGTTGACTTTCCTTGCCGAAAACCATATTGGCAAGTTGATAAAAGATCATATTTTTCGAGATATTTTAGCAACCTTGAATTTAATAGCTTTTCTAGTATTTTTGAGATCGCTGGTAGTACTGAGATAGGCCTGTAATTGTTTATATCGTCTCTGTTTCCACCCTTGTACACTGGGGTAATAACTGCTTGCTTGAGTTGATCTGGGAAGATTCCTTTTTCAATGCAAAGGTTAACAATATGTGTTATGACATCCAATATTTCATGCTGTGCCAACTTAAGAAACAGTGAGGGAATATTGTCCCAGCCGGGAGCACTGTTTGATTTTAAATTTGTAAGAATAGCTTTCACTTCATCTACGTCTGCTGGTAACAAAATAAAAGAGTTTGACTGAGCAGGTAGATTTCTCAAGTACTCATCAACGTCATTATTATTGCATTTTATACACTGAGCAATGTTTTTTCCAACATTTATATAAAAATTGTTTGCATAGTCCGCCGATTCCTTAAAGGTTGGCATCAGATTAAGTAGTTCATTATTAGTGTTTTTAGATTTATTGGTGTATGTGATATTTTTGATGTTATTCCATAGGGCTTTGTTGTTTTTAATATCTTTAGCTATTAAGTCCTTTTCATAGTTTCTTTTAATTTTCTTTAGTAGTTTATTGCAGTAGTTCCGGTATCTTCTGTAAGTTATTTTAGTTATTTCATCAAAGGGGTCCCTTTGAACTTTTTTTTGTAAATTATTACGGTTTCTTATGCATCGTAACAAACCTGGGGTGATCCACGGTTTAATTGTACGAAATTTCTTTGGGATGCTGGTAACGATTGTGTTTTCTTTTAAAGTAGACGTAAGTATATATATAAATTTGTTCACCACCTCGTTAGGATCATCGCAATACAACAATCAGCCAGATTATGGTTTTTTAGGTCGTGAAGAGCTTTTTCAAAGTTAATTGATGTCTTTGTTTTGTTTGCGACAAAACTATTTTTGACTTTAGATAATGACAAGAAAATTGTGTAATGATCTGTAGTGGTAGTATGTAGGACTGCTATAGACGCTTGGGTTTTTGTTTTATTAATTTTTATCATAAAATGGTCCAGACAATTTTTATCTCTGATAGGTATAGTATGTCCAGCTAGAATACCATGCATGGAAAGTGTATTTAAGTATTTTATTCTATTCCTTTGTTCATGTAATGGTTCTGTGGGTTTGGTTGTTATATTAATATTAATGTCACCCGTTACAAGTACATTTTTACGTGCTGTTTTTAAGGAATCTAAATGCGCGTCCAAGGAGTTTATAAAACTCTCCGCGTCGGTGTTACTTGGAGACCTATAAATGCCTAAAACTATATTATTAAGTATATCTACCTGAAGACAAGTAGCCAGTGACAGTTTAATTTCCTTGACCTGGTGCTATAAAGTTTTCTTAACATAAATAACCACCCCATCATTTTGGTTCAGCTGACACAATGTCGAGTAAACGAGATAATTTGGCATTTTCGGCAGAGGTTTATTACTGTTGAGTCTACATTCAGTCAGAACAATAACATCAGTATCAAATTTAAGACTGGATAGAGTTAATGAAAAATCGTCAAAGTTACTGTAAATACTCCTTATGTTCTGGGAAATAATAGTAAAATCATTGTTTTTTACGTGTAGAAGCTGTCCAAGTTTATCCGCAGTACACTGAAAAGTACGCGCCAACTCTAGATTGTCTATCTCATTCAAACGTTGTATTGTGTCACCCATTTACAAATAACAAAACTGGAAAGCAAGTCATATCAACTGAAATGAGTTGAGGTAAATTTGAAGAAGGCAAAATAATTATCGGCATTTGGGGTTGGACATTATAGATGTTACGTAGATTTAATCGGCTGCTTGGAGTTTGGAAAAGATAGTTAGACTGTGTATGTTTGTGTAGTGTGTGAGGTTTACAAGTATGTTGTGTGTATGAAGTTGTGTAGAAAAAGAGAGTGTCAGCTGGTGAGAAACACTTGCTTATACAAAATTGCAACAGCTTCACTGCATAACATTGGGATCCCTCAGGGATAATAAAAATGTAAGAAAAACATATTTTGATTGCACAATGAAGCAAGAAGCAAAAATATGGCAATAGTCAGGTTTCTGAAAGTAGTTGTTGCACCTGCTGTTCAGTTTTGATCTGAATTATTCGCGATTGTTCATTCTTTCGCACATAGACCTTGCCGTATGCAGTCCAGCAGAATCTGTAAGCCTTTGTTTTTGCCAGGTCCCGAGCCAGAAAGTGGAGGCGGGCGGCTTTAGCTGTTAGATTTTCCGAGAGATAAACAGGGGTATCTTCTTGTGTTTTGTAACCCAAGTGTTTTGCACATAACTTGCCTTTGTTCTTTACATTGTAGGATTTAGCTTTTTTCATCAGATCCGACTTTAGCAAAACAGAGTTTGTCTCCACTATAATAGGAGTATTTTTCTGTTCCGGATTTTTCCCACGGACTCTATATATGTCCTTGATATCAGATCTAGCAATTCCACAGTCTAATACCCCCGAAAGACATGTCACCATGGTAATTAAGCTCTCCTTATCTTCATTCTCCTTCCTGGGGACGTTTTTTAATTCAAAATTCGTTTTTCGACTACCGAGCTGCAATTCTTCAAGTTTATCCTCTAAAAACATTATATAGTCTCTATTTTCTTTGGAATGATTCTCCAATAATTTCAGTCGTTCATCGAACTCCTCATTTTGTTTATTCAAAAGTGTGATAGAGTCTTGTATATCCTTGTTTGATTGCTGGATTTCACCCAAGGTCCTCTTGATGTCTGCAATGTCTTCCTTTTGTGAGGCCATTAGTTGTTGTATATCAGCTCTGAATGCCTGGAGATGATTTAAAAGCTGTTTATCCGGGCGCTGCGTAACGAAATCGATAGATGACTGATCGGCAATATTTGACGCATCCAGCGACATATACTACTTGTATATCTAAGACTATATTATTCGTATCTCCTAAACTAGTTATATCTATGTTTCTGTGTTTCTATGTTTCTGTATATTTCAGTTTCTTAGAATAACCAACTAGGCTGACTTATTTTAACTTTGGAATTTCATTGCATCAGTAGTTATCAACAATTTAAATTTTCAGCCTACTTTCAGAGATGTTCATTATCAATCTACTTGTTTGCAGGTACAACAAAGAAAACTATATAGTTTTAGACAATTCAGCAAAACCAGTAAACAAGTCCGTGGACCCTAAAATATTAAAAAACCTTCGTAACGCCCCAGTGAAGATAGTTACACATGGTTGGGAATCATCCGGTGACAGGAGCGCGGTAATAGGCATAAAAGATGCTTATTTAGATACCTCATACAGTAAAAATTACAATGTAATCGGAGTCGATTGGGGAAGTATAGCGGTATCAGCATTATATCCAATAGTGGCATTACAGACGATGACTGTAGGGGATTCAGTCGGGTCGTTTATAGATGCCCTCAGTGATCGTTACAAGATACCAGCAGATAGGATCCACCTTATAGGGCACAGTTTGGGCGCGCATGTCATGGGGAATGCCGGGGATGCAAGCAAACTGAAAGTCGGGCGGATCACAGGTGAGCGAGGAGCGATAAATCTTACAGTACGTCTACTATCAGCAGCATATAAAATTAACCCTATATAAGATCAACCTAACCCTGTATAAGATCAACCTAACCCTGTATAAGATCAACCTAACCCTGTATAAGATCAACCTAACCCTGTATAAGATCAACCTAACCCTGTATAAGATCAACCTAACCCTGTATAAGATCAAATTCAAATTCAAATTTCAATCGTTTATTTCCAAGTAGATTCACAACGAATTCTTTCAGAAAGTCAAAAATTTATAATACAATACTGTCGCTAAAAATAAACTAGTCATTGTAAAAAAGAGTAAATTGTCAGACACAATTTTCTCTTTTTTATAACAATTTTATGTTCCTAGTAGAAACGCGGCACGAGTGGGATAAAAAAGGCACTGCCTCGGGGCCGGCCAGGCTGACCACACAGCATGTAACTTACTAGCATGTAGCTATTAAAGGGAATATTTCAAAAAATATATTTACATGTGTCATGTAAATCAGCCGGACCCCCTGAACAGAAAAACCACCCAAAAACCTGCTCAAACCTGATCAACCTAAGATATTCACCATATTAATGTTATTTTAACTGTATGAAAAGTTGGTCCGTTAATAGTGTTGGTTGAAGTGCTACTGATGGTACCTACTGTTTTGTTGTCCGTAGAGGTTTCATAAAAATTTATGAGTTCATTGCATTGCTTAAAAGGAGACTTTTTGTGGAATATGAGAGAGATCTCTCAGAATGCATCAAGAAAAGCTGCTGCTCGACATCATCTGAAACTGAATTTGCTAACATCAGTGGGGTCAATTTCTTGCTGCTAATAGGGCATTTGAATTTGCAGGTCTTGATCCCGCACGACCTTTCTTTGAAGTCCCGCCAATGCCGGCAAGTATGAAGCTGGACCCTTCAGACGGACAGTTCGTTGACGTCATCCACACCTGCCGAAAAGTGCTAGGGGTGACTCAGCCCTCAGGTGATGCCGATTTCTACCCAAACAATGGATTTGCGCCTCAGCCCGGCTGCTTCGCTGCTAGAGCCATATTAGGTAGGTAAATCAAATGAAGTATCTATTATAAGGATAATCATCAAAAATCAAGCTTAGGTAGTAGGTCAACATAAAGCTTTTGTAGCCAGTAACGTGTCTAAGTTTTCAAAATATTTGGTGCCAAAGTTTTCAGACCGCCTTTTATTTAGGTCCTGATAAAGACCCACGAACAAATATAGCTTATCGTGCGTGCCCGAAATACGGAATAATTTTATTTTTTAAACAATAGAGTAGGTACAATGTTGAAACCAAACTTCTTAGTTGGGTAGGAACAACCTCTAAAAGTAACGTAAATTAATTTTTGATTCTACTTCCAGAGGCTTGCAGCCACGCCAGATCCCACCTTCTGTTCGCCGATTCTATTCGACGGCCGAAATTGTACCCTGCATACAGCTGCAGTGAATGGAGCGCCTTCGAGAATGACAAATGCAATGTTTCCACAACTTTTCTTGGAGAGAAAGCAAACACGAGCGCCTACGGAACATTTTACTTAGAAACTAATGCTAACATACCTTATGGACGCGGGTACACACAATGAAAAGAATTAATAAAAAAATATAAAACAGAGCAATCAGTAGCACATGACATGGCATATCAATCTAAAGTGATCATGATCAACATAAAATTCTTCATATAGTTTGTCAGAAAATCCAGCATATGTTGATCCCCGATGTACTGGTAATTGTACCTAGGTTTACTGCATCAAAGTTTGTAGAATAAAGCGATATTTCATTTTATAACGATAAGAACCTTGTACCGTAGGTACCTAATAAAGAGTTTGAGTTTCAGCTTTATTTCGCGCGCTTAATTTCTGAAACGTCGTAATTTGATTCCATGCACGGAAGACCACGACGACTGGTAGTGATTATCTGACACGTCGTAATTCGATTCCGTGTACGGAAGTCCGCAACTACTAGTCTAACTACACGTATTGTTTAACGATAAGTAAAGTAAAACGTGATACAAGCCCAATTAGTACCTACTTATCAGAATCTCGCATCCGAAAATGGGGCGGTGGTGCCGCCAAATCAAAACACCCCATTGATATGAAGTTCACTCACACCCGGATTGCCCGCCTACGTTAAAGATAAATTGGGTATCGTAAGGGTCCCATCAGTGAGAGTGTGGGAAACAGAACGGAACAACACAGCGGCTTGGCGTTAGGAATGCAAGATGCATCTCAATCTTGCATTCCGCTCGCTAACCCGTTTCCCATGCGTGGTGAGTATGGCAAATACCTTTCCCCCAAAGAAGGAGGCCCATAGCAAACAGAACACTCTTGTATACCTAGTTACGAATAAATTATACCTTGTAAGGTCAACCGGGGCTAATGCGTCACGATACTTTGATAAGCATATTTATCTGATTATAGAAAACATAATATACGCCGTAGAAATCTATGACTTACGATACATGTTAGATAATTTCACCAAATTTTATAAGTCAATAGAATTTCACGGCATTTTGTATAGCTTTTATGTGTAAATGACATTTCTACAAAACTTGGGGTTTTTAGACGATATAACCCCAGCTGGGGCGATTGCGTCTTTCACTAGTTTTATGTAGTTGGAGTAGCAAAATATAATTTTTAATACCGGTAATTTTTAAAAGTACCGGTAATATACCGAATTATTACCTTGCGAACCACGTCCTGCGCTAAGTTTACAAATGTTAGTTATGCGAAAATATTCGGGGCAATGGCGTCTAATTTTGCTTGTTTCTTGTAGACGCATTCGCCCCGTCCATGATAACAGGGGTGCCAAATATTTTGTTATGGGTCTATCTTTTAATGTGGAATAAAATTACAACTTGAAACTATGTACTATGTATTTATGAGAATAAGAGTCTGACGTAATTTTTTTTCAATAAAACAATCAGCGCTTTATTCTTATTCTGAAATCATTGCTTATAGTGCCGAACCATGATGAAAAGCCAAAAAAAAAAATTAAATGACAAGCAGACAAAAAAAAATGAAACGTTTTATTCTTAAGACTTTTAATAAAAAGAAAAAATAACGTATTAAATACATAATTCCTAATTACGAAAACCAATTTACCACTACTAATTATTTATCCTAAAATAAAAGGTTGAAAATCACTGACAATGGGGCTATTGCGTTACAATAGACGCATTCGCCCCGTCAAGGTGGACGCAATAGCCCCAATGCATAAACATAACATACAAACTTTAATTTGCATATTGCCCCAAAATTTTCTGTTTTTTTAATGAAATAACCAAAACAACCTATAAAACAAAAAAAAAGAATAACACTTACAGTTAAGAAACATGGAATCTCTTAAAGAAACTGAGATTTAAACTTATTAACAATCACGTGTGTCATCCATCAGTGCCTCTTTTTTCGAAACTACAGGCTACAATTCTACAGGTGAAATTCGATGTACATTGCGTAGCGGGTCAAAAATTCTGGTTTAAAATGTTCCACTGGTTACGCAATGTACATCGAATTTTACCTGTAGAATTGTAGCCTGTAGTGTCGTTGCATAGGCCACTGGTATCCGAAAAAAGTGACAGATTAGAAAAGGCGAATAATTTTAAAAATATGGCCTCTTTCGCGACATCTGTTGGTGGTTTTTTGAAATTTTAATGCCAAAGATGGAAAAAAGATGGCACTAGTAGTTTTTGAATACGCGATTTGGACAAGAATTTATTGTATAAGACGCCTTAGCCCGTAGACGAAATAGCCCCGGGTGACCTTACTTGAATTTTTTTGCACCCAAGCCAAAAATCACTACCTATGATTTCTGTCCCTACCAAACTCTTGTAGTGTATTGTCATTCATAATAAGCATGAAAAAACTTTATTCAAATAAAAACAATAAAAGTATAAAATATAAACAAACATAAAAACTTAAAAACTACAAATAAAAAATATCCTCTAATGCTCCACATCGAGGCAACGACCCCAGTAAACTAGCCGCATTCCCTCTCTGCACAGCCAGACTAATGCGCTGTGCAAAAAAGGAACCCGCCCTCTGGTCCGACGTTGCCTCGATGAGGCGCACTGAGATGCTTCTTAAGAAAGTTCGTGCCCCAGGACCCCATGTACCCATCGTCTCTACTCCGAATGGGAGGAAAATGTAGCAATCCCCGAGGTCCGCATATTTCCGCCTTTTTGCCAACTCCGCCGACACAGCAGCTCCTCCGGGAGAATTTGAGGTGGCTTGGATGTGGGAAGGTGCCAGTGTGTCAACGCATGTAGCGTCCCACACTAGGCACTTCCCTTGGGTCCAGGGGATTAGCGACAATCCGTCTGGTCTTTTGCCGTCCGACCTTATGATGCCGCTCGGTTCCAGGACTGATGGAACACCAACGGCACCGAGGGCTCTCTTAATGATGTCATTGATGGAGGAATGCCGGGAAATTCTTCCAGCACTCCTCTGACATGATAAGCCGTGGTGTCCCAGCTCATTCACCGATTGGCCACAGTGACAGAAATGAGGCTGATTGGTCTTGAGTCCCAAACGGAGGCAGACTGCTAAAGAGAGCGAAGTGTCGTCCAGGAGCGTACCTAAGGAGGGAGATGGTAGGGCCTGTAGCCAATAGCCTGACTCTCTTTCCGACACCGCCAACAAGCGTGCACGATCTGTTTGGTTTGGGCAAGTAACCAAAAGTGACTCCTGTACTTTTTTGCAGAGCGGTTCATCCCATCTCTTCTGCACAGAGACTGCTATGGGGAGTTCGTCTGAACAAACTTGCTGCCATGCGTTCTTTGCCTCGGACAAGTGAGATACTTGTATGGAACCTAGACAATAAGCATTGTCGTGTCGGTTATGGAGGTGCTGGTACCGCTACTGAGGTCATGAGTTGAGGTTGTGGTCTTATCATTCATTCACTCCTTGTCAAACACAACACAATATCATTCGTTCAACCAAGGAGCAACCAAAATAATTTTGTTTTGTGGTGTATTTGTTCAGAATTTGATTGATACTTACAAATATTCATATTTAAAGGTATTACTCATATAATTGTAATAAAACACCAATAAATACTTCGCTCCGTAAAAATCTAGTGCCTCTCAATTGACACAATGAACAAGAAGAGAAACGTTAGTTTCATCAAGCCTGAAGATCCCGAGTTTCTGAAGGTTTTGAAGAGGCAGGCTGGATATGATGACAAAAATCATAAATTTGATGAGTTACAAAATGCAGAAAGTGATTTTGTTGATGATGAAGACAGTGAGCAACCACAGGTAAATAAACACCAGTCCTTATACATCAACACTTGTGGAGACTGGGACTCCAGAGTAGGTATACCTACTTATTGTGCTACATAACTAATTTTTGTAAATATAATCGAATTTGCCAAGTGAAGTTCAATTGATATTATATGACTTGCATTGTTCGCAAATTATGAAGCCAGAGTTCATGGTTAATCTAAAGAACATTGCAACAAATTGTCATCTAAAATTGTGCTAAGTTCACAAGTTAAAGGTTGAAAATTTACTTACCAGGTATGATAGTAAGCACTGAAAATTATAATTTGATGAAACCCCAATTTCAATTAAAGGAGAATGCCCATACATGGGCCAACGCAACAAGACAAATGAATGCAATATATAATATCGCCAATTTCAATGAAAAATAGCAACTTTAGTTGTTGCACAAAACCCGGAAAATTAATAAAAATAAAATTGAAAATTTACGTTTACCTATTTTAACAAAAAAAAATACTGAGGCGTAAACCTTTTCTACACTGCTTAACTGCGCCAAACATCAGCACTTTTGTCTCTTTCGATGCCCGACTTTGACACTCAATAAGTCCAGAACTAGTATGTTGCATAAAAATTCCCTATGCTTAAATGATAAGCAATATTTAATCTCTTATTAACCTTTCAACTGTGACGCCATCTTGATTTGAAAAGCCTATACAGTGCGTCCGAAATCAGACACTCTCACAGACAGGGGTAAATGTGCGCTTGGGTTCAGAATTTCTTTGATTTCTCTTATTCTAGTTGGAAAACTTGATAAACCTTACTTGGATTGCAATCTTAATTGATTTATCTAAGTATTTCTGCAAAATAATCCAACTAGACTATTGTATATTTAACAATATTTAACAGTTGTAGTAGTACATACTAAGGGAATGCAAATTCAACCAATTTTTTCCAAAATGTGATGTAAATTAAAGAATTATTTTGTAATAATGGGGTAAAACATTTATAACTAGACATATTTTAATCAATAAAACATAAACAAGCATCTTTGTCATATGATTATTTTCTACTACAACACTTTTAATGTTTCACCTAAAAAACCACTACCAACTTTGGTACTTTTTTTTAAATGTTTTTTTCTTTTACTGAATGCTACAAATGAAAATTTAAATAGTAGCGTAGTTTATGGTTAACATATTTCAGTTGTCCCTTCAACCGTACCATTAAAGCAGCACGAGATTTACTGCGAAATTCAAACATACTTTTTAGTGTCCGAAATCGCCTCACAGACTAGGGTTTTTCGGAGGTGTCCGATATGGGACGCTTCACAGACTAGGGGTTATTATATAACTTTGGCCTTAATGCTATACCTGCAAGTGAGACGCAAGACAGATGAAAAACAGGACGAGCATCCGAACAAAAGTTGTCATGATCCTTTGTAGTGATCTATACCTACCTATTTGGTATGGTACTTACCTATCTATGGCCATAAGGTCTTGTTCTGTCTAAAAATATAAAATTTATTTTTTTGTAAGAAATAAATACACAATTAAAATTGCATAAATACCTAATTAATAAAAATAAAATTTAATACACAATTATTTAATCATATCAGGTAGTGGTTCTGAAGCCTGGTGACCTCACAGCAGAGGAAGCAGAAGAAGAAAAGAAAAGATTAGAAAAAGAAGAGCAGGAAGCCAAAGCCGACCTTACTCAGCGAGTCATATTCAGACCAAAACCTAGAACCACAGATCCTGAAACAAACAAACGAAAAATAAAAGAAGACAAAAGCAAAACTAGTAAAGAGAAAAGGAGTAAACAGTTGCTGTCCTTTGGTGATGAAGATGATGATGATGATGATGCAGACTAGAAAATAAAACCACAATTTATTCTTAACTATGTGTTTTATTTATTACATTTGTACCATAATGAAAGTGCTGATGATGATAATAAATTACTTCTAATAGAATTTGGTAGTAGTAGTAGTATTTTAGTAGTCTTGAAATTTAATTTGAGTATTTGATAGTTAAAAATCAAAAATTAACAAGTATTTTGGATCTAAATACAAATTGCAGGCCAATAACACATGACTTGGTCTCCTTATGTACAAAAACTGCTCTTGACTTACTATAAGACATAATAAAGCTCATTCATTAGCATTATTATGTTGCACTCTTGCCACCCTCATCATGACTGCGTCTTTTCTTCAACTTTCCTCTAGGACCATTTGTTGTAAAGGACGGGTCGTTTTTAAAATAAGACATTTCAACTTCACTTTCATACTCGAGAAGTTTACGTAGAAGAAATTTCCTCTCCTCTTTTACAATTACAATAGTTTCTTGAATTCTAGCTACTTCATCACATAATGCTGCGTTTTCCTGTAATAAAGCAAACCTGCGTAAACTTACTATGGGAATTCTATTCTAGTTTTCAATTTATGCAATAAGTAACTCACCAAGATCAGTCCTTTGATTCGTTTTTTCATGAATTTGTATTTTTTTCGATAGCGTTTGTTTTGTTTATCACTTGGAACATTATTCATCTTCAGGGACGGGGTTATTTGGCCAATGCAAAGTAAGCCACGATCTTCAGCTTCTCATTGTTTTAAAATTCTTTGTATTTTTGTGAGAATTTTATGAATTTTTCAATGTTTTTATTTGCCCCATAGACAAAGTTTTTTTTAATTATGACGACTTGACAGATAAGCAAAGGCTTCGTAAATCCGGGCTACACTCCACAATTTCTCGCCAGTCTAAATGGCTGTATACGTATTAATTCTGTGCCAATGAAACAGGAATGCAATGAAAAAAAACATTTGTTAAAAAAAAGTTGCAGCCGGCACGGCAGCGGCTCTATTTATTATTTATTTATTTATTGACAAATTGTGGTGAAATTATGTGAGACAATGACGACCGGAATATCAGAATTCAAACATTTGTTCCCCATTGATAGCATACAGAAAGTATGCGAACTCTTTGAGGAACAACTGCGCAGTGAAAAAGAGCCTGACTTGGCTTTGTTTTCAATAGTGGTAGGCGCAGTCGAAAATAACCTTACTAATGTGAAAAACAGTGAAAGAGATGCCGGTCAGAGAGTTATCTTAGTAAAGGATCCATCTTCGGATGTGAATTTTACTTCTAATAAACTAGTGAAGTTGAAATTTCCGTCTGTCGAGTGGGAGGAGGTGAAAACCCTTCACGACCGCTTTGTGGCGCTAATGCGTAGTGGTGTTGATGCCAAGTTGCTTAGTGGCGAGTATGCAACGCGGGAATTGGTGAAACGCGTGGCCGACGTGGTCTGGAACTCCCTCACTCGAAGTTACTACAAGGACCGTGCACATTTGCAGTCCATATACAGCTTCCTCACTGGCAACAAGCTGGATTGTTTTGGAGTAGCATTCGCTGTGACGGCGGGCTGTCAGGTTTTGGGCAAAAAGGATGTTCACTTGGCTCTATCCGAAGACCATGCTTGGGTTGTATTTGGAAAAGATGGCACTGATACAGCAGAAGTAAGTTTGTCATACTATTTCCCAAAAACTAAAGACTGTGACAGATGGGCTAAGTTAGCAAAAACTGATCTGGGGTTTCTTTTTTTCTTCGGGGTAAAATGGTATCTCCAGACTGTCTGAGCAGCACCTGCGGCTGCTTGTGTTGTTAATGGAAAATTTGTAATAAGTGCCCTAAACCCTGATAGTTTTCACCAAATCAGTATGCTTCTACAGAAGTCCAATTTATATTGTTCACAATTATAGTATCATAATAATAAAATTAAAATTAGCCAGCCTAGTAAAATATAATAAAAAAAGTAAAATGTGCTTTAAGAAATTGGTATTTTTTTTGTTTTCTTAGGTAACATGGCATGGAAAAGGTAATGAAGACAAGCGTGGCCGGTCAGTGGGTGAGGGGGTATTAGCTCGATCCTGGCTGTATGTTGCCGGGAAACCTGTGGTGTGCTCCCGTGTGATGGAGCTGGCAGCCCTGGTCTCCTCAATCAACCCCACCCTCACAGCTTCCATGGATGTACATGAGGTGGCACAGATGCAACACAAATTGTTGTGGATATTATATGAACATGGTAAATATTTTAACTAAATATAGTCTAAGAGCCTATGTCACTTTGGGACTTAAAATTTAAGTGCCTTTTATTCTTGTAGACATAAGTTTTTTAAATACTGTGCTTAATTATATGACAAATAATATGTTTCATTTAGTAGCTACTGCTAAAGATCCTGTAGGTTCTGGGTATTTATTTGCTCTATTGAAAACTTTTTACAGGACATCTTGATGCATATCCCATGGCTTTAGGCAACCTTGGTGACTTGAATGAATATATGAAAATATCAAGCTGCTCAGAAGTTGCTGAGGATGCAAAATTACAAGATGAAATCAGTCTCTTGCTTCCCAATGGGGCTACAAGACCTGACTCGGCAGCATTGTATTCACAAGCTATTAGATCTGCTAGGACACACTATGAAGACAGACATGTATATCCATATACCTTCCAAGGTGGATATTATCATCGCCATAAGATGTACAAGGAAGCTTTCAATGCGTGGGCGTGTGCTGGAGATGTCATTCGACAGTGAGTTTTTCGAACTCTGAAATATTCAATGTTCAAAAATAATTAATTTCTCTCGGCAACATAATTTTTAAATTTCAGTTACAACTATTCCCGTGACGATGAAGAGATCTACAAAGAATTTGCAGAAATAGCAAATGAATTAATACCGCACCTAATGAAAGCAGAAAGTTCAGGGCACTCTGCACGATCTATTCTAAAAGATCCAGAGTGTTTCGCGTCTTTATTAAGGTATACATCCGTATCTAACATTATGACTTATGTGTGTCTTGTGAAATATAAGGATAAGTATTTTTTTAAATTTAATTTATACTTACAGATTTTATGATGGCATTTGCAAATGGGAAGAAGGTAGTCAAACTCCTATTTTACATATTGGATGGGCGAAACCTCTTGTCAGCACAATATCAAAGTTTGATGCAGAGGTAAGAGCACAAGTTCACATAGTTTGTAGCCCCGAAACTGGTGAAGAAGAATGCCCTAAAAAAGACTCTCAAAATGAAAAAGGCGAGGACAAAGGCGATGAAAAAGATAAGTGGAATAATAATGCTGATAACATTGAAATGTCTGTGAGGGAACAGTTAACCGCTGCTGTCAACAGTCGACCGCGAGTCACCCTGTACAGTCACAAAATGGCAGCTTTAAAGCCCCTTCTCTTAGCTGAACGTCTAAATACACATGCATTGCAATTGCAATTAACTGCACAAAGTCAGTTGCAAAGGCCCCAGGCCCCAACTAAACGAAGAGACGACGATGACCAGAACACCCCCACGACCACAGGTCGCGCCAAACGCGCTCGAAGAGAACGCTAAATGAATGCCTCTAGAATCAACTAATACGCTTCTTTACAGACTGCGGAAACGTCTAATCAGATCTATTTTTAGAGGTATATCAATATAAAATCTTGTAGGTAATGTTGTGGAAATAGCCGTCATATTTTTTTGTAGGATCCTTCTAGAACGATGCTATTTCTCGTAAATTGTAGGGTGATTTAGTGCTGTGATCAAAGAAAACTCCCACCTTAAGATTCATACCTCAAAGGTAAGAATCCTTTGTTTTATACATAAAATCATCATAATATGCATTTGAGTGATCAGTGATCAGATTAATTTAATTATTGCTGTTATTTATTTCTTTTATTAAGTCGTGTTTGACTTTGAGCTGAGTCTACTTTGTCGCCTCGCTCACAAGCCATTTTACTTGTGAGCTTTTGCTGCCTGTAATTACGTACTTAAAATATCGTTGTATGTATATTTAGTAGGTATATTTTTATAGGAATATTGGAAAATTTAAATCAAAATCAATGTTTGTTAAATGGGATATCTATAAAATTAGAATCTCTGTATTCAATAAAAGACGGAGTTTTTCCAGTTCTAATCGTGAAACAAAATGAACTCCTTTTCTTTATTCTGTTGCTTTGGGTAGATTTGACTGAGTTGAAAATGTGTACAAATGAAACAAATAATAATCAATTTAATATAATTGTGATGTTAATGTTAATACTTAATGGTATACTTTATAAAACAATACTTACGCAAAATAATACAAACAAAAAATTATCACGGGTAAGTTAAGTAATAAATATTACAAACTAATCAAAATAATTACAAGATAATCGTTATTATTATTAGTGTATTGTTTGATATTTTCAAATATTAAGAGCTGTAGAACAGTTTATATTATTGTCATTACTTATTCTCTGTGTTACTGATAATGATAATAAGAGTAACAATAAATTGTACCCTTTGCGTGAACTAGTGTTCAAATATTAAAAGACTGTATCTGTATAATATGCATGGTTTAGGTACCTACACGCTATCAAACACCTGGTTGTTCAAAATCACGTAAATAGCCTGTTCTTTAAAGAGCAAGTTCATAATATTCCACGACATTGAAATGTAATTTTCAATCAAATCTATTGTGCTTATAGCCGTTACATATTAAAAAAAAACACATAGATACCGTTGTTCGAAATTAACATTCTTTGCCAAGTTGTACGCTGCTGTTACCCGCGTGGCTAGTGCCTTATTTATTATAGTCCTGTAAAAGATCAATGACATGTATTGATCAGTTTAAAGCTCGTCACATACGGTATGTTTTATTTTATTTTGAATAACCAATGTATTAATTACGGTACAGTAGCAACACTAGCTACGTAACAAGTGACAATCTTGACAATAGAAAGAAGGTACGAGCGATCCTTCTTGTGTACACTTTTCTAATTCAAGATTATAGAAATATATTATTCATTATTTTTAATGTATAGTGTATACCTACCGTGTGTGACAAGCTTCATTCATGTCATGTCGCATGAATCGCATGATGGACTATTAAATCTGCACGACTACAGATTGTCAGATCAACTTGCTATCACAATTTCTTAGACACGATCACACAATATACTTCAATTTAAAAAATATGAGTTAATATAAAAGATTTGAGCTGTGTTATAAATTTTGTGGATCTGCATGGTACATACATACAGATTGGTTTGTGGAGGAGTGCAACTATTTTCAGGACGTGTTTTAGTCGTAAAAACTAACCTACGTTACTGTCTGGGCAGAATTTAATTTTCATTAATTTAGATTTCGAGGGGTAATGACCCCTGTGACCCCCCCAGGACCGTCACTGCAAACACTTTGTACATAAGTTCCAAATTCTCGTTCGTGTTTGTTAGTATGACGTATTTATATTTTTCTATCGCTAGGTGCCGAATTATTATTTTTACAATTTCGCATATTTATGGTCAGCTAGCCCATGATACTGACCTAAAATAGGTCTTATGTATGATTTCAACGTATACTAACATTGAAATTATTGTGAATGCAAAATTTTTAATGGACTTAGTGACAATGTGATAGATATTTAGTTTTTTGAAATTGAGTTCAGAACCAAACATTCCTTTTTTTTAAAGGCTCTATATTACAGAAAGTCATGAAAAAGTTAGCAATATGTTATCGCTTCTTAATAAATAAACTATAATAAGACTATAGACATAGCAGTTCTTGGAGCCGCCGCAGACTATCAGACTTTCTGTGCTGAGCGGAGCAGCCCCAAGCGACCATGAGTAACGTTTTGTCATTCTAACCAATTTCTACATTATTACATATTTCTTGTGAAAAGTCCCCGTGAAAAACGTCCGATAGTCTGCGGCGGCGGTGACCATTAATGTAATGTAGTTATCATATTCTTTAGGGCTGGCGTACATTTGGCGACTAGACGCGCGCCGTTTTCAGTGTTCGTAATATTGTGATCGGTATGTCTTAGCCTAAAAATAATAATGGCAATATCCCCAGTGCCTGTTTGTCTCAAAATGCGACTTTATTAATTTCGTTACAGTTAATCTTTAATTAAATGCTGAAAAGGGCGGGGTCTGAGCTATTTATGGTATATAGATTTGCGCCGACCTTTTTACATCACGTTAAATAAAGTAGTCTTTTTGATTGTAAGTTGTTGTGATATGATTGCATTTCCTAATTTCTCGTTGATGGTACATACATTAATATTTTAAGTGTTCAATTTAATTATTACAAGAGGCCATTTTTCTAATTGAACAACAGGAAACCAATGGATTTAAAATTAGCTAAAACAAAGCTAGCGATATATTTATATTGTTAATTAATATGGTTTGTCATAGTTGTGTTTTATTTGAAACAGTGTAATTATACAATATTTAAAAGATATTTTTAATGCTTGTAATAAATACGTAGTTATTCTTCGCTTAAAATATTTTTTATTTCCTACTTCCATTCTTTATGTATAAACTATATGCACTGTCTCATAAATCTCAGAATATACCTTTGACCTAAGTTAAGATGATAGAAACTTCCTTGATTAAAAGCTCGTGACATGATCATCCCTTATACGTCCTAAAATAGAGCTATCTCTTGAACTATAATGTACAGGGCGGACTCGCAAACGTGCACCTTCCTTTTTAATTTTGATATACCTACTAATATACCTAATAATTAGGTACTTGTAGCTACCTATTTTAAAACAAAATAGTCCAAGTCGAATCTATAAGCAAAACAACCCGCTGAACTTAGTCTTTAATTTTTTCAAATGCGTGCGCATAGGCGTGATTGGGTTTGACATTTTTGGAACGGGTAGTAGGTATTTAAATAACGCAATCAATAATTTTAAAATATTGGCAAATATTTTTAGGGAGTGTTCTACTCATAAAACTGAACAACTTTGGTCTGAAACAATATTCGATATATGAAAAAAAAAATACGTTAACAATGTATACAACGTATACTAAGTGACTTGTTGTTGTTGGTAAAATGGTACACAGGTCCAATTTTTTTTAAAATTGTGAACTAATTTTACAGACAAAAGTTGTTCAATTTTACGAGAACATACCCTGAAAATAATATTATGTACCTACCTACTTAATTGAATGTGACCTTATAGTATGAAATCGCCAGACTAGACTTGATACGAAGTTCGATCGAAAGTTGTTACGCAGACAGCATGATGCGCTGCTGTTAGCAGATATGCGTCAAGATTCTGGGGAACCAGATGTACTCTTCTCTTCTCTTTTCGTGTGGGACACGGAGTCGTCCAACGACCCGATGAACTCTAGTGTCAGAGTTTTTCAAACCGCCTTCTACAAGTAGCAGGCTTCTGACTTCTGACATGGTTGAAGATGTATTTAGACCATCACAAGCATCACAGTGCTCGTCGAATCGTACGGGACGGGATGCTTGCGGAATGTGTGCACACCGTCACACCTCGGACACTCAGCGGGCAGGTTTTAGACAACTCTCATTAGCAGCTGGAGACTTGGCTGCATTTATGATATTTCAGGGGTGAAGGCGGAGCGAGGGCGGGCTCGCGGGGAAGTGAGTGTCCGTTCTTTATTGTATAATACAAACCTACTGTTGATTATTCTGTGACGCCGTGCAACGCACCGCGACGCAACCAATCATGAAGGTTCGTAGGTACAAGATAAGCGTGACAGACTACACAATAAAGCCTAAAGGATGATCGCCAATGTGCCTGAATAGCCAATTTAACTATGGCTCATGTCATGATAGAAATCAATAAAATGCGAAGAGTATGAAGTATCACTGTATTGTCATTTGATCATGTTCTTTTCATGGGAAATAAATAATTTAAACTGTAAAACGTAAATCACCCCCAAATACTGCCGCCGCCGCCGCCGCCCCCTCTGGACCCCCCACCGCCGCCGCCTCCGGATCTCCAGCCACCGCCGCCGCCCCCGGACCTCCAGCCGCCACCGCCGCCGCCGCCGCCGCTAGACCAACCGCTTCTGCCGCCGCCGCCGCCCCCGGACCTCCAGCCACCGCCGCCGCCCCCGGACCTCCAGCCGCCACCGCCGCCGCCGCCGCCGCCAGACCAACCGCTTCTACCGCCACCGCCGCCTCCTCCCGACCTCCAGCCACCACCACCGCCGCCTCTGCCTCCGTAGCCGCCGCCGCCACCCCCGGACCGGCCGCCGCCACTGAGATATCCGGCACTAACAACCACCACTAGGGCTAGCAGGCAGACGAATATCTGAAAGAATAAAATAAACGTAGATACAATAATTTGAATTACGTACCGAATGATATAATTAAATTCTTACATCATAACAATCACAAGCTTTTATATTTCAACAATAAAGTATTCTTATCTTACAATTTGGGCGGCCTTATTGATACCGTAGGCTACCAGGCAACCAAACAGTAGGCAACCAAAAGGAAACACCCTAAAATCCTGTACAGCTATTTAGTAACATAACATTTTACACAATGAACTTGATGCTTGTACTTGATGATTTTGTAAAGCAATTGTATTTTAAATTGCGAGCACTTATGTCCATTAAGCACTTAAATAACAATATTTTTTTAAATAAACCTGTTACAAAACACCTAAATAATAAAGGTATGAGATCGTTTGTTAGTTACCTTCATGATGAAGTTGTGGATCTAACTGCTTGCTGAGGGGTCGGTGGTCTAACATTTTATATGATTCTTAGCCGAGGTCGAGGGTCGTGGAGGCCAAGAGGCGAACGGAAACTGTTCCGAATCCCGTCGGTAAGTAAACCAGTGTAAATCAATGCATTGTCTCGCACAGCATTGTGACTGCCGCACTCACGAAGACATTAACATTATTCATAGTTATGATTTTAACGGGTTCTTACCGACGAATTTATTTTGTTTTGAGTTCCCGATGCTATGAATAGAGTAAACAACCGCGTTAGGTATAGTTTAAAATTCTTAGTAGGTTGCGTAGCAGGTTAAAAATCATGGTCTTCTAATGATGTACCTACATTGATTTTTACCGTGTACTTGTAGCCTGTAGTTTTATAATAACATGTTCACGGATTGTCCGTAAGAACGGTAGTTGCGTGTTTCGGAGGGCAGGTTAAGCCCGTAAGCCCGGTTGCTGTCTGTGATTAGGTACCTACGTAGATAGACGACGATTGTTGCTCGAACATGTCAGGAAGCCACACGAAAAGGGAGAGAGGAAACCCTTGTTAGGACGTTAGACAGGCTAAACTACGTCAAATGTCCAAAAATAATTATGGTTCCATGCTACGGATGACACGGTTGCTGTCTTCAACTTAAAAGGCGGTTGTATTGTAACACACTTACCTACTAGTTGAAGAATAGAAGCAATAGAAAAAGAAAAAAGGTAGCGGCTAGGTACATTCAGAATCTTCATAAGTACGTACTTACATTTTCCCGGCGGCGCAGGCCTACATTTACAACTGATGCTCGCGCGCGTTGTGTCTGTGCGCTAACCTTAACTTCGGCGAGACCCTCCCTCCGGGCGGCGGGACGGGAACTCTGTGTCTTAAGTTGGCTAACCTGCTCCTGCTATGATTGGCTATGATAGAGATTTTAGCACGCACATCCGGTATGAATGAAACCAGTCATTCGTTCGTTCGTTCTGCATGTTGAGTTGGACGTTTTTTGTTTATATTTATTTGCGATTTATTATTTTGTAACTAAATAAATAACTAAAAAAAATATGTAATTGTTGTCATGCCTAATATTACAGATGAAGTAGTTGAATGCATAAAAGTAATATCTGATAATAATCGTTGTGAGACTTGGTACGAAATTGTGAAAGTTAACTTTTTGTTTTTATGTTATTTTTGGTGACATGACTTATTTCTGTACTTGTTTTTCTCTTGTGCAGTGATTGTATTGCCGGGCAGCGTGTGAGGTTTCGATGTGGGCATGTGTACTGCCAGGAGTGTTTGGTAAAAGTAGAATATTGCCTGGTGTGTCTGACTGCTGCAGAAACCCGGTTGCAGGCACCCTCTCCTGATGACCCTGCTACCAAAAGAGCACAAAACGCTGCTAACTTGTTAAAAATATTCGAAGATACTTTTGATATTGATGGTATGAAATAGTTCTTTATTTGTTCTCTATGTGTTGTTATTATCTAATTTTACATTGCATACATCATCTAAACTTTCACTTTTGTTGTTACAGTCTACAAAAGAAGCAGAATTTCTGAGCAGTTAAAGATTGAAAAAGAAGTGTTTCCAGATTGTATTCAAGCCCCAGTGAAATATCACAATAAAAGAAAAAGCTCAATATACCAATCCGAGCAAGAAAACAGAAGGCCTAGTTTCTTTCCTGGTGAACAAATATCTCCTGTGAAAGCTTTAAAAATGGAAAATTCCTTTAATTACGTCCAGAATTGGTTAGAAAACAATGTGAGCAAGTCTCCTAGAAAGAGTTATGCAAGTAAATCTCCAAGAAAACCTTTGAATGATCTGAATGTGAATAGTCCGAGTTCCCTGAAACGAAAAATTCTAAGAAGAGCAGATGTCATCCTGGATAATGCTATCAATATGTCAAGCAAAGAAAATGCTGAAAGTACTCCTAAAAAGAAAACAAAACCAACAGGTTTCAAAACTGTGTTAGCAAAAGTAGAAAGCCAGTCATTATTAGACAGATTTTTAAAACCTTTAGATAAGGCAAATGATTTTACAAAAATCAAAAAAGGCTTTCATGAACCTCCTAAACCTAGTTCTACGAAATTACTGAATACAACTGATAAAGAAGAGAGTGGAATAGTGATAGATGATGATGATGATGATGAACCAATACTCATTGATGACTCCCAGAGTCAAGTTGTTGATAAGGACAAGCTAGCATGGTTGGCTGTCTTAGAAGCCAATGAAAGATCACCTTATGTTTCAGAAACTCTTAGGCCACAGGAAGTGACTGAAATAATTAAAGAGGCTCCCAAAATTGCTACACCGGCAGTTACAAACAAAGTGCCATTTATAAAAAAAAGTTACCTCATAGAAAGGTGTGGTCTTTGTAGATCCAGTAAGCCCGATAATGTTGAGAAAAAACATGTTGCAGGATATCCAAAAGATGTATCAATTACAATTGAAAGTACAAGATTTATCACTACAGTCAAAATGTCCACTGTGAAGGACAAACCAGTGCTTGATAAACACTCAGTACCTGTTCAAACTGATGCATGTGACTTTTTCATAACTGATGATGTGTCTGAAGCTTTAGATAAAGAAATTCAAGATATACAATCTAATGCTGTGATTAAAGAAACTGTTCCATTGAAATGTGTGGAAAAAGAGGTTCCCAGTCAGGATCTGTTTACTGCTGAAATAAAAAGTATTGAAGAAGATAAATTTAAATTATTTACAACACAGCCACCTAAAGTCTCTCCTCAAATAGTAATAGAAGACTCAGATAGTGATGTTGCGATAGAATCAAGTGTTATCCAAGTAGAGGCTGAGATACATCATTCCAGTGACAATTTGTGAGTTTTGTTTTCTAGGTAATTCTGCTTTCCTGCCTTGTTTTTGCTTCACATTCATATAGAAATATACCTTCATAGTAAACAAATTATTATTATATTACTAGTTTTTTATGTCCTACTGCAGGGCAAACGCCTCCAGTAAACAAATTAACTTAAAATATTCCAGGATATGAATCCTTACATAACACAGTAAAACGTTCCCAAAATATATTTAAAAAAATACCCCTCACAAAATGTTATGTCATGTCATGTGTGAGGGACAGTGTGCAAGTTTATATGGGAGGCTTAAAGCTTTTTGTATAATAAACTAAAGTAATCTTGTTCTGTGTTGTTGACTGCAATATGCTTAGTTCATTGCTGCGCTTTATATAAGGTGCAAAAATATTGACTGCAAATATTTTAAGGTGTGAATGAGCCCATGAACAAGTTGACTTAGTATTTTTTTTTTTTCATATTTCAATCTATATTCCTTGGGACCTTGTTCTTTGTTCAGTTTCATGGAGTGGATCACCCCTTAAAAATATTTGCGGTTGATTTTTTTACAACCTCTATTATCTCTTATCTCTATACCTATCTTTTAAGGAGCACTATTAAAAAATTGGGACAAAACCTCTATTTACAATATTTGATTTGTAAAAATATTTTTCAGAGATGCTCCAATCCTGGCAGAAATGGACCAAAGTGAGGTACAGCGGAGGGCTAACAGGAGCGGCAGAGGGATCACACCAAACAGCACAGACTCTTCAGATAAAGAAAACTTTGATCCTAACAGATTGAAAAGGAGAAAATTGGGTAAAAAGAACACGAAGAAGAATAAAGGAGTTTATAAAAAGTTTAAAAATGAACGAAAGTAGGCATAGTGTTATTATAAGGAAAAGTATTTGTTTTATATTTATTTACTAGGTTACAATATTGTTTTAACGCATTGTTCTAATGATTCGTTTCTTGTAATATCAGCTCTCTATTTATTCATATTTTAGAGTTAGCAACTCAAATTTTTCATTACTATTTTTGTACTATTTATCAAAAATTATTGATAATAAATGACGAATACAAAATTTGATTAATGTACCCATTTGAGCTTGTATTGGCATGCATTCCATTTGATCATTAGATACTGTTCTGTAAGCCTCAATTATGTTATATGATAAATAAAGTTGTTGTAAGATTATGTGCCGCATTTTTTGTACCAATAAAATACTAAGTCCATTTCAGTACAAAATGATACAACAGGGCTAGAATTTACGTCACGTTGAACATCAGAATCAAAACTCTTGAGTTGTTAGTTCGACGTTTCTGCTATAGTTTGTAAAATATAGGATGATCCCTGTGACGTTAGTGACCGTGGAACAAATGCCGGGACAAGGTCCATTTTCCTTTGTTTACTAGGAAAACGGACCTTATGTCATAGCATTTGCTCCAAGATCATCCTATATTTTACAGACCATAATTCCTGAATTTGTATACATGTATAATTTATACTTTGTGTCTTGTCTATCTATTACATGAAAAATAAACCAGGAGTGTACACTTATAGATTCGATAGGTTTTAGCGTGAATAATAATGAAATAAAAGACGGAAAGTGTAAAATATCACTGTATTGTCGGTATTTGTACTATATCACATGGTTCACCACCATCCGCCGCCGCCGCCGCCTCCGTAACCGCCGCCGCCGCCGCTAGACCAACCGCCGCCGCCGCCGCCGGACTTCCAGCCACCTCCGCCGCCGCCGCTAGACCAACCGCTGCTGCCGCCGCCGAGTTTCCAGCCACCGCCGCCGCCGCCGCCGCCGTAACCGCCGCCGCCGCCGCCGGACCAGCCGCCGTGGCCACCGCCTGAAGAGTCAAGGTAAGCCCGTCAAAATACAAGTAGATGTAGCCTAACTAGATGCCATACGATTACTTTTGTAGTATTGTGTATCAATCTCTGTCCACTGTCTCTGTCTATCTATCTACGGTATGATTGTGTGTGTCATCTTTACTACACACAGGTACCTACTTATTTTTAAAACACAAGGGCTAGATTTTCTGGGCTCCGATTTCCAAACTTGGTTCGTTCGTACTCAAACAAAATCATGACTAAAATGGCATTTGGATTTAAACTACACATAAAGCTGGTACATAGGCGACTGTACATTACTTGATAAATAAATAATAAATGCGTTAAACTTGTGAACCTTGAACCGGCTAACTCCAAAACATGGTATTCAAGTAATTGTTGTTATTGCTTCTACCGAGCGCATTATGCTCGTCCGAGTTCAATTATTCGATGTTGCGAAACATCTGAGTGGTTGACCCTCAATGACCCTCTAACTAATCGCACTTTTTAACCGACTTCAAAAAAAGGACGTTCTCAGTTTGACCTGTATCACTACATCACTACATAAGGTACCTGACCCAAATAAGGCCTAGCTTATTTTTATAACTACCTAACTGGCAGGTTTATAAAAAAAATTCAGTAATTATTTAGGATACTAATATTTATTTATTAAACTTTGTAATAAAGGCAACCAAATTGCTAAAAAAACAAAAATCACACTTCTGTGAAGATAAATATTAAAAATGTCATATTGGCCTTATTGGGAACCCTATGACTTAAAAAGGCCTAAGTAAATCAAGTAACTATTTAACTTCTTAATTAACACAAATAGCACTAATGAGATCGTAATAATTATTTTTGGCAATTGTAATCAGACTTGAAATATTTCTTATCATGTTAAAGTCCTTTCATAAGCAGTCTTTTTCGTCTTTTTAATAAGATTTTCTTATCATGTTAAATAAAGTATTTCAATTTTCAGCCTTTTTCATTTTTTTCTTTAATAAACAATCTCCTGAACAGTAGAATTCTGGATCAGCTGGTGTGAGTCCAACACATAGCTCATGATACCAGACACTACAAGTAAGACATTGTCGCATATCATCTACTCGGTCTTCTCTACAAGCTGGGCAATACCAGGAAGCTTTATTATCTTGTTTCGCGCCACGACGTTTTGCTGTAGATAGTCTCGGGCTCAGTTCAGATGCCAAAGTCCTGCCTGTTTTCAACGATGGCATAGCTCCATCTGCTTCCGATGATGGCGTAGGTCCGTCTGCTTTGAATGATGGTATAGGTCTAACTGCTTTCAATGATCGCGCAGGTCTTTCCACTTTCAATGGTGGCGTAGGTATATCGGCTGTCAAGGAAGCAATGGCTGCTGTGGATTGATTTCTAGGTGTAGCAACCGCAGATGTAGTCGGAGCTATCGCTGATTCCGGTGCATTTACGTTTGATTGTATCACGGCTGAAGTGCTTGGAACAGGATCTGATGAGGTGACAGTAATCTGAGATGTAGAACTCGTAGCTTTATCTCCAAATAAATCTTTTGTGACCTCTTGAGCCCTGTAATTAAGAGACTTCTTGCGTGGAGCAGTCTTATTTACTTTAAACTTTGGTGTTGGTATAAATTCTTCAATGTCACAGCTAGTTTTCATTTGGTCATCTATTTTACGTGGAGTTTTGTTGCTTCGATTATTATCTGAGATCACAGACAGTGGCACGTTCTCTGTATCTGTGCCTGATTCGTCCGACTCTTCAACAGGTGCAGCTGAAATCTCCTGTTCTCTGGATCCAGCAGACATTACAGCAACATTCTCATTGTTTGTAGGATTTGGTAGTTCTGACAACGCAGAAGGTGCAAACGCCTCTTCAGGAATAGCATCTGGGTCATATGGATATAGCCCTGTCGCGCGAAACCCACTCGTAATGTTGCTAATGGTCATGCATTTCGGCCACACCTTTGAGAGAATGACATTGAAACTAGTCTTGTTTACTGTTCTTTCGGGATGTTGACTGACGTATTTAATATACTCTTGGTCCCAGTGGTACTCAAAAGAACGATAAACAGATTTGTCCATGGGCTGTAGTTCGTGGGTAGTATTTGACGGAAGACAATACAAAGTAATACCACATCTTTCAGCTGCGTTAACAATGGTAAAGTCCAGGTGGCATTTGGCACCGTCAAAAACGAGAAGGCATGGTCCTGCGGTTCTAAATTTTTGCAAATGATCAATGAATTCAATAAAGGTCTCTGTCGTCATACTTCCTTTTGGTGTCATCCTTACCAGAGAACCTGGTGGTAAATTATCTTGAAATTCAGGCTTTAGCCTCTTGCCTTTAAATAACACCATAGGTGGTATAGCAGAACCTACAGCATTCGCGCAGCCTACCACAGTCACACTTTCAGCATGCTCATTTGCTATTTGGTGAACTCTCTTTTTTCCTTTCGCCGTCAGAACTTCTTGCTGATGATGCAAAGATATGCGACAATTCTTCTCATCGATATTGTATATGTTTTCTGGCTTATGTTCAATCCCAAGTTTATTCAGCACGCTTTTGTATTTGGAAAAGTGATCACCAACAATATCTTTATTTAATTTTTGGGCACGACCTGGATTCATAAACTGTGCTTTGCGACGAGCTAGTTCAGGGTGCCGTTTGAGAAATAATCTCAACCATTTCTTTCCTGCAGTATTCTTGGCATCGTTGAATGAATTTGGGATGTTCTTAAGTTTGCAGAATGAATACGCTTGTATACGCAACATTTTAGGAGTTAACGGCACCCCAACATCAGCTAAACGTACAATTCTTCTGACGAGTCCAGCTTCTTGTTCTGGAGATAAAATAGCTGACCGACCTAGCTTCCGTTCTGTGGAACCACTCTGTAAATGGTTACGTAAGGTTCTTCTTGGGATATTGTATCTGGCTGCAGCAGCGTACGTGGATAAGATACCCCTTTCTACCATTTTGACAGCGTTTTCCATCTGCTGAGAAGTCCATTGGGCTCTTTTTTTCTTTGTGGTAGAAGCTGGTGATCCTTCTTCCATGATGTGACTGAAAATCAAAGAAAATTATTTGCTTGTGTCCATTTCTGACAGATACAAAACGTAGTCCTTATAAGGCCTGTTACTGTGCCATAATAAGGCCTGCGCCCTTTTTTTATAGGCCTAATTCGGCCATGGCATATGAGAAAATGAAACGACCCTAACAGATAATTTTGATATAAACCAGTGTTTTAACTCATTTGAGGGGATGGCGAAACATCTAATTAACCTATAAATTAAAAAAAAAACATACCATGCACGCTAAAAAAAGGAAATACTTACCGTTTTCTCCGCAGAAATTCAGTAAAAACTGGCGTGCACTCCGCGTCGTGACTGTTTTCGACTGCAGGTTCTAACACGCTCGCGGCACGGGCCGTTTGCTGTGTTTGTGTGCATTAAGTATTGACAGCGCACACTTCTACATACATTGCCGGCCATTTCATTTCGCTAGGCGGGAAATTTAAAAGGTAGGCCTTATTAGGCCCTAGGCCTTATTTGGGTCAGGTACCTTACCTAATATAAAGCAAAGTCGTTTTTCGCGTATGTATGTATTCGTAAATCTTTAAAACAACACAACGGATTTTGATACATAGAGTGATTAAAGAGGGAAGGTTTTAATGTACAACATTTGCCGGGAAAACATCTTATTCCCACGGGAAAATAAGCTGCCGGGCCGCTAGTGTATGTATATATTATGTATGTTTGTCTGCGATTGTCTCGCGTTTGGCTAAACCGATTTTGATGTGGTTTTCAGCAAAGTATTTGTTAGTCAGAATTAGGTTTTAGAATAAGTTTTAGGCATAACAGAATCGGTTTTAGGCATATTATCCGACAAAAACTGGAGGTTCGCACTTTTGCACGTTCTTTGAAGTCGGTTCCCTTTTAAAAAAGTTATACCTACCAAGTATTATTCCTGTAGATTAATGCTAGATAGGTACTACACTGATTGTTTACATGCTGGTCACGTATTTATCCCGTAAACAGTTTCATCACGTTCACATTTTTTCAAAGTCGTCTCAGCACGTCAGAATACAGGATGTAAAAAATATGGTGCAAATATTTTAAGGGGTGAACCAGCCCATGAAACTGAACAACTTTCCCCAAGGAACATAGGTCAAAACATAAGAAAATTTTTTGGACCTCCCTACAAATTGACTCAGTCGGTCGGTAGTTTTGTATGGGGCGGCCAAAATTATTATTTTTATTTTCACTTTATTTTATGTTCTTTGGCGAAAGTTGTTCAATTTCATGCGCTGGTTCAGGCCTTTAAATATTTTCAGCTAATTATTTTACACCCTGTATAACTAAAATACCTAGCTGAATTAAATTCAGTTAAACAATTATACAGACTCTGAAATCACTGAGGAGGTAAATGATAATTACAATTCAGCGCAATGCAAAGACTGCAGATTCATACGATTGCGAAATTACTGTGAGATGTGTGCCGGCCACTCCTTTGTATAAATCTCGTCTAAATTAAACCTAACTTGGAAATATCAACAGCTCTGTTTTGGTTACGATCATTACTTGATTGATTGTGCAAGCGTTGGAACGTACTCACTCTAAATACCGGAAGAGCTGAGCTTTTCATTCGTGTTAGTCAATAAATAAAACGTCGTCTAGGTATAGAAATATAAATTTCGTTTCGTAAATGGATGGAATATTGCTCTATCCCCATGCCTAGTACCTAACTATCCCAAGTGCAACTTTATAATTTAGAAAGGAAAAACAATTCAGATCGTATGAAAGAAAAGTTTTCGTTTTGGAGAATGTTAAGAAGACAAAAGAAATATGAAACTTACCGCCTCCGCCGCCGCCAGTAGTAATGATCTTGATGATCTTCACCTCTGCAAGAGAATAAAGCTTTACTTAAGTAAGATGATAGCAGTGAACAATAGGTGTTGTTGAAAATCCCGCGATTAAATTTTAAATAACTATGCCAGGGTCAAAGTTAACGCTTTATGAGCACAAGTTTATGAAGCTAATATTCGAGGACTCATGTTATGAATGTCTGTCACCGAGGTTTCTCAATCTCTGCGGTATAGGTAGGTACATGTTATGTATGTAAACAAATTAGATCATAAAAGGACTCAACATTAGACATATCACCGGCGAAGTCAAAGAAGGGAGATTGGGGAAGACGTAGGAAGATATGCGATAGAAATGTGCGATTGTATCTGGTGATAGCTAAGAATTCCAAATAATTTTGGGGGTGTACTTACGGCCGCCTCCGCCGGAGCCGCCGCCGGACCAGCCGCCGCCTCCACCTCCGCTGGACCAGCCTCCACCTCCGCCGCCGGACTTCCAACCGCCGCCGCCTCCACTCGACCAGCCGCCGCCGCCACCGCTGGGCCAGCCGCCGCCGCCGCCGCCACCGGACCAACCGCCGCCTCCGCCGCTGCTGATAACTTTCCAGCCGCCTCCGCCGCCGCCGCTGGACCAGCCGCCTCCGCCTCCTCCTGACTTCCAGCCACCACCGCCTCCGCCTGACTTCCAGCCACCGCCGCCTCCGCCTCCGTAGCCTCCGCCGCCACCGCCACCAGACCAGCCTCCGCTGCTGATAAAACCGGCCCTAGCAGCCACTGCTAGGGCAAGCAGACAGACGAATACCTGCAACGAATACATGAACAACTTTAGTTCTATGCACTTTGATATGAATCATAATGATGGACAATGTGCGTTCTTACATCACAACAATCACAAGCCGAAATTTCGACAAGAAGATGATATAAACCGCAATGCGCGGTCATACATAAGACACTATTTAAGGTTAAAATGGTTACATCAAAGTATGCTTTAACTGAAGTGAATGGGCACTTTGACCTATAACATTTATTATTTGTGATCAACGTAAAAAAATCAAGAAATTGTAACCTAATGAAGATTACCTTATTATAAACAAAAGCTTTGTCCCACTTTTCAAGATACTGTAAATTACGAACTTAGTTACGTGAAGCTAAACAATAGGATCTGTTTGCAGCACTTTTTGAAATTTCAAAAACCATTCGCTTAAATTGTACGAATTTACTGGATCAATGTTACGCGATGTTAATAATGATTTTGTAAAATTTTATCATAATTATTTAATATTGATGCACTTGACGAAAATTGCAATATTTTGAATTTCATCTCAATAAAATGAAGCTTTTACGATATTCCTCTATTTTGGTTTGAATTATGTTACTATATGTTAGTTACCTTCATGTTGAAGCTGTGGTACTAACTGCTTGCTGAGGGGTCGGTGGTCTCGAGTTTTATATGATGCTTGGTCTCCCACTCGGTCGAGGGCCGTGAGCGTCGCGAAGAGCGAGCGGAAGCGGTTCCGAGCTGAAGCCCCGCCGCTGCCGCCGGCGCCGGTGACCGGCGCGGTGATGCAACGCAATGTCCCTGCACTGCGGCTGCCATACTCGCGAAGAAACCAGTGCAAGAATATACCAGCACCACGTATCACGTACCTACCAGGTTCTATCGGAATCGCCAGCTCTGCTGACACATTGTGGATTTTTTTTGTACGCAGATTTTTCCTGTACCTAGATATTCTTTCGTATTCAACTTGATGTTTCCGGCACAATGGCCAGTTTCTTCTCTCGTATTTTCGCGATTTGATGTTCCAGAATTTCGATACGGATTTAAGATTATGTCTTGGGCATCTTGGAAATATGATTTAATTATGATTATATTGGATGTTTTTACTTACATTACTATCTTCATCTTTACGCGAGCAGTGGTCACAGCGCTTTCCGTTATGAAGTTTTGTTTTCCTTTTGTCAATTTCTATATTTGTTGAAGTTGCAGGTCTTGTTTCTTCGACTGTGACGTCTCTACGATTATTCTGTTCAATTTCTCGTTTCCGACTAGTTTTGAATCTCAACTGCATTTTGTTAGTTTAGTTTTTGCACTTTTTGTAAGTGGATGTGTGCATGAACCGTAGCATAGGGCTATTACCTTTTGTGTCTAGATAGGAAAGATTCTTAATCACGTAGATCGCGAATAATTTGGGATATTTATTTCGTAAGACAGTACGTTATGTTATGTTTTTTATGACTTATGATGAGTGATTGCAAACTGAAGGCATTGTTTTGCACTTTTTGTAAGTGAATGAGTGCTTTGATGATTTATTTATTTTAAGATATGTTCACGTTAAATAAGTAGATCGCGAATAAGTTGGGATTTTGATACTTTTTCTCAAGACCGTACGTACGTCGTTTAAGAGTGATTGCAAACTGTCGACATTGTACCTAAAATGCTATTGTCTTAAAAGTCATACTTATCAATCAACTGACAACTAATAATTGATGAGCATTTTTTAGGTTACGGCGCTGTCTTCTCTTCTTTAATTCTTTATCATTGATGTGGATTAATTTCATATTGGTCATATTTTTATCAGAAACTGTTCTTGACATAGTTTTTGTTTCCTCGGTCAGGTAATAAATCATAATCAATTTGAATGTTCTCGAAGTACTTGCACTAATTGTATCTTTGACCTATTTGTACCAGTGATAGTCCAATTTGAAGCGATTTTTATAGAGCTACTTATATTAAGAGTTTTTTTTTGTTTGTACATGCCTATGAGTCATGCTAGAATTATTGTGAAGTAGTCTTTTATTCCAAGTTTTTACATACATACATACTTTATGTACGCGCTGACGCTTTTATCCCATGTGGGGTAGGCAGAGCGTTAACGATCATAAACTTACGGCCGTAACGCCACGTCTGACAAGTATTGAAGGCCCTTTCAGATGATTCGTGCATCACTATGGTGACAGGTTGTCAGCCTGTTGCCTAAAATTGTAATACACATGAAACCCTCCAGCCCCTTAGTTGCCTTTTACAACACCCGCGGGAAGAAATGGGGTGGTGATATTCTAATTCCAAACTTTATCCGATTACATAATGTCTGTTTATACGATAGATAGATAGACTATAAGTAAGTAGAATCTATAGTCGTTTAGGTTAGGAAGCCCTAAGGGCACTAAACAATCTACCTAGTTTTATATTGAGAAATAACTTGATGTTTTGTTGCTCCACAAAAGCAACCTCCCAGGATGTAATCACCCAACTGTATAATGTTATTGTAAGTATTGTTACACCTAAACTAAATAATGAGGGGCTCTAAGCGCATCTTTGCCGCTTTGCGTCACCGCGCATATCTACGATCAAAGTGCAAAAAAATAATAAGGTGCACACGACTTTTTTTTCTGGTCATGGACACCTCAAGATTAAAGGAAAGATGTAAGGGAATCGAAGGGAGAATCAAAGTAGATTTTTTGCTTTTTCTGTCTTCTGGGACACTGATTCAATGTACGCACCGATAATCCCGACAATGACTACCTAAGTAGGTACTTTAATCTGTACCTAAACCTTCAGCACATTTTGTGAATGATTTAGAGTCGTGCCAAGTATGTTTAGGATGAGTTTTTCTTGGCTTCATTATGTTGTAATGTGATAGACACTAAAATATATTCGTGAGATAAATACTATAGATACGCTAGGTATTTTGACATCGATAAATCGCAAAAGATCGCTAATAAATTGCGTAAAGATTGAGTAATCACAGAATGTAGAGCTTCTAATTTCGATGAAAATCAAATTATCATTATCGTAGGGTATTTTACACAAGGTATGGGTGTTTTCTTGAATGACTTATTCTGACAACTTTTATATTTTGCAAGCTTGAAAAATATTTGCTTTTTCATATCTGCCATACATTTTATTTTTTCCTTAAAACAACTGGTATTTTTCACAATTTTGCGGTAAGATCCAAGCAAAACTTGATGATAATATTTTGCGCATAGCCCAGTTCTCCCTGTATTGAAATCTGTAAAATTATCATCGATCTTTTTCATGACGTTCATAGTTATTAAATAATGCGGAAGCTAAGTGTTCTCATAACATCTTCCTACAGCGAGGAAGCTACATACATACTTGAGCTTTAAGTATAAACAAAGCTGTATTTATCGAGCCGAATATTAATTATTAAAACATATTTATGGTTGTAATAAATGATGTAATAATTCACATTCAAGGTAGGAAAATTAGACAGCTACTTGCAAGTACCAATAATGTTGTTTTAGTTAGAGTATTTAGGATGCAAGGTCGTGATGATGTTCACATGAAGTCATGAACCTGTGTTGCTCGTGTTAATGTTTATTATGCTTATTTTATGCTAATTACAGAAGTTACGGCATGTACAGTAAACAAATTATTTGTAGAACTAGTGTAAGTAAATGAAATTTACATTATTAATGAGCCTAAAAGTTTTTGAAACCTTATTAACACAGAGATGCAATATCGTGCGTTTTACTAGCTGATATCAACAGCTCTACGTTTCTTAATAATAGCGGGTGTCGTAAGTCTAGAGGGATTAGGTATAGGTTGTCTGATATTTCAATTTTTAAGCGACATGCTGACAAATTTTCACTATAGTGATATAAGTTTCGGCACGGCCATGTCGGCCACAAAATATTGGATTTGGGTGACCATTTTTAGTTTGATTAAAGAAGGTTTACTATATTTTCAAAGTACCTACTTACCTAGGTAGGTACAGTCTCTCCACGTTACTTCATGAACAATCCAAAATTTTAAGTTGCGATTTTTTGGGACTATTGCGTTTTTCATCAATATTATTACTTTTCTAAGGGCAGTAACATTTACTGAACGTGCATCATAATTTTTATCCGGCTTGTTGGTAAACGAAAATCGAAACCTTATACACTGAATTTGTTAGGAGTTACGTTTACCAACTGTACCATAGAATTACTTATCCTAATTTAAAATTGATAGGCAATAAAGTCTTAATGTGCAATTGCTAATTAAAACTTTAGTATCTAAACCGACGAGAGGGTATGAAAAGGCTGATGAATGTAGAAGAAGTAAAAGAAGTATGCCAGGATTGTAGCAAGTGGAAATGTCGCTGCCTACCCCAACGGGAAAGAGGCGTGACTTATGTATATATGTGACTTTAGTAAGTAGGTACCTAATACCTAATGACTTCACCTGTTGCAAATGTCAGACTCAAGTGTAAGTTCTCGCGCTCGCTGGAGATTGCCCTGAAACATTGTACTTTGTGATGTAACCACCGCTGATGATAGTAATTTCATAATAAAATTGGCTATGAAATAAACATATTTGGTCAAAGTGGTTTAAAATTACCGATTCCAGTTCTGCCTAGTTTCCCTTGAAACCTCCAGAAGCCCATTATCTAATTCCAGTGTTAGGAGTACTACGTGACCACTTCGGGAATAAGATCTATCGCCACTTTAAAACAACTTTTTTGTGACCTCTATTAGAGTTTGCGGTGAAATAATTGAGAATATTCCTCCTTTCCGTTACTGCCTGTCAATAACATAACAGTTGAAAGGCAGAAATCGTGTGCGATATGTTTCTTACGCAGCGTACGGAATGCTGGGATGTTATGGATATGTTTCGGATATGGATAGTGAAAAAATATTATACCGGATTCGGATACGGACAGGTATGAACATTTTTCGGATTATCCGTAAACGTATAGTCTCGTTTACGGATATTAACTAAAAACTCAAACATTTTTCTTAAAGTTTAAGACACGAAGTTGGTAAATGTAAAGTTGCTAAGTACAAACTAATAGACAATGTACAAGCATTTTCCAATAACCTGTCATAACAGCGTTAGTGAGGCCTCTCGCTCTTATCCGAAATCATTCTAAACTTTTATATCGGTTACGGATACATTTTTATATCGGATAGTTTCGGTTTCGGCTACAGAGATTCATAACACCCTGCAATAAAACGTAAGAGAGCGGTGACGGTCGCGGGCAGATGATGAGATAACTAACATATTATTATGATATGAGTATTCGGAAGCGGTATCTAGCTATACAAACTGTTATAGGTAAGTTTTTTATCGGATGTAGCGTTGCGAAATAATTTTGACGCCAGCCGTGAGATATACCTAGTTATTAACGTAGAACTAAGAAATATAGGTCCCTACTTATTGTTATCTATCATCATTCATCACAAAAAGATAGCTGTTATGAAAAAATTAAAGAACACTTAAAGTAACTAGGTACTTACTAGGTATTTTCGACGCAATGCACATCGTATATATTTTTTCCTTTATATGTCATCGTTTAAATTTCGAACTCATATTGAGTTGTATAATTCTAATAACATAATAATTTTTACTAGCGGCCCGAACAGTGGCTGCGCCCGCTGTAACGCATTTTCCCGTGAGAATTAAATGATTTCCCGGCAAATATTATGCATAAAATCCTCTTTAATCATTCTATCTATTTAAAAAACCTATGGGTAGTTTTAAAGATTTAAGCAAACATACATAAAGACGCAAAAAGCGGCTTTGTTTTAAACTTTGTAGTGATGTCTTCCATCCAACTTGTAAAGAAACAGAGCCAGCAAGCACCTACTCAAATCACATCAGCCTATCTATAGCAGTCCACTGCTGGACCTACTTAGAAACTAAACATTATTAATTTATCATAAACCTTCTTTTTGCTTTGCTGTAGTCGGGTAAAAAGGAAGAAGTATTGATCATGAAACATGATGATAAATCACCAAGTAAGTATCTAATAAGTAATAAAAAATATACTTTAAAGCCAAGAGGGTATATGAAATGAACACTAATTATCAATTATCTATTACAAATCTCAAATAGATAGTAGAGGTCAGACTAGGTACAACAGCTTCAAATATGTAAGGTGTAAAAATATTAGCTGCTAATATTTTAAGTGGTGATTCAGCCCATGAAACTGAACAACTTTACCCAAGAAACATAGATTCAAAAATGAGATATTTTTTTTGTTTTTCCATACAAATTGACTTGGTCGGCTGGTAATTTTGTATGAGACGTGCCGCGCTTTTACTAGGAACTTAAAATTGTTATAAAAAAGAGAAAATTGTGTCTGACAATTTTATCTTTTTTACACATATTCAGTGACAGTATTGTATTGTAACTTACCGACATTCTAAAAGTATTCGTTGTGAATCTACTTGGAAAAAAATCTTGAAAATCTTGAACCTAGGTTTCCCCCAAAAATTTCGTTAGACGAGGTTTCTTTTTGATATCGCTATATCAAATTCCGATTACGAAAATAAACAATCAGAAAGAAGGCAAACCACAATCTCGATTGTCGAGTACCGTATCGATATCAGCCTTGCAAAGTTCGAGCTAATAGGCTATTCCCTCGGTAATAGTATCGCGCAGTCATCAACGCGGCGATTACTGTGGTATGAAATGGGTGAGGCTGGCTGGACCTCTGGATGTACAGGTTGTGACTGAAATGCTGAGAATAGCTTTGGGCGACGGACGATAGAAATTAGATTTCTTAGGATCAGCCGCGATTCTATTAGAGAACAAAAAAAATATTTCTGAATTCCTGTGTATTCTGTGGAGCTGAATTTATTCAATGTCTGAGTTTTTTGTAGTTACAGGTACACCCTGTATCAGAAAAGGTAGAAATTCAATAACCGTCACAATACGTACGGTACTCACGTAAACACAATTTTCCCGCAAGGAAGCAGAACATTCCAGTAATGAGTCCCATCTACAACAAAATGAACAGTTAGCACTTTGTTTGAATGAGAGACACCAGAGACCATTTTACCTTCATGTTACTTATGGGTATTTGTTCGCAATCATAAGGACATTTTTTACTTGGAGGTATTATCAGATAAGCATCCTCTATGTGGACGTATTTACCAACTTTGATATAAAGATCAGAAAATCGGTGGACTTGGCTCAAATGGCTACATTATCAGAAGTAAGAGGCTGTTGGGCAATCGAGGATAGGATCGCAAATTTGGATCGGAGATAAGGCGTCTTGCGCCATGTTTATTCATCACAAATAACAAAGGTTATGTATTTTATGGTTAGACAGTTGCTCAGTTTAGGTCGTTGTTTAGGATTTAAAGTTTTATATGAGGAAGTAGACAAAAGATATTTTAGAACGGCTCGTTAGAAACGACGGCGGGGGCATTAGAAGTGTGCTAGCATTTTAGAGAAACGACCATGTTACAAGTAGGTTGATAGATAGTCATAGCGATTAGCATTTATCATTTATTTATTTCTCTATTAATTTATAATCACAATTTGTTAATAAACTAAATCTATTAGACTATAAACTTCTTGTAAGACGAATTTCTATGTAGTGTCCTACAGATGCTAGACCTGATGATGCAAATATCAGCGGGCTCTAGTATGTGTCTGAATCACCCTACCATACAAAGTGTACCTAACAACCTACAACAGAGAAAAATATCGTTCGTGTCGCTCGCTACTGTTATATTAGTTTATTATAATTAAATTTGTGCATTAGTATGTAAAATAGTTCATTAGTATATGTATGCGTGTAGATATGCACTATCCCGCTTGACTCTGCGTACTTTTCCTGTCAACAAAGGGTTGCCTGGTAGAAATTGCTACATAAGCAATAAGACCGCCTATATTGTACCTATCGAATTTTCTTCTATTGTAATTTTTTGTGTTATGCGTTTTGTACAAATAAAGCATTTGTATTGTATTGCATTGTACTGACTTTACTAGTCTGTGAAATTCTGCGTTAAAGGCTGGTTTAGGCTGTGACATAGGTCATTCGAAGGCAGTAAAGGTCATCATAACTTCTAATATTTCTATACACTGGCCTGCATCCTGGATATTTTAATTATAATTTTATGTACTATTGGCAGCGATTCAGACGTGCGCATTCGCATACGAATTCACGTGATGCGTGAATTCAGGCGCGATTTTTATATACTCCTGCAAGCTTCTGAACCAAGGAAAAAGTATTGGACTCTCAATCAAACATAATTTTCGCACCCGTTGTTGATTTCCGCAGTTTCCTCAGTGGTAAAAAAACTAGTACTAATTGCTAAAGTCATTGATAGGTTGGCGAAAATCAGCTTGCGGTGAAAACATTTGCAAATGGTCTATGAAAAGAGTTCGCCAGAATCGGTGCATAATATTACCCAAATTAAATACTTAGTCATAATATCTAAAGGACAACGCACTCAAATAACCCAGGTCATGGAGTATCTGACACCCAGATCTACTCTACCTAGTTATTATTTAAGGGACCAAGAGACGCTGGATTTCCTTACAGTTACTAGGGATAACCAATATAAGTTGATCCTTTGATTAGTATCTTAAGGTGCTTCTAGTAGCTAACATTTCTGCAAACGCATAAAGGTAGGTAATTATGTGATGAATGACATATGTATGTGCATATAATGTGCATTTTACGGTGAATTACTACACTTCATTAAATTTACACATGCTCATTATAAGTGCTCGCTCATTTCTGTAATTTTTATGCAAATCGGTATTGCATATTTTTGCAAGTGGTGTATAATATAGGTTTTAAGATAAGCATAGTTTTTATAGGGTCAATATAATCAGAAAATACAGGGTGGGGAAAAAGTGATCTAATCTAAGTAAGTACCTTTATTTCGGGTTACATTTAATCAAGTATGTTAAGGGTGTGTTCTATTCATAAAAGTCAGAACATCTTTTGTTAGAAAAAAAATACCTAAAGAAAAAATAGACCTCACATACAAAATATACTAGTCACATCGTATGAGAGTTTTCTTATATTTCAAAAAGTTTCAGACGAAAGTTGTTCAGTTTTATGCGTAGAAGACACTCTGAAAATATTTTTACTTAATTAATTGTAACTTTCCCTATATACCTAAATAGGTATGACACAGTAATATGGCAAATTTTTATAAGATTGACCATAAGTCGGAAAATGTCAAATTAAGGTGATCATTTTGTATCCATGGAATTTCTAGAGGAAAGTTGTTGAGTTTGACCTGTTTACCTTAGCGTTTTCGAGCTGTCGCTCGTTCGCCTAGATTCTAGGATTAGATCTAATAATATAATAAGAATTACCAATATGAATAAATGCCTACATCATGCCACATCGGGTTGCAGATGTCAGATGGCAGTCGCTCTGTGTAAAAACTTGGTTCCACGTCAAATCCCCTAGGTTAGGCAGCCGACCCCGACAGAGAACGGGATAAAGGCAAAGAGATGATCATTCCACACACTATAGCTATCCGATGTACCTTCAACTCATTTTCATACTGAGGTAAACTTACTTATTTTTTAAGTTGCCTGCAATTCATTGCAAATCTGCGCTAAATTACTCGTCTGTAGGTACATTGTACTTAAATCTTAAGTGCATTCATTTTTATCTTGCTCACGTTCTGAGTGCAATCATATATTTTGCAACAAGTTAGGTAGGTGTATGCATTAGAAGTGTGTGAACTTGAAACTGTGTCGAAACACACCTGTATTACAAAGTTCGGTCACCGAATTTCAGATTGTTTTATGTATTTGATTTTAATTGACCACCGTCCTGGGCCCTAAGTCTGCTAAATGAAAATCGTTTCAGTTGGATGTCGATTAATCTCAGTTGGATGATTTTGGTCATTTCGTAGTGCTAACAGTTTGAAGTATAGAAAAATCACAATGGCAATGACAGTTGAGTTTCGATGGCGTTACAATGATAAAAAATAGCAGACGTGGGGCCTTGAAAATGGGCGCTGTAAGTATACTAAATTACGGTTGCAAAGAGTATTTTCTAGGCTGATAGCAACACTTGTCTGTAGTAGGTCTGGCTGTTGACATTTTTGCAGACTGAGGGTTTTCTCTTTTCCACTAGGACTATCTGTGGGAAATCGCTTTAAAAAAAGCTTTTGTTGATCACATTGTAGCGAAAGCCACAAAAGCTCTTGGTTTTATTATGCGAAGCTCAAAAAATTTTACCTGAGCTGAAACTATCAAAATACTAAAGACTGTGTAGGTACTAAAAAAATACTAAAGAGGTGCGTGTGAGAATCGCTTGGGAAAAACGCCGTATACGGCACGTGTGAGAACTGTATTAGATTTGTTGAAGTTGCCAGTAATATTACCAACAAACTATTCAATCCTTGCCTGCCGCAACAAACCTACTAACCCACATCTTGCATGGTTTCCATAACCTGGTCAGAGAAAATGGGTCTGTGGTTTACCAATTCTTCGTCATCGTTTTATCGGCAGGTCTCTGTGGGCAGGTCACATAATCATCATGACGTAACAGACATCTTACACTTACCTTAATAAATAACCATCAGGTCAAGCATTTCAAGACTATTTAAAAGATATTTTCATAATAAAGAGCATTTGAATTTCCTGATGACTCATGCCTTAAATAATTACATCAACCATCACAGGTCAGAGATCAAAAGATAACAAGACGTGTTATAAAAATAAGCTGCGATGATTAATAATTAAATAAAACATACCTTCCGGCTTTGCTGCGAGTGTACCTGGACGTTATAATATTACAAAGCTTCTTTCGCTTAAATAGTGTTGCGACCAGCGTAACTTGAGCTTCATGCTCGATACACGCACGTACGGGTGCGCACTGATAGTTACGCTGGTTGTGTTGTAAGCTATACATATAAGTTGTATGCATGAAAAAATTACGTGATACTGCCTACATTCTTCTGTAGGATAGATAGCCATATTTTTTTCATAAAATAATTCTATAATTTCAATCTTTTCATATAGAAGACATAAACGCGTACCGACAGCTTTAAAATGAAAACTTGTTGCGTCATTTCATTCGAGTATACAGGATGCTAAGAAAAAGTATTAAGTTCCTGTCAAGGGATGAACCAGCCCTTAAAACTGAACATCCTGCCCCAAGAAACAGGTCTAATATGAAAAAAATGGGACATGGCACAAGTATACAGACTTACTCAGTCGGCTAGTACCTAATTTTGTATAGGAGATAAATTTCATATTTCGATCTAATATGTTCCTTGGGGAAAGTTGTTCAATTTCAAGGGCAGGCCCACCTCTTGAAAGAATAGACCCTCTTGCTGGAATAGCGCCACCAGACGTTCGACGAGAGGTAGCTTGTGCAGTGGAGAAACTCAAGCAGGAAACTGTCTCTCAACACCCACTGTTCAACTACTCTATGCCTCGTGCTCGCCTCAAAAGCCGAAACAGCTTCTTGAGCTGTACAGCAACCACAACTAATGACCCTCAACAGACCAGAGAACAGGTATGGAAATCCCGCTGGCCACCTCCACCTGATTTCATTCCACCGTCCGAGCCTCTGCCATGGGGACACAAATTACCGTGGCAAACCTGGAAATCTCTGAACAGGTTACGAACACAAGTTGGTCGCTACAGAGAAAATATCGCGAAATGGGGTTTCACCGACAAAACGCAAGTGCAATGCGACTGTGGGGCCCCATCACAATCTATGGCTCACCTTATTAGGTGTCCTCGTTTGCCCGTCTCTTGCAGCAGGGAGGAGCTGATCCAAGCAACGGAGAACGCCATTACGGTCGCCAAATACTGGCAATCAAAAATATAATCCATTGACACGACGAAGAAGAAGAAGACCTCTTGAAAGGAAGTTAGTACTTTTTCTAACACCCTCTGTGTACCTATACGGGAATATTATAAAATATGTAAGGGATAGGCATCCGAACCGAACACTGACATAATTTATGTAGAAGCATAAAACGGAAAGATAGGTACCGCATTTATTCTCCTCAAACAGTTAGGTACCTATTGACCTTTTTTGACAGTTCTCTAGCCTAGGATGTTGGGATGGATGGGGTGTCCCAAACCTAGAGACCACCTAAAAGCAGACCAACCTGTACCTATTGGAGCGAGTAGCTATGTTAGTATTCTTTGTTTGATATTAGTTAGCCTAGCCCAGCCTACAAAGTACCTGCCCTGCCTAACCTTCCTTAATTCAAAATGAGCGTGTCTTACTAAACATGATGGATAATGTTGTCACTTGTCAGACAGGCATCATCTTTGCATATAATTGCAACAGCTTGTATGCCACCATTCGCTCCAGTTGCAATTAATATCCTTGGATTGCTTTTCGCGTAGCGCAAAGACACCAAACAAATATAATGTTCGAAAAGCAAATTTCAGTGTTTCCTAAAGTGGACCCACGACCCAGAGGCTATTATAGAGCTCTACAGCTATCGGATAGAGTATACATATAAAGGTGTAAAAATATTAGCTGCCAATATTTTAAGGGGTGAATCAGCCCATGAAACTGAACAACTTTCCCCAAGAAACATAGGTAGAAATATGAGAAAATTTTTTGGACCTCTCATACAAATTGACTTGGTTGGTCGGTAATTCTGTAATGGGAGGTCCTAAGTTTTTTTCGTATTTCGACCTATGTTCCGAGGGGAAAGTTGTTCAGCTTCAGGAGCTGATTTACCCCTTATAATATTTGCAGCAAAAAATTTTACACCCAGTAGATCACTAACTCGCTTCAAGTTCAGAATTAGCGATGGCCTTGTCATTCGCCTCTTGTAGATCCTTCAGAATGGTTGGGGTGGTGTGAATCTGCCTATGCATGGTCACCCTGGAAACGTAATAGTAGTCTGGAATACCTACATCACATGTCTTGATGTTATATGCAGCAGCTTCATAGGACCTATGTTGACCTAATCTACAAACGAGGCAAAGCTAACATGGATAAAAAAACGTCGTGTTTTAGCCCATATTTTGACGACTTCATAAAGGTGTAACTACAAAAGTAACCAGGTTCTAAGATAGATGTTCTGCGTAGGTACCTGTTGAGAACCTCTGGCATAATATACCGTCAGCTGTTTATTCCGTCGGAGGCGTCGTCAGAATATTTTAAGTGCCTGCGAGAGGTAAACCAAGGTCGTACGCGCATCCAAGTTTATTATAGAACTTTATAAATTCACACAAATTACGCAATATTGACGTTCTACCTAATAATTATACTTGTGCAGTAAATATACGACCATCTCATGTATCCTTCGTTGGTGAACGCCACTCATTGCCACCGTCAGAGATCAAGCGATACTATTATGTTTTTTTTTTTAATTTGAACTGAATGTGTTTGGCCATCACCTGTGAAGATACAGTAGGGTAAGATAATCTGACCAAATCAAGTAAATTCAAATTAGTCGGGCGGAAAACTAATTTGTTCTATGAATTTTATTTGTTTTATCTATTTATTGTTCTCCCTAGTTCGTGAATACCACTACCACTTGAAAGCAATAAAGATTTATGATTATGATTATGAATGTTCTCGACTTGGGAAATCTTCTCAATTGACAGTTCTTAACCACCGTTCGAGAGTGACAATTTGTGAAATTTTTACTTTGCTTTGACACTCCCGAACGGGGTTGGGAATCTTCAACCGCCTTCCACATGTAACAGGTTTCTGACATGGTTGTATAACGACTGCCGTCTAAGTGATCATATACATACAACACAGCTTAACGTGCCATTAGTTAGTTACGGAAAAGAGCTGAAGTCATAACTGACTGCTTTATGCTGGTGAGGTGTAGATAATGGATATGTAAGTAACTTAAACATAGGTAACTATTTACATAGTTAACACATGTAAGTATTTTTTTTTCCCGCCAACAACAACTGCTTTGCAGTTTGGCAGGTCTGCGCCTACAGTTCTTAAATAAATGCTTTTTTCATTTTCATTCGAAACACGGAATCATCTTACTTACGGACAATCAGAACAAACAAACAAACCAGACTGGAAACAAATTCACTAAGTAAAGGCCAGTAGGGATAGGTGAACAGGGGGATAAATTATCAACTTTGTGAGTGACCCACCGAGAATCGAACTTTCTATGTGAAAGGCAGTCGCATTACCACTGCGCCACGTCGGTCGTCATGGATTGATGGTACTAGCGACATCTGTGTCATCAGTACCATTAATGGTACAAATCGAAGGTACTAGTGACACCGGTGGGAATTTTAGACCCTTCATGCACTTAGATCCATTCGATGGCTCCAAAAAAGCTTTTTCCTCCTTTAAGCTGGTTTCAGAGCGACGCGTCTCGGCAGCGCTGCCCAGCCGCGCGCGCCTCGCATTACACTAGATTGTATGTAGCGTTTCATAGTGACGCGTCTTGGGCCGCGTCTCGGCCGCGCCCCGGTCGAATCTCCTTCGATTGCCAGTAGCGTTTCAAAGCAATCTTTTAAGACGTCGTTGTTGCACTCTTTTCCATATAACATATATAGCTAATATTGTGATTACGTTTGCTGGCATAATGATTCTCTGCACTCGACCGTACACCACAACTAGGGATTGCAATCCCGCAACGCGGGATCCGCAATCCCGCGGGATCCCGCGCTATTTTTTGACCTGCGGGATCCCGCACCCTCAAAGCGCGGATCCGCGGATCCCGCATATTAAAATTTCGCTCCTAAAATCGTCAAATTTTGCAAGCGAATGCACAGTGTTGAGTAACCAGTTAGCTCAAAATCTACGTGAACGTGTTCAACAACGCCGCACTGTGTTGATAGGAATTTTAATTTATTAGCAAAACCCGAAAAAGCACGAACAAGAATCCAAAAATGCAGATCTCACATTTATCATGCCAAAAAAATTTAAGTGAAAAATTAAACAAAGCAAATTAAGACTGATCATACTTATTAATTGTTATTTCTTAGAAAACTAATATCTTTGATATTATTATAATAAATAAATGTTGATTTTTTGAAAAAAACACTGTATTTTCAATTTGATTTGTAACATCATTTCAAAGGTGCGGGATCCGCGCGGGATTGGGCCAATCCCGCGGGATTCATGGACCTGCGGGATTGCAATCCCTAACCACAACGAAGCGCGCGCGTCTGAATGTCGTTTCACAGCGAACGCGCCGCTCTGAAACCAGCCTTATAATCCAGTGTTTAAATTAATCAATTCAAAACCACATTGAAGGTTCTACTGGATCCTCTATTAAGATTGATATTGACCATAAAATTATTTTTGCTTAAGTGCTAGTATACAGAAAAGTGGGTGGCCACAAGTAAATAGGTAAAAGGGAAGGCTGCTGCAGATTCATTCATACATAATAATTATATTTTATACCTACTGACATCAAAACAATCAGGTGTAGTAGTGTAGGTAACATGGCATAGGTGTGACTTTCTGCAGCTAAATGGCATCTTGAACCTAGTGCTTATCTGCCGTACAGCTAACTTAAGATTAGTAAATAAAAAACTAGACTTAGGTTGTTGTTAAACTTGTATTAATTTAGCTCCAGTAACATATTTCAAAATATTGTATACATGGATTGTGGAATTGCAGTAATATCTAGAGTAGTACAAGATCTAATCCTTCAGCTTCTTCTTGGGGCGAAGGTTGTTGGTGTGGCCACACTTGGTCTTGCGGCAGTTGGTGGCACGTGGGTGCAGGCGGGCGTAGCATTTGCGGCAGATCATCTTGTCGCAGTTGTACTTCATGGCCAGGATACGCAGGGAAGGCTCGATGGTACCTAACGAATGAACATGTTATTGGTTTGTTTACAAAATGTATTTTTGTGTTAGGTGAGACATCTACTGCTTAGGGACAGGATACTAACTTCTTTATACTTCTAGTTTAGAGAGGAATCTATTTATTATTATTGAACACAACTCTAACCACTATTCTTGAGCAGGCAGGCAGTAGATACAGATGAGAAAAGAATTCAAGAATGTCACTCCACTCCACCTAGGTAACATCAAGAAATGGATTTATTTGTGGTTATAAATTAGAAATCTGATTATGAATTTAGGAGAATATACATGTATCACATTGTAATAATTGCTATCGCTGTCTTCTACAAAATAAAGGAGAATAAAAAGAATGATTTATTTTATATATTTTCACATACCTCCACGCAGCCTAAGCACCAAGTGGAGGGTGGACTCCTTCTGAATGTTGTAGTCAGAGAGGGTACGTCCATCCTCGAGCTGTTTACCAGCGAAGATCAATCGCTGCTGGTCCGGAGGGATGCCCTCCTTGTCTTGAATCTTGGCTTTCACATTTTCGATGGTGTCAGAAGCCTCCACCTCAAGGGTGATGGTCTTCCCCGTAAGGGTCTTCACGAAAATCTGCATTGCAGTCCTGAAAAAGTTATACCTTATTGAGACAACATTTACAGAGAATTTTTAGTGATCAGCGAGCGTGGTAGTCAATGAAATAATACGAAAAAACAATTGCCTGCCATTCAAACCAGTCAGAATGACATACGCCACGCGGATGTTCGAAATTTGAACCGGGAATTTACAAGGTTATAATGCCAAAAGTATCGCTCTTGGTGTCTCACGCAACACAAAATCACAATCACCGAATACAACATTAATCACCAGAAATAGTTTCAAAGTCTAGCAGGAAATCAAACAATTCAATTCTCGTAAAACCTCACCTTTTACAACAACGTGCTCTGAAAGAAGGATCTGTCAAATTCAAAAAGAAATATGGCGAAGATTTCGTTCGGAACTGGTAGGATTTTTGGTAGTTTAAATTTCTGGACGAATAGTGTTGCTACACTAATAAATAACAAAAAGAACTAAAGTGCAGGGGGTGGAGCGCCCATGCGGCGCGGCGTGGCGTGGCGGTGGCGGCGGCGGCGGCGGCGGCGGCAGCTGGCGAGGTGAGGCGCGACGTTTGAACCGCAGCGCAGGAATGTATTATTATGTTCCTTGAACCGCAGCAGTGGACACTTGAAATGCAGTGGAGAAGACTTTTTTTTTTCAAGATTCTTCTTCTGTCGTGTCGTATTGTTTAATTCTGTGCTCCATGCCATATACTTACAGGGCAAATTAAGATGCAAAATAGTCTTGTAAAAAAAAAAGGCGATCCTGTTCGTTCATTTTCAGGCGACTAATTCTCTACCTAGTCCCGCAAGAGAATAATGTGCGTAGTGTGTCTGTGAATTCTACTAAACTGTGTCCTAATTTAGGCTGGTAACACTTTTTTCACAAGATACGTTCAAAATAGTAAATCCATTAGTTACTTAAAATTTTGCAGTATTTATTAATTTCAAGTACAGTTTGTAATTTCTTCTAATATTTTTTTATTGCTCATGTTGTACCATAACAGGAATTTTACGTATAAATTTGTGCTAAATCTAGATAAAATGTTATTTTTTTTGAGAAACTAACTTATGACAGGCTTACTAGTTATTCTACTTCTAGTTTCTGAACGCATGCAATAAGTACTTGTTTCGTAATAGCTCGATTTTCATCATTTTCCTGTAAAATTTGTAGGAAATCACGATGTACCACCAACTGAGCAGAATGACCGGCAGGCTGGTGTCAGCCACGCACCTGCAGAGCCCTCTATTCCCAGTTGTAAGTGTTTGAAAATAAGATAATAGTGGTACACTTATTGTGGTGTGGTTATCAGACGTTTTTTATATCCAGGCACCAATCGCTCTGCAACGAGTGGACCCGCCGGCCATCAAGTACAACACTGCCCACCTGTCGTCGGTGGCTGAAGCTTGCCCTGCCCCTGGAGGAGCAAGGCGCATGATCCCTGGCACCAACATTCCTTACCCTCCAGTTCCCGAGACTATCCGCAAGCGTCAACAGCAGTTCCAGGTAAATCACGCTTCTACTGTTTATGACGCGCAGCTTCATGTATTTGTGGTATTTATTTTTCTACAACCTCTTTTTATAATGTGACTCATTTTTGTATTTCAAAATTCCAGAAAGAAGATGATGTGCCAGTCTTCCTGAAGGGTGGTCCAATGGATGCCATCCTGTACCGCCTGACCATGGCTCTCTGCCTTTTGGGCTTGGCTGGAGTTGTCCACACCATCTATGGCCACGCTATCCCAAAGAAGGGTTAAATATGAACTAAGATAATTCTATGTATTAGTTGCCTGTGTTATTAATAATAGAAAATCGAGCACTCTCAATAAAGAAAGTAATCATAATTTTTGTTTGATTTAACTTGAGGAGTCTCTAGTAACTCTGGTTAATTACATCTTGATTAAATAATACCCTTGAAGCCATCTATATTTTACTAACTATATAGCAGTATGTACTCAATCATGCCAGTTGTTCTAAAATTAGCAACACCTCAATAAATAAGGAAATTGTAATAATTTTGGTAGTCCTGTTAGTTGCATATTGGAAATAAAACAAAAACATAATTTTAAACATTTGTCTATAATTCATATTATAGTGATTTATAATAATATGTAACATTTATAAACACTGGCCTTTTCATTAAAGTTTCTACTGTCTTGCAGAATAGCTATGCAATGTAAAACACACAATTGCTAATTAGTGTGCTAATAAACAACAGCATCTAAGTTTTACATGGGTACATTTCACATACTATCACTGCAAAATCTTGTATGAATAGGTAAGTCACATAGACCATTAATAAAATTTTCATGATTATATAGCATGTCAGGTACTACATGATGGATAAATATCTACAAGTACTTAGAATTTCAGCGTGAAATCTTTTATGTACGTACATAATAGGTAGGCATTTTTATTTACTTTACATTATTTTGTTACCTTAACAATCAAAGCACAATAAATTGTGTAGGTACATATGGATACAGAACAGATAGATTAACTAGACAAAGTTACTTATCATTGCATGCTTATCTTATCTCAGCCAGGGTAAATGCGATTAACACAGCCACAAAAATAAGAATCAAGTAATTTTCATTGCCTCATAGTTAAAATAAAAAAGATATAAAAAATACGTAGGTACATAAAGTAAAAAAATCATTATAAAAATAATATTATGGTCAAAAACCAAATTGATTAGGTATACTTAATTACATAGGTATTAATTTCATAATATAAGTAGCTAAGGAATAAAATAACTAAGTATTAGACGACCTACGAACAGGAAATAACTTTTTAACAGGAACTAAAACTATTAATAGATTTGATTCAATTTGCAGATAAAAAGAAATCTATCTCTTAACACAGCATATTAACACTTAATTTGCATTTTTAGGTATTCACTAAAATTAGACTTAATGCATAATTAGTGTAATTACAAATATCTACAGTATGCGCGAGATCTGAGTGCAGCTCTGAGGAATGCGCTAGTGATGTGACCTAATTAGCGACAATGAAAGGAGTTCAATATTCTTCTTAGACACCTTAAAACTGGACGTTCAAAGTGCTTGTATCTGTTAGTATTTTAACACATTTTATTTATTACATTGGCGCCAGATATTTGTTTTACAAGTTATGGTACAAAAAATAGACCCTGTCTGCACTCAGATCGCGCGCGTACTGTAACTATAAACTAGAATTGCACCTGGTAGCGTGGCGTGCCTATTTTTCACCAGAGACCTAAACTATAAATTTTAAGATAAGTGTTTTTTTCATAACACAGCAAGATGTAACATACCTACATAGTAAGGTAGTTGGCGTTGGTCTTGGGTCAATATACACCCGCCCCGCCTGTAAACAGTTTCGATGCTTGGCAACATAAGTTCATAATTATAATCATAACATAACAGTATAATAAACAAAATCTAATCAGTTCAATAAATAATGTAAAAGTGTCTAGTATTAAAAATTTGTTCGATCTTAGATAGGATTATGGGATAGATATCTCTTACTTGTAAAAAATAGAAACTTACAAAAAATACCCCATGAATAAAAAGAAGACGTAAGAGATCTTAATGAGATTTTCATGATTTTCGTACCTACAATATTAGTTCAAAACGTACCTATTAATTATAATTACGAGGCTAATTTGCGATGTACTTGACGAAATCATATTTGTATTTGTATCAGCAGCAAATCGAGTTACCATTTATAACACTGGTGTTTCATATTATTTATACTCTATACTTTACAGAGTTAGTACAGAGGGACCCCTTATGAGCTCAAGAAGGAGCTGCTGATACAAGTACCTATTTTGATCTTTAGTTATTTAATTTATATTTATATTAAAGCATCCAACAACATTTATAAATATTTGATACTAACGATGGTTTAATTAACCACGATAAACTGCAAATTGCAAACCAGTGATAAACCTACTGAACCCGTTCTACTATGATTAGCAGTTCAAAACATGACCACACCCAGGCTTGATCTACCTTATCCTATTGTACATATAAATTCAACTAACGATGTAAAAATCATCCTTTAGTTATATTTACGAAGTTGGTCGTGGGCGCGCAGGCAGTGGCGGAGGCGCGCCTTGCCGAGCAGGCACCGGGGGCGGCGGCCCGGCGGCCGGCGGCGGGGTGTTGCTCGGGGGCGGCGGCGGTGGGGCGCAAGACGGCGGCGGCGGCTCACTGTCCGCGGGAGGCGACGCCGCCGGCGGTGAAGAGGCCGGCGGTGACGACGTCGGAGAGGTAGTATTAGGGGGTGTTACAGACTTATTACCATCTGCAGATGCAGTAGGAGGCAGGGGTGCCGGCCGCGGCGGTGGTGGCCTAGCCGGACTGGTTGGCGGCACTGCTGGCGCTCTTGACGGCACCAGCGGAGTAGGTGACGGCGCGGGCGGTCTACTCGGCTGCTGTTTGCGCGGAGTCGGAGGCGCTGACCGGAGCGGCCGGTCAGATGGCACCTCGCCGTGCAGAGGCACCGTGTTGTTAGTGCATAAACCGACTTCCAGTCGAACTATATCTGTCCAGTTCGGAGTTTTCAAGGTTATCGATAATGGGATTGAACATACGCATATTTGACCTTTCTGGGCAGCCGCTAATGCATGTTGCCCGTCTCTAAATGTAATACTTAGAGTGTGGTCGTCTACAAAACGTACTAATGTGACCTCGCCAATTGTAGCTAATTCCTGCAATACCGCAGCCATTACGTTATCGTCGAATACTGAATCTTCACTGTTAATTTCTTCAAAAGGTTGCACAATGATACTCGCATCTGGGGGCCCGAGATCTTTTACAACTTCATAGAAAACTTCCATGCATTTTGTTTGGCTGACTTGCAATATCTCAACTTCTAAGATTGCCATAACTGGGCGATGGTCACTTTGTTTCAGCTCAGCTCGCCCGTAATACAACAGTTTGCCTGCAGCCAGGTCTGATGATGATTCTGGATCAATGGTATGCTTTCTGCTTCTCCACAGTATGCGATCTGTCCAAGCTGGTGCACGGCATTTTTCGCTAGTATCGTAATCATCGCTAAACAGGTCATATTTGTATGTGGGCGGAAAAGTAATCTCACCTTCAAAACAATTCTTGAACACCAAATCTTGCGCCTTTTGCTTTAAAAGCTGGTCATTTTCTAGCAGACGCTGTAAATTGTTCTGCGCCACCAACAATCGGACTTCATCTTTGTCTAAATCAATGCGGTAGTTAAAATCACCACACCAGAATACATAATCATGTGAATACAATGATCTACCCATAGGAAAAGCTACTTTTCTAGTAATTTCGGTATAATCTGCATTGCGTTCAGTGACTTGAGATTGTCCAGCAGCAAAATGAGCACACACGAAGCAAAGTGAAGTTCCGTAAATAACCATTCGGATCGCTACTGCACCTTTGTTGCCTGTTGCCCCTCCAAGACCAGTTTTCACTGAATCTAGTGCAACATCACGAATATGTGGAATCAGGTCTTTCCTAACAAATACAAAAAGGCAGACTCCAACCAGTTGGTGACTAGAGAGCAGAGTGTAAGGAGCATCTCTGCATAAAACTTTTTCTAATTCTTCACTCCATGCTCTCGCGTTTTCGGAACTAGCAGCCATGATATTGCTAGCATTTAAATCAACAATTTCTTCAAATCCAATGGCAAATATATCAGATGGTTGGTCTTTGGTGCTCACTAAGGAAGACTGGGGACAATCCAAAAGCCAATCTGCAAGAGATACATCTTTGAAAACAAGGCTTCTAAAGTGCTTACCTCCATTAACATTGTATGTTCCAATGGAGACACGAATACTGGCTGGTTGTGTGTACTCATTAGCCCTGCGGACCATTTCCCGGAGGACAGGTGTGGATGTGTGTAATATGTGTGATGGTAGCAATATCCTGGTGCGGTCTGCCAATTCAGAATTGAGGGTAGATCCCAACAGTAGTATGTCTATAGCCTCTTGTTTGGAATTATCCAGCAAATTGTTCTGAATTGTGCGGGCTGCAGACCTGGCTCCATCAATAAGCTTGGATCCACCTTGAATAGCTCCTGTACCAGCATAGATTTTTGATATTTCATTTCCATTGTTCACCCACATTTGTCTAAAAACTTCCTCAAATCTTGTAGTGTTTTGCTTTTTGTCAATACATTGTAGGAGCATCATTTGTATAGCTAACATCTCAAGACCAATGAATGTTTGTATGGAGTTGGTTCTGTCTAAGCAATCCAGGCAGTTAGTGCGGATGGCACCTTTTTGGACATTGTAAATGTCAATTCCTTTGGCACTGAATATACCAATGGCATCATAATACTTTTCGATTATTTTTTTGAACTTTGCCAGGGCAGTTTCAGCAGATCCAGCTCTTACCTCTTGATGGTAATCAAAGATTATTTGTGTGACATCAGAATGTGGTGACTCATTGATATGTCTTTGGAAAGCATTGCTAAGTGTTGCCTCACCCTCGCTCCCTCCGATCATGCTTGAACCCAGCAAGTTAACTACAATGACAGAGCCATAATTGCGTTTTAGAAGAGCAAAATGTCTGTCTATAGCACTGGTGGACGCATCATATCCTCTGGACATCTTCACTTTGTGTGATCCCACCTGTATTCCTGGCTGCTCCCAGAACAGTGGCACAGATCCTCTTGTTTGAATGTAAGAAGCCACAGAGTCATCAATGTAGATTGATTGTTCAGTTTCCACAAAGTTGGCAACATTACCTTCATCATTGCATCCTCTCACATTGAACCTTGTGCCTGCTCGCTCACAGCTGAGTCTTGATATGAGCACAGCTCTGGCTTGGCGGTGTCCCACATAGATAGTGCGGATCTCCACAGAACCACACATGGCCCGGGTAAGCCAATCATCACAATCAATACCAAACCTTATCAAATGTATAAACAAAGTTCTATTCCAAAAGAACCTGTTATCAGGAATGGCTCCTTTACTTTTCCTCTGAGCGCATAGTGTTAAATCGAAGAGATTATCGTGTGTTTTACCTGTATTCCATGAAAAATAGAAAGTGCCTGAATTCAAAAGCTTTCTTACTTCTGCAACTTTGTCTTCACCTTGTGTGTGATGAAATAGAGGTAGGAACTGTGTTTGCGTAATTTTGAAGACTTCAACGTCACCGACCTTGCCCACAGAGCAGCAGCCCGTGACGAGGACGAGGTACAGCAGGCAGCTCTCGCCCGAGTTGAGCTGCAGCACGCCGAGACACCCGTACGCATCCGCGATCTTGTGGTACTGCTTCCGAAGCGTCTCCGTCTCTTGAGGAGACAATGCGACGACAGCTTGCGACTCGAACAGTAGCGCACTGTCTTTATTTCTGTGTTGCAAAATAACACTGTATGGGTTTGGCGGTGAGGACTTCTCCAGGACTTTAAATCCTTTTGACATAGCCATAGCTGCACTTTGTGTTGGTTACATGCAGCCTGATACAATCCGCCCCCCGTTTATCGCCTTTTTATCACAACACTTCGATTTCACACGAATTTTCGAAGACGATCGACCACAAACGAAATGTCAAATGTCAGTAGTATTGCTTTTTTTGAAGGATACTTACTAAAATGAATTAGTTAGAGAGAGACAGTAGTATGGTTTTTCGCTTCGTTTAGTAAATTTGTTGAGTTGTTGAGCTGGGCAAAAAAAACACATCATAGATGTAGAAACTCCTTTACACGCAGAATAGTTCTAGTTAGATTTTTCTGCGTATAATTAATGACAGCTCAATGTGTTTTTTGTATCGCCCAAAACCACTTTTTAAATGTATTATAGTGTATGTGTACACCACCTCTAGTAGGTACTACCATCATTTTCTAACTAAGAAAGTTTCTTGTGGTGTAATTACTTAGGGTCGATCGATTCGAGAAAATAAACGCAGTTTGACGTTTAGTACATTGGTGTTCCTGTATCTATTTCTCATATAATTCGATAGAATTTAAGTTTATTTTAGACAAATTATTTGCATTGATTAGTGTTAAAACATTAAGAAATATAACATAAGTCGTAGTTCTAGTTTTTATGTAGAAATAAAGTTTTTTATTATGTCTAAACAAAGTGTTATGTTCCACCCTATCATCAGCTCCATTCAGCGAATAGCCCTCTACGAAACCAAAGCAGTAAGTAAATACCGTCGTAATACAATTGTCGTCATTGAATTTAGTCCAAGCAAGGGTCAGAGTATAATTTTTGGGGCGGTAACAATGATTTTGAGCATACAACAATATGCAAAGATATTTTTCTACTCACCATACATATAAATTGTGATGAACTCCTTGCCACAACCTTTGGTTGGTCTACCTAGTCTATAGCTATAAGCTGACTCTGTCATCTATCATGTCTTTTTAAAGTTGAATAAAGCCTATATTCTTGGTTGTGTCTGCGTTTAAATGTATCAATTTATTCAACTTTAATTTTGTTATCCTGCGAACTCCACAATCATGCCCGACAAAACAAAAAAGGTAACACTGCGACCCGATCGCTTTGACATAGAACCTTCCATGCCCGGCTCAGATGTCAAATGGGCACATTGGAAATACTCGTTTGAAAATTTTATCGCTATAGAAGCTAGTTCTGCAGATGAAGAGCTCAAATTCAAAATCCTTGCAAATCATATCTCGCCATCAATATTTAATAACATCCGCGACTGCACCAAATACACTGACGCGATCACGAGTCTCAACGCTTCTTACGAAAAAAAGCAAAACATAATCCTAGCCCGGCACCGCCTAATTAGCAGGAGCCAACAGCCTGGCGAATCATTGGCCGAGTACTCGAGAGCTCTTACAATACTCGCTCGTGAATGTATTTTTAAAGCTGTTACTGCTAAAGAACATCAGGACGAGGCAGTGCGCAGTGCATTTATTGCTGGTGTCTCATCGCACAAAATTAAAGAAAGGTTACTGGAGAAATCTACTTCGACTCTTGAAGAAACCCTGAACCTGGCTATATCACTAGAAACTGCTGAAAACACTTCCAATTTGTTAAAAGAACCTATCCCTTCCACGTCGTCTGCTACTGCCAATGCAATCCCTGACATACCTGAAGCTTGTAACTCAGCGATACCAAAATCTCAACAAAATACGACACAGAATAGACGTCGGTGCTTTTTCTGCGGCGGTGCTATTCATCAAAGACTTAAATGTCCGGCCAGAAATGCTGATTGCCAGCTGTGCTCAAAGAAAGGACATTTTGCTAACGTCTGCCGCAGTTCTAATGAGCGAACTCAAAGTGTCGCAAACATTATTGTAACGCAAGACGACGACTCCCAATCTAAAGTTACTGATCCTCAACTGCTGACTATATTGGCTGCTGCCCCGCCGAGTCTACGAAAAACGACCGTCAAAATTGTTCTAAATGATTCACGCGCAGATGCTTTACTAGATAGCGGTAGTTCAATCACCTTTATTAACAACAACCTTGCTCAGTCGATGAATCTTAAGCGTACGCCCTCCCGAAGAGCAGTGTCCTTAGCGTCCTCGAACAACATCTCGTATACTGAAGGTCATTGTTACGCCAACATAGAAATCGGTAAGCACAAGTACCAGCGCCACCCTCTACATATTTTGGCCGGCCTATGCGCAGATGTGATTATCGGACAAGATATACTCGAACAACATAAGTCGGTGGAAGTTGAGTACGGGGGAGACAGGGAGCCCCTGAAGGTCTGCAATGTCATGGAGGCCAGTGTTCCGCCGGCATCGGTATTCACTAATCTTTCGCCAAACATAAAGCCTATAGCGATCCGCTCGAGACGGCACTCACAAGAAGATCAAGAGTTTATAAGCAATGAAATAGACAATCTACTCAAAGATAACGTAATTGAACCTAGTGTTTCACCATGGCGAGCGCAAGTGCTGGTCGCTGGTGGGGGCCAACATCGTAAACGGTTAGTAATCGATTATTCGCAAACGATAAACAGATATACAGAGCTAGATGCGTACCCCCTACCAAGTATCGACTCCATAATTACTAAAGTAGCGAAATACAATGTGTTTAGTCAAATCGATCTCAAAAGTGCTTATCATCAAGTACCCATTCTTATTACAGAACGAATATACACAGCCTTTGAAGCATGCGGCAATCTGTACCAATTCACCCGCATACCGTTTGGAGTAACTAATGATGTGGCGGCATTTCAGCGTACATTACATTACATAATCGAAACTGAAAAACTTAAAGGCACTTATGCGTACCTCGATGACGTCATCGTATGTGGGATGGATAAAGATGACCATGACTCAAACCTTCGCAGATTCATGGAAGCCGCTGAGAAATACAAACTCACTTTGAATACCAACAAATGCGCTTTTGAAAAAGAATCAATCGACCTTCTTGGCTACACAATACACCATAACACTATCAAACCAGACAAATCACGATTAGAACCGCTGCTGAACCTTCCGATCCCGAGCGATACTGCTACCTTAAAAAGATCGCTCGGCCTATTCGCACATTACTCAAAATGGGTCAACAACTTTTCTGCTAAAATAAGACCATTCATTGAAGCGACTCTGCCACTATCTCAAGACGCAATCACTGCTTTCAATAGTCTAAAAACTGACATATGCGATGCTGCCTTGGCTGGAATAGATGAAAAGGAATTATTTTCAGTCGAAACCGACGCCTCGGACCTTGCTATCACAGCCACATTGTCACAGAAAGGTAGACCCGTAGCGTTTTTCTCACGATCTCTTAATGACTCTGAAAAGAAACAACCGACGATTGAAAAAGAGGCTAGCGCGATTGTTGAAGCCTTACGCAAATGGAGACATTTCTTAATCAGAAGATATTTATTACTGATCACTGATCAACAGTCTGTCGCGTTCATGTTTAATCAAAAACATTCAAACAAAATCAAGAACGAAAAGATTGAAAGATGGCGCCTAGAATTATCTTGTTTTAAATACGACATTATTTATAGACCTGAAAATCAAAACCGCGCCGCTGATGCACTATCTAGAGTGTGCATGTTCATAGACACGGCTTCTTCTAATTCAAAACTAATCGAACTCCACCAATCACTTTGTCACCCTGGCGTTACACGTATGGTTCACTGGATCAGATCAAAGAATTTATCATACTCCGTTGAAGAGGTCAAAAGAATGACGGCGGCGTGCCCTATCTGTGCCGAAATTAAACTCAATACGTCAGCCATCAAGGCAATCTCATAAAAGCAACTGCGCCGTTCGAAAGACAACTTAGATTTCAAGGGGCCGATTCCATCAAACACACAAAACCGATACATATTCTCACGATTATCGACGAGTACAGTAGATTCCCCTTTGCGTATGCTTGCAATGATATGACATCTGAAACAATAATAATCTTTTCTCTAACGAATCTTTTCTCTATGTTCGGTGCTCCAGCTTATATTCATAGCGACAGGGGCGCTTCATTCTTATCTGAAGAACTAAAACAATTTTTGACTTCACTCGGAATATCCTGCAGCCGTACCTCGCCCTACAACCCCCAAGGCAATGGCTTAGTAGAACGGTTAAATGGCACATTGTGGCGCACTATCCTATTACATCTGAAATCCACAAACGACGACGTCACAAACTGGGAGAAGGCCTTACTTCCAGCGCTACACTCCATCAGATCACTGCTGTGCACGGGAACGAACGCGACCCCACATGAGCGCATGTTTAACCATCCTCGCCGTTCTACCTATGGTCAGTCTATGCCATCCTGGCTACACTCACCAGGGACTGTCTTTATGAAGAGAAATGTGAGGGCATCCAAATACGACCCTGCTGTAGAAGAAGTCGATCTCCTACAGGGCAACCCTTACTCTTTCATTCGTCTACCGGATGGACGAAAGACAACAGTATCGAATAGGCGTTTAGCGCCTCGACCACAGACTGATGATGACGATGATGAGGAACTTGAACAATCTTCGAACCAGGAGTCATTAGAGGCACCTCAACCAGAACTGCCTGAACTCCGCCGCTCTGCTCGCGAGCGCAGACCACCAGGGCACCTGCAGGACTTCGTGGTTTCGTAGGAGGGGTGAATGTGATGAACTCCTTGCCACAACCTTTGGTTGATCTACCTAGTCTATAGCTATAAGCTGACTCTGTCATCTATCATGTCTTTTTAAAGTTGAATAAAGCCTATATTCTTGGTTGTGTCTGCGTTTAAATGTATCATAAGTTACTGCCCCTTTTTTCCGTTGTAGTTACCTATATAATGTAATTCTCATATACAGGTCATCAAAGCAAATGCATGAAATAAACTTGCTTACATGCACAAATATTCCTGTTTTTTTTTTTATAATTTATTATTTTTAAATTTCCAGAGATTTTACTTGATTGGATCGAACAACACGCAGACTCGGTTTCGCGTTCTGAAGATAGATCGCACGGACCCTCGTGAACTGACCCTGGTGGATGACAAGGTGGAGTACAACAAGCAGGAGATCCATCAGCTCCTCAACATGATAGGTTTTGGCAACCGGACGGGGCGGACATCCGGGTTCAACAAACTTGTCTCTGCTTTTGGAATTGTTGGTAAATACAATTTGAGTAATAATGAAGTTTGAAGTTTTTTACCCTGGTTATGTACTTTTTTATTAAAAATAAAAATTTAATGTTTTTCTTATTTCAGGTTTTATCCGATTTCTTGAAGGATACTACATAATTCTTGTAACAAAAAGAAGAAAAATTGCCATGATCGGTTTACATTCCATATACAAAATTGAAGATACATCCATGATATACATTCCAAACGACACCAGCAAACCGCAGCACCCTGATGAACAGAGATATGTGAAAATGTTCTTAGCTATGGATTTGTCTACAAACTTCTACTACAGTTACAGCTACGATATTACTCATACTCTACAAATGAACATGGCTCCTCCCAGGAAGCTAGCGCCGGCTTTGTTCCCAAAGCCGGTGACAGCTGCCGTGTATCAGTCAAACCTGCGGTCCAGTTCATTGGAGGAAGAAAAATGTACCTGTAATGACGAGGATGACGAAGACATATTTGAAACTTGGAAAAGACAGTTGAAACAGAGAGAAGATAAAACTGGGTAAAAATTTTAAATACTAAAATCAAATTAATATTTCCTGTAAAGTAAGGTGACTTTTTAACCAATTCCAACTGTTCAACCAACCAAATTCTGACACTAATGCTCATATTTATAAACCGCACTCAACTCCGAGATAGATTTTGAATGCGTGTTTGAGATGCTGTTAGTATTGACCGACATTTGTCAAAATCACTTTTGAGATCGATCTTAGAGCTAATTGCGATTTATAATTACGGGCCTAGGGTTCATTAGGTCGTTGGAGGACTCAGTGTCCCACATGAAGAAAAAAAAAAACATTTTTTTTATTAGTTATACATTAAAAGGTAGTCTCATTCCCATGATCAAAATGTATCAGGATCTTATGATGAGATCCAATAATAATCAAGAGATTTCTTTTCTTTTAACTAAGCATTTAGTATATTTAAAGAAATATCTTAATTTCTTTTAGTAGCAAACTATTTCTAAACCATTTTATGTGTATTAAATTTTATTCAAACCATTTTTTTAGCCAACAGAGTCTGAAGTTGGAATTCGGAGTAAGAACTGTACCTGAATGGAGATTTGTATGGAACAGTCACCTCTTATCGGCAGTTCACTCGCACCTACACCCTGATTGGATCCTGTACATAGTCCACGGGTTCATAGAACAGAGCAACCTCAACATCTTCGGGCGGCCAGTGTACGTGACGCTTATAGCGCGAAGGAGTAATAGATATGCCGGGACCAGGTTCTTGAAAAGAGGCGCGAATATGCACGGAGATGTGGCCAATGAGGTCGAGACAGAGCAGATAGTTCATGATTCCATGGTATCGTCATTCACGGCTGGCAAGTATGTATTTTCTAAGACAGTTTTGTTTGACCAGTTAACAGAGAATGTCAGGGTATAGTATTGCAAGTTTTGTATTTGTTACAGATTCAGTTCCTTTGTCCAGATGCGGGGCTCAATACCCAGCTACTGGTCACAGGATGTGTCCAAAATGGTGCCGAAGCCCCAAATATTGATAGACCAAAGTGATCCTTTTGCCGAGATTCCGGGTAAACATTTAAACGACCTGATGCGAAGATACGGATCGCCTATAATGTTCTTGAACCTGGTCAAGAAACGTGAAAAGAAGAAGCATGAATCTCTGTTGACCGATGTCATCAGTAATTCTGTGAAATATTTAAATCAGTTCCTGCCTCCAGAACATGCGATACAGTATTACCATTTGGATATGGCGCGGATGAACAAAGGAACTGATGCTATGGTCCTGGACAAGTAAGTATCGTGTAATAACAGATACTAAACTAATACTTTACCACAAAAAAGTAAGACGCGAGGTGTCTAGCGTTTTTTTGTTTGAAGATATTTTTTAAACACGCGTTCAACTCGCGTCTAACTTTTTTGTGGTAGAGTCCTGAATATCTGGTTTTTGTTTATGTTAAAATTATGTATATCTTTATTTCTAGACTATCTTCCATAGCTGTTACCGTGGTGCGTCGCACGGGAGTGTTCCTCAGCGCAGCGGCGTGCGAGGAACAGGGGGCGGGCAGCGCGGGGGCGGCGGGGCACCAAGCGGGGCGCCTGCAGACCGGCTTGGTCAGGGTCAACTGTGTGGACTGCCTCGACCGCACCAACACCGCGCAGTTCGCCATCGGCAAGTGCGTGTTGGCTCATCAGGTGTGTATACACTCTCTCCTTATGTACCGCGTATGCTTGTGAATAAAATATCTTTATCTTTTATCTTACTACGAGAAATCACTGTCAACCATAGACCCGATGAACTTTCCTGGCGTCTTTGAGTTTTTTAAACCCCCTTCTGCATTGCAGTCTTGTTTTTGTTGTGTCTGTAAAGTTTGCAAACGCATGCGTCCTCAATTCTGGCAGGATATTTTCCTAGCTAATCTGTTTTCCTTGTTTCTACAAGAGAGATAGTGACCGAATGATTGAAGGAACATTTGATGAAATAGCTTGATTCGTAATGCGATGATTTCAGTTATACGCTCTGGGTCTGATCGGCGAGCCGGTCGTAGAGTTTGACTCGGACTGCGCGCGGCTACTTGAGGGTCTATATGAAGACCACGGCGATACGCTGGCCTTGCAATACGGAGGATCTCAACTAGTTCATAGGTATGGCTTCTAGCTCTCACATAAGTGCAGTTTCCTGTGCGTAGACGACTGTAAGATCTGAATCAAGATCGGCTATCACCACCACAACGCTGAAACGTGCCCTATAACTGTGCCCCTAATAAACCCCATCTTGGTTTGACCCCATATTGATCTCTGGACGAGGTTTTTTATCAAACTGCAAAACCCTTAAAAAGGCAATAATCTTACGAGTCTCGCTCGGCTAAAGTTACGAATCTTCGGTTGATTTAAACTGTTTTGCAGGCATTATACACGTCTACTCTTTACCACTTGCAGAATAAAAACCTACCGTAAGACAGCGCCGTGGTCGTCCCATGGCAACGACATAATGCAGACTCTCAGCCGCTACTACTCCAACACCTTCTCGGACGCTGAGAAGCAAAACACCATGAATCTGTTCCTAGGATTGTTCGTGCCCGAAGCAGGTCGGCCGCCCATATGGGAGTACACGAGCGATCACAGCCTGCACCACCCGGAGTCCACAGTGTTTATACCACGTAATAAGTATGTTAATACTTTCAGTTTTACGTTACACAACCATGTCAGAAGCCTGCTACATGTATAAGGCGGTTGCAAAATTCTGACACTAGGGTTCATCGGGTCATTGGACGACTCGGTGTCCCACATGAAAAGAGAGAGAGACTTTCAGTTTTGTTTGACTGTTAAATGTTTATTATTTATTAGTTATGACATGAATAACGCATGTCTATCTCTAAGGGGCCAAGTCGGAAGCTAGCGTAATCTTAGTTGATAAATCAGGATTAAGACTATTTTCATTTCGTTTGTCTACTCGATCCAAGGGTATGAATCAATGACCTCTTGTGTTATAGATCGCTAACAAAATGGTGGGACGACGACGTAGTGCGGTACCTGCCGCGGCCCTGCAATGAGATGCGCAAACTGTGCTGCGAGATCATAGGGCTGCAGGGTGACGCCCTAGAGATGCTGGATCCTTACCACGACTGCCACCGGCCCTTCGAGTACACGCAGTTTCAGGAGTGCTTCGAGCTGAAGGTCAGTATACACTAGTTCTCCGCATATTTAGGGAGTCTATCCAGCATATGTTGATCCCTGAGATCATAGGGCTGCAGGGCGACCCCTTGAGATGCTGGACCCTTACCACGACCCTTCGAGTACACGTAGTTCCAGGAGTGCTTCAAGTTCAAGGTCAGTATACACTGGTTCTTCGTACATTTAGGAAGTAACCTAGCATATGTTGATCCCTGGCATCATAGGGCTGCAGGGCGACCCCTCGAGATGCTGGACCCTTACCGCGACCCTTCGAGTACACGTAGTTCCAGGAGTGCTTCAAGTTCAAGGTCAGTATACACTGGTTCTTCGTACATATAGGAAGTAACCTAGCATATGTTGATCCCTGGCATCATAGGGCTGCAGGGCGACCCCTCGAGATGCTGGACCCTGACCACGACTGCCACCGGCCCTTCGAGTACACGCAGTTCCAGGAGTGCTTCGAGCTCAAGGTCAGTATACGCTGGTTCTCCATATATTTGGTAAAAATAACCAGTATAATATGTTGCTCCTTGTTGATTGATAGTGTAAGTGGGGTTTCTCAGCCGATGATAAGTGTGGTTGTGGGGCCGTCCAAACCATGAATCTGATGTTGCCCTAATTGACCAGAGCCATATTCACTTGAAGACCTAAAAGAGGCGAACCCAACAGCCATCGCCGTGGCTAAGCATTGGTCCAAGGTCTTATAAAACAGGTTACCATGATCGATTCGATGATGAAGAAGAAGAGTGACATATTTTGATATGCCCAAATTTCGTTAGTTTGCTATCTTTCGCCGTCGTTGTGTTGTAATATCAGTGCCTTTAGTTGCCAAAGACTCTGTGTCAGTAGTGCATCAAGTCAAGATCAAAGCCTCAATAATAAAAACATTAAACTTGAATCTTCACTGTCCACCTTTCCCAGATGTGCCACACTTTACGCGACTTGGCGCCGACGTTCTCCGAAAGCTTCAGTCCGTTCGTGGTGCGCGGGCGCGGGGGCGGAGCGCCCGGCAAAGGGCCCGCCTCCACCAACCCCGTCATCAGCGGCCGCTCCAGCACCACCTCCAACTCCAGCGAGTGAGACACCCTCAATTTGATTGTGGACTGGGGCGATATAAAAGTTATTGTCCAAAAATACTACGGACTTCATTCGTCATTTTTGAAAAAAATAAATTTTTTAATTAATAAACAGAAAAGTGTTCTGATGCCATCCAAAATTGCAATTGATGCCGTCATACATTGCTATTTTCATACAAATTAACGTTTTATATTGTTTTAAAAAGTAGCTCATTAAACTGGCCAGTCCACAACCCTATTAACCCTACCCTTAATATTGGGCACTTTTGATTGGAAACGAATCTCCTCTTAGTTAGGCTTCGTGTGATGCACAGTTTGAGTTTTATATATAACTCCTTCTTTCGTGGGGGCAAGTTTCGCCTCAGCCTCCTAAACTAGCTCTTTGTCCGGGCGAGGTACACTTACAATACAGTTTTTCGGTACACAACTTTTGTCCTACGATAGGGGCAAAGCCCATTGAGCAAAGGCTCTTTGGCAATCGGGAAAACAAAATATAGTTAAGTGAATTTCCATTTGGTATAATCTCCTACGATATCAAAGTTTTATCGCATATGTTTGTCTGCAGTTCCAACAGCGACTCGTCCTCAGATGACGACCTGACAAGTTCGACACCGAGCTCCCGCCAATCAGCGCCCTCCCCGCGCACGCAGCTCGCGCGGCTATTGGCCGAGCCGGAGCCCCAGGGCGCCATGCTGTTCCCGGCGGTGCAGAGGACCACCAGGGTGCTGCTCGACGTGCCCAGCAAGCGGGACCTGCTCGTGTGAGTGTAGTGTCAGCCAATCAGCGCCCTCCCCGCGCACGCAGCTCGCGCGGCTATTGGCTGAGCCGGAGCCCCAGGGCGCCATGCTGTTCCCGGCGGTGCAGAGGATCACCAGGGTGCTGCTCGACGTGCCCAGCAAGCGGGACCTGCTCGTGTGAGTGTAGTGTCAGCCAATCAGCGCCCTCCCCGCGCACGCAGCTCGCGCGGCTATTGGCTGAGCCGGAGCCCCAGGGCGCCATGCTGTTCCCGGCGGTGCAGAGGACCACCAGGGTGCTGCTCGACGTGCCCAGCAAGCGGGACCTGCTCGTGTGAGTGTAGTGTCAGCCAATCAGCGCCCTCCCCGCGCACGCAGCTCGCGCGGCTATTAGCCCAGGCGAAATGCCGTTGCGTACTCTTGTGAGTGTAGTGCACAGAATAAGGACAAAGCTACGGAAGTAATCTTAAAGTGCATAATAGTTGGCAATAGTTGGCATACTTTTGCTTACGACAATTAAGTGTGTTTAATGGAAAAAAATACTTTAATCTGCTTTTATTATTTTTAAAGTATGACATGATTTAAATTATGATTACCTAAATTATGATTGTCACATTGACACCATGCGTATTTAACCGGTTCATGAAATAACCCAGCGACAATCTGTATAGTTCAACATGGTTTCTATAGCCATCTTCGTAGTGTCCTGCGCCTTCTATCCTTGTTACTCTCAGGCGAATTCATATTGCTGTCCTGGGGTCTTATGACGTTACAAACTTCACATTGTCTTTTGTCAACTGAATAGTGTCGATTCCACCAACTAAATCGCTCTTGATTGTGTTTGCTAAACTATGCCTCGTTCTACAGATACAAGCGTTACGTGAACATCGAGAAGCGTTCCAACCCGAAGTATGCGAGCGACATTCACGTGGTTCTGACGGTGACCAGCGCGTTCACCATCGACTCCTCCATAGACGTGATCCCGCCCACCGTCGCGCGCGCGAACAGAGATGTATACCAAAGCTATGTCATGAAGAGCACCGGCAGAGTAGTCGTACCCCAAGCAAATGTTGACATGTACAAGAAATATGTAAACTTTAGCTTGTAAGCTAAATTTGTTTGTTTAATAAAATATTTATTGTTATTATTAAGCGGACTGTTTTGGTTTTGTGGTCCCCGCGTTCGCCTCAGGATATGGAGACCCCTATGGTTCAAATATCGGAGGAGATAATGACAATACATATATTCTGACCAAAGCGAACTCGTCATAATACGTTTTGCGAGCGAAACAAGCTCGTTAGGGTACATTGCGCTATGTCAACAACCTTGCTAATAAAATTAATTATAATAATTATGTAAAGTATGGTACTATTACACAGGGTGTATGGGACAGAGTTCCGAATTCTAATAGGGGCATTCACACCATAAAACTGAACAACTTTCCCCTAGTTAAGGACCTAAAATTTTCGATCTCTGAGAAGTCTGAAGTGGTCTGAATGCATATCAGTATTCAGGACGCTGTATATTCTGTGATATAGGGGAAAGTTTTTCAGGTTCATCTGGTCACCCATTAAGACACGATTGGCATCTTACTAAATTCGTGTCCTGCTGACAATTTTTTTTATCTCAATCGACCTATTTCTTAGAACTTACTACTATATACTTGACTGCCGCGTGATGCCAGCTTAGAACAGCATCACCCCCTTTCTATCCCGAGGGGTGCCGAGTGCGTAGTAAGACATGGGCACTAAGTCTGCTAAATAAAAATCGTTATAGTTGGATGTCGATTGGATCTCTGTTGAATGATTTTAGTAGTTTCGTAGTCTGTTAACAGTTGAAGTATAGAAAATCACATGGCAATGGAACGCCAGTTGAGTGTCGATGGCATTACAATGACAAAAAAATAGTAGACTTTCGTAGTATCATATTATTTTTCATCACATTTTGTGTTGTATTTTGTTATTTTTACAACGCGTTGATGTCTTTTGTATAAGTTGAGAAATCTGTAAAATTTATTCATCGCAATTGAAAGAGTTTATTTTTAAGAGTAAATTTATTTACTCACCAGACTCGATTACACGCTACTGACTGATTAAAAGTAACGCTAGTTACTAGTTATTATTTTGTGCTAAAAGGGATAAAATAAAATTGAGTATTTTGACTTCTTCCCGATTTTCATTATTTCTTTGTTATAAATTAGTAACCATAATTAATCGCCGCTTTGTTTAGGTTGATACAAAATACGACACAAAAATAAAATCATATAAGGTGCAAATATTTTGAGGAGTGAATCAGCCCATGAAACTGAACAACTTTCCCCAAGAAACAGGCCGATTATAAGAAACATTTTTAGACCTCCCATACAAATTGACTTGATCGGTTGGTAATTTTGTATTGGAGGTCTAAATTTTTTCATATTTCGACCTATGTTACTCGGGGAAAGTTCTTCAGTTTCATGGACTGTTTCACCCATTAAAAGATTTGCAGCGAATTTTTTACACCTTTTATAATTACGAAATCATCTCTTATCCTATCCTTTTTCTTTGTTATCAGTTAAACAAGCCCCCCATGTCAGCATAATTTACAGGGAACAACCAAAAATAAAAGCTGAAAATAAAACTGTCAAGAAAGACTATGGGTAAGAAACCACTTTACATCTGATTAGAACCCTTTCAGGCGCGGATGGGTTTACGCGTGCGAACTGTTTTATTATGAAAATGCGCATTGCGGTGCCACATTAAGCTCATTTACATTAATGACACATTAATATATGGTTTCATACCACCCCGACAGTATGTTATACATACATACATATATCACGCCTTTATCCCTTGTGGACTAGGAAGCTAGGAAGAGCGTTCACAACCGTAAAAGTACGGTCGCTATCGCCACTTCTGACAAATATTCAGGACCCTTTTAGATGATTCGATTTTAGTTTTTTTTTTCCATATTTTAACCTATGTTCCTTTGGGAAGTTGTTCAATTTCATGGGCTTTCATACCTTGAAAGGGACTCCGTGCTATTCCTAACACCCTGTATAGCGACGTCGTCATGTCAAGGTGTCAATCCCAGTTCGACATTAAATATTTCTGCAGATTTAAAATTGCAGAAGAGGCGTATATGGACGGTAGGGACCGGCCGGGCTAAAAAAAGTCACCAGATAGTAAGATATCACCTGATAGGAAGTAGGGAAGTAAGTGGGTAGGTATTAAACGATAATAACCTATTCTATGATGTATCATTGTTATTATGTATAAGTATGACCCCCATGATCTGACGCCGTATACGCCACTGGGATCAAACTTATGCGACCCTTTTCTCCAACTCGCTACGGTCTCAAGCTGCAGTCGTAACTCCATTAGCGGGGACTCCGCTGCCAAGCGAGCAGCGCGTAAATTTGCGTTGCGGGGATTTATCTGCGGCCGGACTGCATCGAGCGTTCATTGTGCTCCATGTGTGGAAATGAGGTTCCACTTTAGAGCCTCCGGGAGGAGCCAGGCGAGGCGAGGCGAGGCGAGGCTCGCTGCGGCGCGTGGTGCGTGCGCAGCGCGGCCGCGGGCGGACGATGGCGCTGGCGTCGCGCTCGCGGCAGTCCCGCGCGCGACGCCGAGCGTGCAGCCTGTCTCGCCCCTGTCCGCCGCACGCGCTGACCACATCCCGCGCTCCCGCAGTGCCGCGCCGTTGTACTCAATGAAACTCCTCACCATATCATGATTTCAGCCTCTCTTACCAGTTAACCAGACAGTGCCGTGGTCAGGTGTGTGTTGCGAGTGGTGCACCAGGAGCGCGCCGGTAAACAACCGGTCCAGATAGGGAGGCTGCGTCGGCTCACGCCCGACCACAGTGGAATGCGGCAATTTTAACTACTGCGGACCACGGGACCCATTTACGAAAAGGAATTCACCGATACTGACCAGCAGTTCAAAGGTAAGTCAGAGTAGTGTAGTAGTTCTTCGAAGTGTTCCTGAAAGAAGTTCTCTCTTTCGACCTCTTACTAAGGTCACGTATTTGAAAATAATTTATTAAACGGCTTCATATTTCAGATTATAATCCATCTATCAATATAAATTATAAACGAATAACTTTTCATTCATAAAATGAGAGAAAAATCGGAATCAATACAACGGCTACAATCTTGAATTTAGAAGTGTAGAGATCATTCTTCGTACCTAGTTACTCCACGTTCAGTCATACGTTCTACATTCGACCAGTATAATATTATTTTAGCTCATAATAATTCATACGATAATTAGTACGAATTGAAGTTGTATGCCAATTTTAGAAAATAAACTAAAGTTGTATGCCAATTTTGGAAAATAAACTAAACGTGACTTTGCCTACTGACTGACCTCTAAACAGTTATGAAATTACAAATTGCCTTGGACATTACAAGTTAGAAGTGGGTTCAAAACAAAGAATATTCAAACGCTCTTTCACGAAGTGCTGTGTTTGCTTCATACGTTGACGACCTGCTAATGATACTTGAAATAACTTGCGTTTTACGTTCTAAATTGCGAAACCACCATAGCGATGCAAGTACGAAAGGCATGGGTTAAGATCGCTTTCTTTTCTACGAGCAATGCCCTGAGAGTTGCTCCAGTCAGTCCCACGGTGCGGAAGAATAGAAACACAAAACGGCCTCAATTCGGACAGGTCTTTACTAATTTCATTTTATTCCTATACCAGGCAGGAGGTCTTAGGAAGGATCTTAGGGTTCCGTAAAAAGGGGGAATCTATTACTGAGACGTCTCCACTGTCTGTTTGTCCGTCTGTCACCAGGCCGTATCTTATAAATCGTTACAGTTACACGTTAAAACTGTCACAAGGATACCAAAGTTAATTCGCTGTTTTATGGATCGAATTTGATCCTAAGAAAATGACAAAAATACCTGAGAATTAGATACGTAAATGTGATGCCAGAATCGAAAGCGAATCAGTCCATTGTTGCTATAATGCGTTCTACGCGGTAAATTTCGTCTCCCAACCCAACTCCCAGCAATCTTTGGATATCAATAATTCATAGAGCGGAAGTCGGTGTATTTCTACCTGTTCCAATTGTTACATTTTATAACGCTCTTCAAGATTCTTTGAAGAGATTAACTCTTTATGACAAAACCCCTCTAAACGGTAAGTTGTAAGTATTTTATGTACAACTTAAATTCTGTTGTACAAAACAAAACGGGCGGTTCCTTTGCGGTTGAGGCATAATGGCGATAAAAAATGTTCCAGTCCAGTAATAAGTTAGATACCTACTTTGACACAAACAAAAATTTATAATCGGGATCGGAAACGGATCTCCAATGGTTTTCACGACACATTTCCTAATGTCCCGTACATATTTTCAGGGACAATCTAGAGCATTTAGGGGACAATAAATCGATCTGGTTAGGTCTGAACAAGTTTGATTAAAAAAATGTACCTACATAGTGTAACGAAAACTTTGCAGGCTTGCTCAGATCATGAAACCGAACAACTTTTTATATAGGGGCTATGTTGGGAATCGAAAAAAAATTTCCGATCTTCCATACAAAATTCCCGACAAGCTGAGTGACTTTGTATAGGATCTTGAAAAAATGTTTTCGTTTCTAAACATAGCCCCAATAAAAAAGTTGTTCAGTTTCATGGTCTGATCACGCCTGCAAAGTTTTCGTTACACCACCGTCCCTTACACCCTGTATAAATACCGAGTGGGGTCTAACTAAGTATTGTACCTAATACGGCATGCATGATTTTACCATCAAATCAACATGCGATTAACACAGGCGACATGCTCTAAATGTCACATTTGTCATTAAATTGTGTGCCATATCCTCGATTGAGATTAATTAATTACCTTTAACGCTGTTATAAACCTAGGCAAAACAATTTATGTGCCAAATCAATGCATTTATACAGTACCAGTGACTTGTGAAGCCGGTCTTCCCATTTTCCCACGGTAATAAAGCATGTTATCGCGGTAAAAATAAAGTACCTATATATTTATTAAAGTCATTTATTGTAGTCTTTAACATAGCTTTTTTTTTGTTTATTACGGCCTGTCAGTAGTTTCAAAGATGAGATTATCGATTACATATCTGCAAACGATTTTTTCTTCACGTAAAAAGTGTGATTGATAACAGATGAAACAAATTCGTGATCCTCATTCGACACAATACCTAATCCGTAGAAAGTTTTCAGCGAAACAAAAGTCAGAGTGTGCTAGTTTTCTATAAATATTAAAGCTAGGACAAAAAGTGCGTGGGAGCGACACGGTGGGAGTGAAGCCGACATCAGGTACCGTAAGTGCATCCAGCAAGAAGGCACGAGACGTGGGCCGTGCTCAGACCAAACAATCATATTTAGAGAAACTGCTACCAACGACTAATCTGAATCTGAGTGAAGCGATGATAAAGTCTTTGAAGACGGACTCTCGCGACTCCGCTCATTTTTGAAGGTTTTTTCAATAAACGTGTCTGAGAGGTTTTCCGCAACCTTTCCTCAGTCATGTTCTAGGATTTGTTAAGCGTTCAAAAGACACAAAAAATAAACAAAGAAACAAACTGTACTCTTTGACTTGACTTTTGTTTTTGTGCATTTCGTTGACCTACATAACAAAGGTATACATATTTCGTTGCGTCACTCGTTATTCATAGTGTATCCCTCAATGTATCCTCTGATCTTATTCTGTGCTCTGTGGGATAGCTATACGTCACTGTATGAAAAGACTCCGCTACACAAAGCTGTGCATGTCCTGTAACTAATACTTTGACGCATAATAACTTTATACAATAAAAGCTCGAAGCTGAGCTTTAAAAGTGTAAGAAAATCTTTGTGGAAGCTTCGGCTTGCCGCCTGTCGTCTTGTTATACTTAGACAGTCGATCTTTGTTGGCTTAGTGCTTGTGTGGTATATAGTGGTGACCCTTGGCATCAAAGTCTTTAGGTCCCCGATTCGATAGTGGGAGATAGACCATGGAATTAGAAGTAACTACTAGTGAAGCAGATACTTATACTTTTATAATTGGACCTACCTACTGTTACTTGGATATTGCAGCAATCATCAGATTGCGTGCAATGGGGTGAGAGTGCGGCTTTTTGATGGACAATGGCAACTTGGTTACCATGATTACCTGCGCTACCCCCATAAGCGGTTTTACATATCGCGCGACGTGTGTTGTGTATCGATACAATAGAATGTCGGTTGGATTTGATTGTCTTGACCGCTTCTGTAAAGTTTGAGGCATGATTAAAGTACCATAAACTTGACGAAAAACGCAAAACCATATAACTATGGGCCAAGTCTTATGTAATATGGCCCAAACAATCCTGTTTTCTATTAGTTTACTATTTTGGTCTGCTGGAAGTTGGATTTAAAAAATGCAATTGAAATACGCTACCCAGTAAAATTACCTACTATACAGAGTATTTATAGTTTCATTAGAATTACAATGGCCAAAAAATAAGAAGTTCAGAGTCGTCGATTGACGTCGCTTCTGGTTTCCTGTTTCATGAAGGGCAGGGCTCGTTAATTTTATGCGGATTTTCACCACAAATAAATTACGGCGGCCGTGTTTTCACCGTGAGAATGCTGCGGCTCTACATTAGGGTATTAAGGGCGCGGTTGACGCTATTGCTATGCAATTATGTGCTTCCATTATGTGCTATCCCGCTTCCGTAGTCGCACTTTCTGTTTCACCCTAAAGTTGCCTGGTAGAAAATGCTACCTAGCATTAAGGCCGTCTTGTGGTGCTGTATCCTTTGTTTGTGTTGTTCTATATCTGTTCCAATTTTGTGCAATAAATAATTTTGTTATGTTATGTGGCAGTCTACACGTGCTTCGTGTTAATCAAATCAACATAGTGTTACAAGGCAACTTACGTAAAACGCTATGGGCAAATTAGGTTTACAACAACCTTAAACACACCTTGTACAAAATGGCACAAAACGTATGTCCAAACTTTTCAATCAACAATCCATGTCAAAAGCAGTAGAAATGCCTTAAAGTAGGTAACATCATGTATTTTGACGCTCTGTAAATATGACTGATTACATGACTTCAACATTAAGTTTTTGTAAGTCCAGTTGAAATGTCGACGAAAGCAATTTTAAAGTTACGTGGCGTAAAGAAAATTGCTGCTTACGTTTTTAAGCTTTTTATGTCTATTTACGCTATTCACAGTTGCAAGTTTGCAACACTGCGGCATTGGAGAACCGCAATTTCAGATAACATTTTCATCAAAGTCTTTAATACTCTGATTTTTGGCTTTTTGCTATGTAGAACGTAAAAACTATTAACTTCTATCCCAGGCACTGCAGTCGTTACTTTTGACTCTGGCCCAGATAAGACTCAGATGGAGCCTGCTCACTCAATTTAGTAGCTCAAGCGTTTTGGCTGTATCTACTTAGTGTAGATAAATAACAATCTAGAGTGTAGAGAGCCTCTACGTCTCTACTAGCAAAGAATACTAACTATAGCTACTAGAGACGTGCCTGAGCTGTAAGTGTAGAACTATACAACAAATGTGTTAATCCCAGGTACTGCAATCATGACTCTTGTATCTAATGTAGGTTAGATAAAGCTGCGAGGTCATTTAAGATAGAATTAACTTCCCGAGGCTAAATAGCATATCGAACTTGAAAACCCAATATTAAAAAGAGATGTTGAAAACTCAGTCAGGAGAGTGTACCTGCGACAGTCTGCAAAAGTAGAGCTCTACAATAAATGTGTTTATCCCGGTGACTTAGACAGCCGTCCGTATCTCGGGCACACAGTCGCATTACTCTCAATACAATGTCGCCATTCCCGGCATTTCCCGGTCCACTCTCAGCAATTATACGAGATTGCATTGTTCGAGAGCGCTGGACTCTACAAGACCTAATGCGACCATTTTTGAAGAGCTCGTAAGCCATTAAGAATCGTTTGTACCTACCTACGAGCAACTTTGCTAAAAGAACATGAAACTTAATATATAAATTAATACGTAAATAACCTACTTATATCTATCGCATTATAAATCGAACAGTATTTATAGTCTGTGTGCCTACGTATCTCTATTACTTCCACTGCCCTACCACAGCTCTAACTAAGTTCAAACAAAACCACAGCCTCGACTGCCACCATACAATTTTCAACCTCTTGATGTAGCATACTAATAAAACTGAACTGAAATCGTTTTCAAAATCGACTCACGTCACCCATTTCTATCTCTCTTTACAGTTAAAAACAACGACAGAAAGAAGTAGGTAGCAGAGAATAAAATTTTCTCCTGCTTCACCTGAAAAATAGCTAGAGAATTTCAAAAATAGTTCTCTAAGAATAAAAAGCAATCACGTTTCTTTTACAATAACACGTACTGGAGCCACGCAGAGTTGCACTTTAACTTTTTCATTCGATGGAATTGTCTGGCAGAACATTTCTCTAGCTAGTCTCTTCAGTAAGTAGGTAATTCTTCGTACTTTAATTGCTATATCTTCAGGGAGAATTCGTCTAGCGAAGATCCGAGCGATAAATTTCTTTTTATTTATTGCTAGGTGTGCCTTTTTCGCTTTGCCTAGAGGGTTATTAATATAAATAACATACATTTTGAGTTATTACTAGTTATTTGAGTAAGTAGTTACTGATGTACATAGATATTATTTGCGTTCATGAGCGGTGCTGGGTTAGAAAACAGACATCTTAGATATACATATAAGGTGTAAAAATATTAGCTGCAAATACTTTAAGGGGTGAATCAGCCCATGAAACTGAACAACTTTCCCCAAAGACCATAGGTCGAAATATGAAGAAATATTTGGACCTCCCATACAAAATTACCAACCAACCAAGCTAATTTGTATGGGAGGTCCAAAAAAATTCTTATATTTCGACATATGTTTCTTGGGGAAAGTTGTTCAGTTTCATGGGCTGATTCACCCCTTAAAATACTTGCAGCTAATATTTTTACACCTTATACACTAGGCCCGCCAAATCACTTGCCAAGCGCGCGTGGTGTGGCAAGATGTCCTTTTTGATAATGATGACCTAATAGGTATCTAAAGACTCGCTACGATATTTTATTTTTTACTTAAGCTGAAGAACTCTTGCGTTATTGGTCTAAGAACGATTATTAATAAAGTGACTGAGGCGGCGGGGACGGGGGCTCTAAGGAGCTTAACGCCGCCTCCATTCTTGAGCACATTTTATTAATCTAAAGAGTTTTTGCAAAAGATTTTATGTACTTAATATAAAAACAACGTCCAATCTGCTTATCGCCTTCAATTAAGGATAAGAAAGCGGATATTGCGAACAAATATAATTATTGAAAAACAAAAAAATCTGACACCGGTAATTTTAGAGTGTAATTTTATGTTTAAAATTTGCCATTTTGACTATACATAAAATTTAAATAAAACTGGTGTCACGTGCCCTGCTGAAACAAAGATAACACGGATACTAAAAGATAAACATCTAGCCTGTAGTTCCAGAAAAAGGATTTACTTGTCCACATAGGAACATACATACTCTTAAAAACGCAACCTTCCTTCTGAGGCAGTCAGGTAATAGCACTACAAATAAGCACATTTTATTATTTTCACGTGCAACCGAAAGCTTTTAATGTTGTTGTTTATTGGAATCATCTCGCTGAGTGGGTCGGTCGGAGGGTAAAATCAATTTTCGATATTCTCACGCGCACACGAGCACTCAACCCGTCGGGAGCTTGGCCTCACACATTTATTTTACAACAATATTGAAAGAAACCAATGGCGGAGTGGCGGCTGACGGTCGGTCTATTTCCCATTACGATTGCGACCCTCCAAATTCCGAGCTTTCATTGTGGGCCACGTGTAACAGCCACCTGATGAGGATCAATTTGGTCCTCATCCTTAATCATAGACCACATTGCATGACGTTTTGCGAAAAGGGCTGTTCGAGGACATTTGGGTCTTTGTGTTCTACGTTGGGCGATATACGGACAGCGACCCACCTTCCATTCAATCACATTGTTTTCGAGAGGTGATAAACATGTACCTGCTCTTCAAAGCTTGTCGCAAAAAATTATCTGACTTTTGAGATGTACAATAAAAGTTCTAGGAAGTCGAAATTCGTACGCCTCACGCTGAGTAATTTGTGGAAGTTCGCCTTCAACAATACACGACATGGCTTCACAATGACGCCTCCATTCACTCTTCCTAACCGGGACCACTTACGGTGACGTGGGAAACCAAATAAATAGGTTGTGAATAGATTTCTCCGTGTTTGTCGAAGTCATTTGCTGTAGTTTTAAATATTGATTTAGGACGACCAGTTTTCTATTTTTGAGTTGCTTAGAACTCGCTCCGAGATCTTTATTCATTCATGCTAGCTCTGGAAAGTTGACGTTGTCGTAGCTAATGTAGGTGAACGCATAAAGGTAAATGAATATGTAATGAGCGAACTGTAATAAGGCGACACGGTTATTTTACGTTTTCGTTTTTGAAGTCTACAAATATAGTGATATTGATGTCATGTTCACAGCCTCTTTTGGAATTTGAGGCTCATGGTATCCCGGAATTATAACTTCCTTAACCCAATTTCGTTCGGTGCCTTTGATCATTAACGTGTCCCGCGCTCATTATTTTTATTTATTGCTAGAAAAGTAACGATACAAGAGCCTCGAGGTGAAACACTGCGATACAATTCTTTCAGAGTTCTGTAATTAAAGGCGGTGGGAACGGATAGAGTACCACTTATGGTGGTGTTTTTGAGTTACGAGGGGAGGTCAAAAAGTTCGCGGAATGGAGGGGTTGGCGGGGGTAGGGATGCTTGTCCAGGTACTCGCTAATTGAGTAACTCATTATTACTATAAATACCAAGTTTTAGCCTAATTGGGTCACTAGTCTTTGAGTTATCAACGATTAAACAAGTGAATCGGGAAGAAAGTTGGCAGTATGGAAAAAATTGAACATCGCGCCGTCATAAAGTTCCTCACCAAACAGGGAAAAACGCCGCAAACTGTTTTTCAAGATATGTTATCTGTTTACGGGGACTCTGCTCCTGGAAAAACTATGATTTACAAGTGGCATAATCTTTTCAAGCAAGGAAGGGAGTCAATTGAAGACGATCCCCGTTCTGGGCGGCCGATCGAGGCCACCACGCCGGAAATCATCGATAAAGTTGAGAAACTTGTATTGGAGGATGGCCGTTTGAAGAAGAAACAGCTTGCAGCATTAGTTGGTGTATCAGAAACTACCATTTTGAATATCCTTCATCAACATCTTGGTATGAGTAAAGTCTGCGCAAGATGGGTCCCGAGAATGCTCACGCCGTTTCAAAAGCGAGAGCGCGTCGACTGTTGCCGCGAGTTTTTGGACCGCTGTGGAGATCAAAAGGAAGAAATTATGTCCCGTATTGTGACTGGGGATGAAACTTGGGTTCATCATTATGAACCTGAGTCAAAGCAAGAGTCAATGCAATGGCAGAAAAAGGGCACTCCCCCTCCTAAGAAGTTTAAGGTGTCTCAATCGGCCGGAAAGATCATGGCGACAATATTTTGGGATTCTGAAGGCATTCTTCTGGTGGATTATAAAGATCGTGGCCTTTCCATAACGGGAGAGTACTACGCTTCCTTGTTAGATCGATTGAAGGAAGCGATTAAAGAAAAAAGGAGAGGAAAACTGACCAAAGGAGTGCTGCTTTTGCATGACAACGCGCCCGTGCACACCAGTCGTGTTGCGACCGCTGCCATTCACCGATGTGGTTTTGAACTACTGCGCCATCCACCCTACAGTCCAGACCTGGCCCCCAGCGACTATTATTTATTTCCAAAGATGAAAAAAGAGCTGCGTGGAAGAAAATTTAACGACGATGATGAGGTTAAGTCAGCGATTTCGGCTTATTTTGACGCACAAGATAAACAATTTTTTTTAGACGGTATTAATAAGTTATTTGATAGATCCCATAAATCTATTCGAGTTAAGGGAGAATATATTGAAAAGGAAAAATAATTTCATGTTTAATTTCACCCTTCTTCCTTGTCATTCCGCGAACTTTTTGACCTCCCCTCGTAAATGTTTGTCGGGTCTTATAGTCACGAATTAAATAATTACCTGCTCGCTACGTTGATTTTGTGTACGATCGTCAATCTGCCTTACTTTTGCTAGTAGAACTGTCTGTGACTTTGCATCTTTTCTCCGTGAAAACAAAGTATTATTACTCTCGGCGCAGTAGAACCTAGCTGCAGCTAGCTAAGTACTCGCTGCTGACTGGCAACATGAAGCCAAATGTCTAAAGATACAAAACTAGGGCTCGAAAGTCTAGCGCCCTTCAGCGGGGGCACCACCGTACCGCCCGGCGCCCTGCGGCCCTGCCAGGCTGCCTGCCTAGCCGCCCGACCGCCCGACCGCCCGACCCCAGTCAGATTAACATTCACGCCGCGCAACCGTACCATGTGTGACCAGCCTTAACAACAATCTCTTTCTATTATCGACCAACCAGCCACTCCAATTCTGTTAATAATCAATTCCTGCCGAAGAGCGCTAATGAAATAGGTCGCAATTTCACCATTTCGCGTTGGTTTCATTTTAATCGCTCGGTTTAATTGGCAGATTTCAAATGTGGGTTCACGCGTAGTTAGATAAACGACACATTTTAGCGGTTCGAACGGAATTCATTAAGCCAAATTGGATGGTAACTGAATTAGAAGGATCGTTCTCGCAGAGTTGCCACGTGTATTGATTCGGATCAACCTTAGCAAAAGCTCTACCTCACTCAGCTAATACAAGACGTCAGTCTTCGTCAAGTATGCACGAGTAGGTACCAACCCGTATAAATAACATCGGAAGTAATTTCCCTTGATCTGGTTTAACGATTCGCCGCCTTTAATTGCCAGTCTATAGTTAAAGCTTTTGTTTCTCATCATGAAAACTCTGGGAAGGGAAGAAAAATTAACATCATTACGATTGTTGAGAATTTGGGTCTCACGGCTCGGGCGGCCCCTCCCTCCCGCGGCCCTGGAACTGGCACGTAATAATAACCAGAGGGAAAAGGGAGCCCTTTCGTTAGCCTGTAGTTTTGTCGGCTCGCTCGCATGCTAATGTCTTTAATTTTAAAGGTTCGTGCTATCGATTTTTACCAGCGCAAGAGAGTCACGTAAAGGCAGGCGCCGCACACAACAAAGACGAAGTCTTGTGAAGTCGCGTGTTGATACGAAAACGATGTTTCCACTTTGATGTTACACACCAGGCAATTTTCAATTACAACATACCTGTATGTGGATATTAGTTCAATTACGCTGAAAATTGTAATCAAAAGCGAGAGGAAATTGAGTTGCGATGTACATGCTTTGGTACGTATTTGGTGCGTCTGTCTGTATTGCGTTACGGTAGAACAATTTTATGTTTATAACCCTGTCAAGCGTCGGCATAAATTTCCGTAGCGCCGTGGGTGGTATTTACGAAATAGTGCTCCCTTCCTCACATGAGGATTATCGCTTCCAGCGAATCCCGCGATCGTAGAACACGATACGATGAACAAATAAAGTGACTCGCTCGGGATTCTGTTTCGGATTATTTGAGATGACTCTCAGAAAGCCAGTAGGCATAGAATCAATAAGTAAACCTATGTAAGTAAATGAAAATAAAATACAATCATGCCCGGCTACATGCATGGAATTACTTGTCTGAGCTTCAGGCATGGTGCATAACGAGCTGGCAAGACTAGTTTTGTAGACATACGATTACCATATCTGTAGGCACTGTCCTGTGCAAGCATGGTAGCCGTATTTGAAAAGCTTGCCAGAATGTGCGTTTGTGTGTTTGTGATGAGCACAACATACACAAAAGTCAGCAAAATGTATTCTCGGGCACTCTGTCTACCCTTATTATGCGTGCAACGTAAAACTAGCGCAAACATGGTTTGGCACTGCTCTCGGGGATGCATCCACACCTCGCAAGTGTGTTCGTACGACAGCAACAGTCACTGTGATAAATGTATGCAATCGTTCGTTCCACAGACGTCTATAGCGCTTGTGGTTGTGGCATTACTCCGGGGTATTTATGCGGCCCTGGCCGGGACACCGGCCCCGCCCTTCCCGACTATGACGAGTAAATCTGTCGGTTTGTAGGACCACCGGACCACAGCTCCCCATTGGATTACGGCCGACTGTGTGGACTAATTCCGTGTAATCGTGCCATAAGCTCGGTCATGTCTGTTGGCAGTAAGTCTATTCCGATGAGAATGGACACGCTCGTGTGTGCCGCTACCACCCACGCGTGAAAGCCATTAGCTACGCTTGAATGGGTTGTCTTATCCTGAAACTAAACACTTTTCACTTGTAAACATTACCCCTTTTGACACAGAAACAAAGGGTTTAATATAACATGAACATGACGTTAATGGTACCTGATGCTTAGGTTCAGGATAAAGGTAATGCGATGCGATCGTTAGGAGATGTGTTCTTATTGTTTAAGAGGAAGAAACATTTTCATGAAAGATGTTGTTCCCGAATCCAAAGATTGAACGATGTGTACCTACCTATCTATAACTTTGTACTTACACATAAAATATATTTATAATACAATACAATAATACAATACAAGTAAATATCTTTATTACTCTCATCTCATACAACAAATAGTTATGGACACTTACAAAACGCTATCACTAGTATAGTAAGTAGGTGTCTCTCAACCATGTTAGAGCTAGATTTGCCTCTAGTAGGTTGGCCAGGGTAGATCGGGTCGTTTGGCAAGATAATAAATTATTAGTAAGTATTCGCCCTATTTTAAGTGCCCCATTGTACCTAACCAGACTGAAGGAAATATTTCACGGCTTTTTTGAGTGCATAGAATGTATACTGCACAGCCTGGTGTCGTCAAGGGCACTGGTATCACCAATGTTTGCCGGGAGTTGCTAATGAGCGGTGAAAGTTTTCTGGCAGTCCACACTCTACCTCACGCTGAGCCGACCGCAGAACTGAAGTTGCTATTACTCTACACTGTCAACAGAGCTCTATTCGGGATACATTGCTGGTTATCTTAGTTCATTGTAATGACACGCTTACAATAGCCAGAAATGTGTGCCAAGTCTTGCCCTGTTTGCAGGGTAGTGTAATACCAAACCAACTCGGCTCCATGCGACTCGAGGGCTCTTAGAACACACACCACTCGAGAACGGTCTACCTGCCTACTCAGGAAAGTTAAGTTTTCACGTTTCCCTTCGTCTGTACCTATTGTTTGGTTTGGTTGTCTTGCCAATAATTTAATGTTCATAGCGATTACTGTCTACGATTGAATTAAACGGAGGTCGTTACTGAACCATGTCAGAGGCCTGCTACCAGTAGTAGGCGACTGAAAAACTGTGACACCAGGGTTCATGGGGTCGTTCGGCGACTCAGTTTTCCACACGAAAACAGAGATTCTACGATGCGATTCAACTTTCTGATCGAATTTTCGCATTGCTGCCTTCAAACGGTTGTTACACGACACGAGTGAACTAAATCTTAATGTTTTAGTTTTTTAAACGGTACTAACATGCAGTTAACTTGCAACAAAATACCAAACATAACAAAAGTTATACACAGTTATGACACGTCCGGTCTATTCATCGAAATGACCACCATAGATGTACGGTAACCTAGTTACGCAATATGTACGTACACCGTAGTCTTGCGATAGGTAGGTACTATTATAGGAACATAATAACACCTTACACACATTACAATATGTGTACTACTAATTTATTGCTGGTATTATAGCCGTGGTAAATTATACTAGCTGTATTAGGGCAGTTAGTGGACCTATATATATTAGGTTATTCTACTTGGTGCAAACAACAGTTTTGTCACTATGTTTTTTTAAAGATATTGTAGTTTTATTCGTATGAATGATTTTTGGTAACGGTTGTGTACTAAAGTCTTTTTTGTAAATGTGTATGTATAGTCAAGCACATTAGCTTACACTTAAATCGCCAATCTAAGTCTTATGCACTGGGCATAAAGAACGGCCTAACAAAAATCCAAACTCACGCTAATTCAGCTTGACTCCTGTTTGACTGTATCAAACATTAATTTTATCAGGACAGGTAAAACATAAAATCCCAGTTGAAACTCACAAAATACTTCGCATCGCTGACATACAAACCGAAGATTGACGAACCAAAACCCTGAATAGTCACGAGAGACGAAATTTATTCCGTTCCGTTCCGTACAATCTATCTCTGTCGTTCATATAATTTATGAGGACACCACGGATGGATGGCGAAACGGCGATCCAGTTCTGCAGGGAATGCACAAAGAAGAATTCCGAAGAAAATGCAGCCACAATATATGAGGTGTTAGAAATTGTATTGCATTCCTTTCAAGGGGTGAAGTAGTTACCTACTTCTGGAAGTAGGAAGGAGGTAGGAAGCTAGTGAACACTAAGCAATGAACGAAGTGGGATACCCAAATATTAATAAAATATCCATACTGATGTATGGATTTATCATCGTAAGGGGTTCATTTGGTGGTTTTCTAGTCGACTGCAAAACCCGAAACATTCCGACAGCTTATTAAAAAAAAAAGATTTCTACTAATCTATTCTCTTCTTTTACGATTATTTTGTGATTTGCAGTTACATGCAGAATGGTTCCGCAGTTACAGTAGATTACTCAGTGCATAAATCTTTTGAAATGGAAACAATGCTCTCTATTGTTCAGGACGATTTTTGTTCACTCTCTACTGAAATCACGTAATCTATTTGACTGATTTAGTTTTTGGCAGAATTATAAATTTTCCCGTGTCTAATAGAAATTAAGATGCGCTGATGTGTGAGAACTGAAATTAATGATAATAATGGAGTCGAATGATAAACGATAATATTAGGTACAACGCATTAAGGTGCGTCAGTTAAGCTAGCGCCACGCAGTAAAAAAAAAAATATGTTCGCAGATTGTCATGGCGTCTCACTACCTATACTCGCTTTAACCTTAATGGCGGGACAAGTTTCCCGGTTATCTGACAACGTAACACGGGTCGCTCTAATTAAACCTGTTCGATAAAGCCCACATACATTTAGCTATAGAAACGCAGATACCCACACTTCGGTGTATGTATGTAGGTACCTAAGTATAAATAAAATATGTTACTGAAATAGAACTCGCCATTCTGACCTAGCAAATTCTTCAAAATCATACGCACCATTCAGTTGCAGGTTTTTTTAATATGACATGAATGATTTTCTGTTTGACTTGTAATAGTCATACCCTTACAAAAGTTCTGCGATGCGACTGATAGATTAGGTGGACCGCAGTGTAGTTTTATACACATCATACACCAATCACGCATTTATCCCTCGCGGGGTAGGCCGAGCGTTAACGATCGTAAGATAACGGTCGTTGTCGCCACTACCTAGTTGGGCGTTAACTAGATATAACAAGTGGAACGAGTACAAATTATTTAATTTCTACAATGTATACTGGGGAGTTCCATCAAGTGCCGACAATCGCAAATATAAATCATAAAAATAATGTAGTGAGTTGGTCGATATTCGACGGTCAAAACAGATTTATTGCTGGAAATCTGCTCCATTGAGTTTCGGGCTCATTAATTAGTGAAATATTTGTAGGCATGTATGTATACCTAACTGTTCGATGTCCAATCGTCTTACATAATTGAAGTTGACGGTTGGTCGGTGTTGCGCCGCAAACCTGATGGACGGGACGGGTTTCAGTTCGATGCCCGGCCGAGCACTTGTCGCTCCAAACCAACCAGGTTTTATCTCATCATATCGCTACCTCGACCTTGAATACACTTGTTTTGCAGTTTATTTACTGGATACAAGCGTTGTGTGTTTTCTTTTTAGTATAGAGTTTTCCGTTTGAAAAACAAAAGGTTCACGCAAGCCTAGCCGTCATATATAATGTAAGTCCAAAGAGAAAAAATGAAAAAATCATTCGCGTCGCCCGCTAAGTCAAACAACTATAACACAAAAAAAAATTACATACATACTTTTATTGTATGCAGACTTGTAGAATTAGTAGTTTCTCTATTTCCCAGGCATCTTAATCATCAGTTTTGATTGATTTGAAAGTTTGTCATACGTAGCGAAAACATAACGTGGCTCTTTTATCATTTCATTTCATTCAATGGCTACTGACACTAGGGGAAATCAGGTCGTTAGACGACTCGGTGGCTCATACGAAAAGAGAGAGAGAGAGAGAGGGAGAGAGAGAAAGTACATTCTATCAAGCTTATTTTGTAATAGATTATTATGTGAAATTCGGTATACACTCCAGGACCCTATACCATTCGCTGGCCTGAATAATCTGGCTGGTTACTATTAGACACCAACTCAAAGGTCCATTCAATGTTAGCATCACATGACATGACATTTGTGAAGTGACTCTTGCCTTGAGGACTGTTGATATAGGCCCATAGGCCACACTCAACTATGAGATCGATCTTGAGCGTATTAGATTTTAGGGGGTAATGTAACGGCTATAACCAAGATTTCTTACTAAATAACAATTATTCTCAAAAGCGCAACTTTGAGATGCTGCTAGTATTGACTGGCATTTGTCAAATCGCTCTTAAGATCGATCTCAGAGTTGAGTGCGATTTATAAATATGGACCATAGTGATTGATATTGATTTTTGAGAATCCCCGGGGTTAACTCTCTCTTCCCAACAAATAGTCAGGTTCAGGTGTAGGTTTGATGACGTCGGGGCTAAATCTGCAGAGTCAGTCAGAAAAAAAGGGAATCAAATGTCTACCTGTATCTTGTATGTCGATGTCAAGATGAAATGTTTGATTGAAAAACTAGAGCAAGACCCATACAGCAATTTCACCGGCTACTAGGGTTTTTATGGAAATCAGTCGTGATTTCGAAATAAAAAGTATCGTACCTACCACACAGGGTAAAGTTCTATGTTAGTGAAGAAAAATTGAAAATCGGTAGATGCAGTCTGCTCAAAATCGCGGTCTTTGGCTCTTCACGTCTGCGAGTGACCATGTCCTCAAGAAGAGGAGTATTGAAGTTTTGTTTACGGGTTTCGATAAAGGCGAATTTCTCACAGCGTGTAGCAAGTACAAATATATCAACAGTAGAGTTAATTTAAACTCATGGCTCGTTTCATTTGACTTATTAAAATAACTCAACCTCATTGTCGTTTTGCACGGGAAAAAGCAATTTGAGGTGGAAAACGACGGCCGACCAAAATCGATTTCTATAACTAATCGGTAACTGCGTTGTGCTAACATAGAGTATCACTACGAGGTTGGATGTTTTATTTTTCAAGTCGACAAAAGAGTGTGATTCGGCGTATTCCATCACTTTAGCTACTGCCACTTGCTTTACAATACTTTGTTTGGAGGTACTTCTACCTTCAAGGGTTTTAACCGCTCTTGTATTGATTGAAACCATCGATATGTAATGTACGTAGTATATATAGATATGTAATATAAGCATAGATCTGCCGCTTAGGGCCAGTTGACAGTTGATGTGATTTCAATGATATTTCAAATACGCTTGAAATCCTCACAGACCAAAAATGACATCTCCTGGTCTGTGGAAATATTGAAAAACTGAATGACTGAACTCGGACTGAACTGACGGAGCCAGAGTTCTAAAACTGCCTAACTACTAGGATATTTTTTGTCATTCGATTGTTCCTTGTTGTTTCGCTTGATGGATACGTGCCAGTTTTCGGTTCCTACGTCCTTTGTCCCTTAACTACATCCGCTTGTAGGGTATAATTTTTAAATGTTAGTTGAAAGTCAGGCTTCACCACATGTGTGGTGGCTAACAGGCCATCTGTTGTCTCGAGACACCTGGCTCCATAGAAACAAAAACTATCAAACTGGAACAATTTCAGGATTTAGTGAAAAAACGGAAAGTGATTCGAGAAGGTGATTTTTCAAACCGATGATTATTTTCCTACTAATATTGGAGTAAAATAACATATAGACAAATAACAATTTGCATCCAATAAATGTAATTACATATTTGTTTTAATTCGCGTCGGCGTTAAGTATTCCAATGTAGATGTGTAAAGTTTTAGAGATTAATAAAAAAAACTGAGGAAGTAAACCACTTGTGTATATGTAGGTACTGTATAGGTATATTAGATGTATCGTTATTAATGGATGACCATTAATAACGATTTAACCTATCTTATCAGCCAAAGTTGGTAATGTATCGTGACGGTCGTTTAAGTGTCCCGCGTTACGCCAACCTATACGTGACCCTCATACCTAATTGATTCCTCGTAAACGGTAAACTGTAGCGTCGAGTTAACGTTTAGTCATCTTATTTAGTTGATCGACCATTTTGTTGTAGGTACTGAAAACCATCAATTCGTTTGCACTTGTTAAAAAGATACATATATCAAGCCTTTATCTCTTGCGAGGTAGGCAGATCGTTAATGGCCGTAAGAATACGGTCGTCATCGCCACGTCTGACATTTTTGAGGATTGTTTTCCAAGGTGGTTTTCAAATATGTTTATCACTATAGTGGCAGGTTGTCAGCCTGTCGCCCAAAAATTGTAATACACGTATCGAGTAATACGTATACTTATCGAGCAGGTAGGTATCAATATGCTTTTGAAAGATGGACCTTACGTGGAAACTAAAACAGGCTTTCCGCCTTGCGTTTTCAACCGGATTTATCCCTTTGCATAATTTTTAAGTAAACAGATCAAAGTAATAAAGAAAATCCCAACTTTTCAGCCCTTTTACCCTGTTTTTCAAAATCCTCTCTTTATGCCCTCCTATAAAACAGTGAACTATGAAATCATTTAAGCAAACTCGGTACTTTCTAGGTCTAACGGTCTCGAACGTGCGTTGTAGACGCATTTTGTAGATTTGCTTCAGCTTACTACTAGTAGTGCTTGCCGATTGTTCGTTGTTGACACACAACGTCACGTCGTCATCTAGACAGACAGCCTCACTTGTTTGACTAACGTTTATGTGTAGTTTGAACCCGTCCCTGTGTGGAGACTTGGTGCCCGGAGGATACCTGCCTGCTATTCCGACTAGTCTAGTCGACATTCGCCTCGCCTGGCTCTTTCCCGGCGTGTTTGAACCCACCGCTGTTTGCATTCAATAAGCCGCTGCAAACAGTCTCCAAACGCTGTCGAGTTATTCCTCGCTCGCTGTTTTCTATCACTCTCCTACTAGGTATTTCCTCCCGCTATTTTATTTATTCTTTTTCCTTTCCCCATTTCCTGACCTCTGATATTTCTCTTTGAGTTTTACGTTTATTGAAAAATCTGCTGAAGAGACAATGTTTTGTTGGAGACGATATTTTTTCTGTGAAACTTGGAACAAAAATATGTGAAGGAGCGAACGAGTGGAGCATGGACAAATATCGGGCATTTGTAGTCGAGTATCTGTGTATAAAGTAGGGTTTTCATTTTGGCGAAACACACTCGTGTCAAGATTGATGTCTTTGCGTGTTGTAGATACGAGTCGAGCCAAAAACGAGGAGTAACCGGAAGAGTGCCCTCACCTAAAGAAACACACATCGCTGTTGTTGATGGATGACCTTCCGCTCCACATATAACGGGTGTGTAAGAAACATATACATTCAGCATATGCTTAGTCCTTACATACGAAGCATATCGTCCCATTCAAAATGATGATAGCTCAGTAACTTCTTAGGATGCCTCAAACTGAACTATTTCATGAAACCTCGTCTTATTAGTCGGCTACCAGATAACCGGAGGATGGAAGATACCGAATGTTAATACCGCGTCAGATAATAAAGATAGTGAAAACGCGCTACAATGTGCGTAGCTTGTACTTTTTCTACATTTTGAGCACCCTGTACGTCTCACACTGCGGAATTGAAATCTGTTTACGTACTCTTTTGTTTGTCTGTGTGTGATAAATTCAAACGCTTCTGAGTCTGTCGCTGCGGAGGTTACCCGACAAATGTTATAGGTATGTTACGCTTCGATATGTTTTCCCCCCTGTCTGTTTGGCTTTCGCTTTATGCCCGGTTTGACACCCGGGAGAATCCCACCATTTACGGCTGATAAATATTTGCACATTATCACGGCACACCAATTTCCAAGAAAAGAAAATCCATTCTAACGCCCCGCGCTGTTCATAAGCTAATTAATTTTCCCGTAGTGAAAACATTGAAAATCTGGTAAAGAAAATACGCGGTATTTTACATATACTTGAATGTGACTATATTATTTATTCTGTGTATATACAGGGTGTAAGAGAGGGTGTAACGAAAACTTTGCGGGCGTGATCAGACCATGAAACTGAACAACTTTTTTTATGGGGGCTATGTTGGGAAACGTGAAAATTTTTTTGACCTTCCATACAAAATTCCCGACAGCTTAGTGATTTTGTATTGGAACTCGAAAAAATATTTTTACCAATTTGCAACATGATAACCATGGTTGTGTTACTAAGACCGCAGTATACCATCACGACCAACGGCTGGCCAAAACCAATGTAGAGTCACGCTTCACAAGGCCTCGAAGCACCTTAGAACAAACGCCAGCAAGTAATAGATAGGTATTTGGAGACCGCTGATTGTAGCAAATACTTGAACTAGATCCGTCAACTCAGCTACTCGTGTTTTGTAATTTGAGCAGTTTGTTCTCTTTCTGCTTACGGAAAGTATAACGATTTGACGGATCCGGTTTTAAAAATATTCTACACATTATGTTACTTCACTATTCTACAAATCTTAGTAAAATTAAATTATAACATCAAAAATTCCACTAAATATTGAACACTCTATGCTAAATATGGGTAGGTATATCAGCTACGTACGTACCTACTCTATGTCACTTACCAACTTACCGTAAGATACCTACATCTATGTATTTACCAAACTACCTCAGAATTTTGGAAAGGCATATTTTTCGAGAGTAAGTATGTTGCAGATAGGTAAGTTATTTTTCACACACTGAAAGTTGCCAAACGGCAAGGCGGATATTGACTTTAATGAGTTGTCGTTAGAGTCGTCTTATATTCATAATATTCCACAATGGCCGATTTTAAACGCAAAACATTAGGCGGATCGCTCACTTAACGTACAACGGAGTGCTAAAATACCGCAGCGGTCTGTCAGATACATAGAAGAAATGTCACTCCCCATACTAAAACCGCACTTGACGGACGACGCTGCGATTGACAGCGGTTGAGCGGTTTTAGTATTGGGATTGACATTTCTTCTATGGATCTGACAGACCGCTGCGGTATTTTAGCGCTCCGTCGTGTACGATCCGCCTAAAATTAACGAAGTCGGATTTTCGTGTAATAGTTATGCTTGTATAGTTATTTTTGTCTCCACGGATCTCCTCCGTCGTTTGTTAAGCCGTGAGCGGTCGATCAGCCTGGCTAACATGCGTGCCACGACATATTTTGTCGTTTCATAAGCGCACAATGTCACTACGGAAGAATGCGTAACTTAATTGCAGTGAAGTTAGCCGCAGAAGACATATTGCGGTGACAAAATTTTATCGTGGCGTGCATGTTTGCCATGCTGGAGACCTCACGTCAGTCCCAAGCCGGTTTAACGGACCTTAGCCGGTCCATCTCGTGCCATCGCATACACATTGCTCTCTAAGATGTTTGCATTGGATACCTAGCTAGCTGTTTTTGTTATAAGTGTATGTGTGTATCATCGATACGTGTTTATAACATAGGTCAAATAGTATCGCACGACGAGATGACGTACCAATAATGTAGAGAACGCTAATGCACATACCTAACAAATTAGCCTACCCTTACATAAAACCTTTTGGCACTCTTACTTTACAAAAGTAATTCTGAAATATTGCTAATTTGATGAATACTTGGTAAAGTTTGTAATAAGTGGAGACAGAGACACGAAAATAAGTTACTAAAACAAAAATCAAGCCTCTTAGCTTCTTGTATCATCAATAGGTACGCCATAACGCGAGCCTAAGCAAGGATAAGGCAATGGAGTGAAACTTTTTTATTACATCAACAATAAGGGAGCGATAAGACGAGTCGCGGTGTGGCGCTCAGCCGGAGTTTTCTCATATCGGCCGTTCCGGTTGTTCCCAACTTGCCCCTGCCTCTGCTAAACTTGACTTAATTAACTCAAAAGGGTTGCCAGGTCTTTAAGCCGGATTTTGTTGGAATGGACAGTTTCCAGGTGGTGTGGACTTACGGGGATCATAAATTCACGGTTTCATGCCAGGCGCTTTACAGGGTTCTAGGAAATCTGTGTGTTCTTTTAAATTACGCGTTCTATTGGTATAATACGCGTAATATTACGCACATTATGTCCGGCTCAATGTTTGGTAATTTTAAGAATTACTTACCTACTTATACAAAACTTGTATTTACCTACTATAATTGTGGGTCCCAAACTAAACGTTTCTCCATATCTGCCTTAAGAGACTACACCATTCAGTAATTTTTGGTATCTGGCAACTCATCGACTTTGCCAACTGATAAACTACTTATTATTTACCTTGCTCAGAACAGGTATAACTCAATATCCTTCCACCCACCTGTAACGGGATAATTATGGGTGATGCTTTTACCGTCTTTCACCGATAGAAATCGCATGGTACTGCTACAAGATGGCTACATGTCGATGACTAGACCAAAACCTGGAGAGATGTTAAAGGCGCATCACACACTTGACGCACGACGGAGCGCAAAAATATCGCAGCGGTTTGTCAGATCCATACTATAAACGTCACGCCCCATACTAAAACATGCTAAAACTGCTCAATCGCTGTTGACGCAGCGCTATCGGGAGCGTATGGGGAGTGACGTTTCTATTATGGATATGACAGACCGCTGCGATATTTTAGCGCTCCGTCGTGCGACAAGTGTGCGATCCGCCTACCTACTTCAGTTTGAATGGTAGGCTCTTCTTCAAAAAAAGGATTGCTATCAAAACGATACGAAATTATCAATTATCACTGGTATAAGCCTCTCGAAATTATATCACTCACTCACGAAATTATTACTGGTATAAAGCAAGTCTGTTAGATGGGCATGGTATGTATTCTCAGATCTTGCAATACACAACGCATTTTAATACAGTATTTCTAATAGATAGAGTGATTCAAGAGATATGCCGGGAAAATCTCTTATTCCCACAGGGTAACGATTAGCAGCGGTTGCAAACACTAAACGTGAAGACAAAACAAGCTGTAGTTACGTTACGTAGTTACGAAGCATTCTGTACAAGAAGACGTGTTAAAGCGTTTGTGAAAACTTAGAAAGTCTCCTGAATGCCCGGACTCCTTATATATGCTAAAAGTTTAGATTCCAACAGAAATGTTTCCTCCCAAGATTGCTGAGTCCAAAACTCCGAATATCAACATTTGTTCACGAGAAAACATTTGTTTTTCAAAGAAGACATCTAATTATAGAGTTGGGGACAAACAAACTGCCAGGAAACTTAGATAATAGCAGTAAGGAAAACCGTCCAAGTAGAGATGGTCCACGATTTGATTCTGGCAGCACATTTCCTCTCTCCATCCTTAGTTTTCTGTAAATTTCATGAATACATTCATTTACTTTATCAAAATCGCGGGCCGCCCGAGGTGAGTCAACTGCATCGGATTTTGATTCAAAATTAAAGAGCATGACTGGTATTAGGCGAGATTGTATGTAGACTTAGATGCTAATACTCATACATTCCTGATTTAGAATTAGCTACTTTTTGTTGAAATGGGAGCTTAGGTATTTTAGCAGTTGTCAACATTATTCCGTTATTCCTTCTAACCTGTTCTAAAACTCCAATTTAGATAAAAGTATTCCAAACATCTCTAGCCCCACCGTTCTCTGTGCCAGCAAAGGCTTCCACAATCAGTACCAAACAGCGGCAAATGTACGGCCGAACTTTGACATGCTTCGGCAATGAAAGCAGATTTACTTGTGCCGAGAACATCACCCTAACATTAGTTTATAAGTCGTCGACTAGATGTAGAATAACTCGGCAAATAAATGTCGATGGAAACTACAATAAGATGATCAACTTTGTTGTGTATTATACGAAAACTCGGCAAAGTTGTTTTCGAATTTGTCGATTAAAGTTTCTCAATCTTGTTTTCTTACAAAAACATACAAATAATCGGCAGTAAGTCTGTACAGAGAGCCCCAAAAATCGTCACAATTCAAAATAAAATGCCGCAGGGCCGCTAAAATGTCGCAGGGCTGCCCTTTTATTTTTTAATCTCGAGCCGTGTAAATCAAGAATCATAAACAACGTCCTTGTTCACGATTACGTCCCCTCGCAGTTGAGCAACCACAGAGAAGCCGATAACGCAGCGGTATGAAAAGCGGCAAGTTATCCAGAACGCAATCAAACAAATTAAAGCTGTTGTTGGCGACGCCGCTGAAGCCGCCGATTGCCGCCACCGACCGACCTGTCACACGCGCCGCTCAGCTCACGACACCTCCAACACAAACACGAAAAAAAAAAATATAGACGACAACACGCGACTAACAAACCCCGATACAGCAGCGCGTGTTGCTGAGCATTTGAAATATTTCCTGCGGTTTTTGTACTAAACACTTCTATCTTTTCGAATATCTTCACTTCCATGCGGTTAGGCGTGACAATGCAGTAAATCTTGCGCAACGTTCCCTTTGCATTCGGGGCATTGTTGTTATATTGTCGTAATTTATCCTAAAGAGGAACTCGCTGAACAGTAGGTGATGTGTTTAACAAGAAATTATAAAGTAGGTTGATGTTCAGCGACACGACACGATAGTCGCCACGCAAATAGCGGCCGACAGTAACAACCAAGAATTCAATCACCATAAAAATGAAAGGCTTGCGTTTGTGGCATAATAAAGAACACCCCTTACAATGTACTGTATATTGTTGTTATTACTTGACCGCACTAATGTATTGTATGTACCTACGACTCAGTCACGACGACATTGCCGCAGAAATTTATCAGATTTATGTCACAAACAATAAATTTTAGCGCAGGATAGTATTCTTTGCCGCAGCGCAAATCTGTGTATGCCATCCTAGATGATTGAATAGGCTTGCAACGAAGTCGAGTAGGTAGCTAAGGCCGCCTATGTCCCGTTTCTACGGGATCGGTCCCGTTCCTGACAGGTTTCTTATCTCTTTTTGCTGCACTGCAGAGGTATCCTCAACGTTTCTTCATTATGTTAATGCTCTCTCACTGGGTACCTACGTTACCACGTTAAACAAATTTTACCCTCTCTTCGTGCCTTAATGCATTCACTGTGGGTACAAGATTCACATTTTATTTAAATAGGTTACACCTAAGTGGGTTTTAAATTTCACTTAACGATGGCACTTACCTTGCTCGGAAAATACCGCCTGCACTCATTCAAAAAAATGGCGGTGCCTGAGACGTAATTGTCCCGCGTTTTTAGTTTGGTATCATGAAAGCCCTGTAGTCCCGGCCGGCTCGCGCTTCAGGTCACGCAAATAGGTTAATAGCTATGAAAAAAACTGTACAAAGAAATGTAAGTATAAGCAAAGAAAAATATAGCGAGCAGTCTTTTGAGTAGCCTCGATGAATGGGCGAGGTGCGCGCCGCGGAAGTGCCGCCTCAGAACAACAAATTGAAAAGGAATTGGCTTTTAATAGTCCTTCTGAAAATATACAATTATAAAGAAAGTTTTAATGCGCCGTAACATTTAGGTATACGCGAAAGAAAATAAATTTTCGTAGAGTCGAAGGGAGACCACACAAGACAATAAACAAATAAAACATCAGCCAAGTGCGAGTCGGATTCGCGGAAGTATGGTTCCGTAGCATTATGTATAAAAACGTCATAAAATTGTTCTGTTTTTTTAGTAGCGGTCATAGAAATACGGCAAATAGTTTAATCTTTATACCTATCACGGTTCATGAGATAGGCCCGGGGCCCTAAGTCTGCTGAATGAAAATCGTTTCAGTTGGATTTAGATTGGATATCAGTTGGATGATTTTAGTAGTTTCGTAGTCTGCTAACAGTTTGAAGTATAGAAAATCACAAAGGCAATGGAATGATAGTTGAGTTTCGATGGCGTTACAAGCACAAAAAAAATGCTGACTTCGGAACCCTGGTGACAGACGGACGACAGTGCTTTGTAGGTCCGTCCGCCCGTCTGTCATTCGTTAAGTCCCAAAGGGTCCCGTTTTGACCCTTTAGGTACGGAACCCTAATAAAATAAAAGCATTCTGGCGCGCGCGGGGCACACCCACAAAAAACAAAAGAGCATGATCACGAGTATTCTCAATCGGGTGAGCTTTTGATATGGTCATTAAACAAAATAACTGAATAACATTTGTAGGCCCATGCCGGCGCGTATATTAAATGAGTTTCATTTGAGTAAATTGGGTTTTTGGTCGGTGGATAAGTTCCCGGCTCCTGGACTAGGATTTACTTAAATATCTCGCTTTAACAGCTCAGAACTGATCTGAATAAACAGAATGAAAATTAAGATTTATATGTTACTGAAGGATCATCATTTTCCCGTTGGAATAAGATGTTTCCTCGATGCATTAGTATATTTTGATATTTATGATATGACTGTGTGTGACACTATCCGCCTAGAAATACCAGTAGCAGCCTCTAAGTTCATTATTTGGAGTTGTTCGTTATCTATGTAGTTGGATATAATAATATCGTTTTCAAAGACAAGCCAAAGATCTATAAGTGTCTTCACAAAATATTTATTTAAACTACTCTAGTATTTTTACGTACTTGTTTTTTTATACAGCCATGATAAAACCTAGTGAAAAGCCACTCTAAAAGTATTGTTACCATAGGGATAATCTTGGGAAGGATGCGATCTTTTAAAGAGATCCGTGAGGATTGGCAGAGGAAAACCTTCAATGTAAAGAAATAGGGTTTGTATTTTCTTTGAGGGGCTGAATCAAAAGGTTGCGAACCCCTTTCTATCCAAAGAACTAGGTAGGTACTTTTATCAAAGAGCTTCAAGAAGTTAAATAATCTTGCCTAAATAATAGGGTCTATAGCGAGTTGGACATTAGTTAATACCATCTCAAAGACCGTGCTTATGTTGTAAGCAATAAATAAATGTATAAAATATTTTAACGAGAGATTCGCATGACGACAATAGAGAACAAGGACAGTAGAAAAATCATGCTTACTATTGGCGAAGAACTGCTACATGGATAGGGTGTAGACTGTAGGTAGATACAACTTGCTGGGAGTACCGAAACTGGGTTATTAATAAATTATTAGGACTACTTTAATTTTGACGCAATCTTTCGGTGGTTCCCGCATCTAACGCACGAGGATATGCATTTTTAGCGCATCCGTAACGCAAGCGTCTGTCAGATCAGATCCTCTAACTAAAAACCGACGTTGACGCAGGAACAACGCAGAAACTTGCGTTAGTATGTGTCTCTGTTACCTACACCTGATTATTATGGTGGATGCAATATAGCCATCTCTTTTGCACCAGCAGCATCCGTCATGTGTGGGATTCGCTTTTGAGATTGAGCCCACCACGTCCGCGCCACTGGCAATGCATTGAGCTATTTCTTCATAACAACCTCACAAAAAATGGTTTGATTGGTTGAAATGAAACTCGAAGGGCTTGAGTGAAAGACTCTGTATGTTTTGGCGCATGCAACGGTTACCTCACGCTAGGTCGGGCTTTGCCTTGGGCCCGTCATTACTACTCCCTACTTCAAGTACAGTTATTATGTCGAAACTTCTTCCACTGCATTACATAGGTACCTACATTTACGTGTACCGTAACCAGCTACCGTCCAATAGACCGCAAAATGTGTCATATAAGTTCATAATATTATAAGGTGTAAAAATATTAGCTGCAACTATGTAAGGTATACAAATTGACTTGGTCGGTTGATAATTTAATTTTCTATGGGAGGTCCAAAATTTTTATTCATATTTCGACATATGCTCATTGGGGAAAGTTGTTTAGTTTCATAGGCTGGTTCACCCCTTAAAATATGTGCAGCAATTTTATTTACACCCTGTATATATAATACAGGGTTAAAGGAAATCGATACATTCTCTGGAGGGGGTAAGAGTCATTCCCAACCTACCATAACATACCTACGTATTTTCCATGGAACTATGGGTTGGATTTTTTTAGGTGGGTACTTTGATTATTAAACAAATGTGCCCATATATTCCCGTGTTACATTAGACACTTACCTAAATAACAGTTATTTTGTCACATTAGCATAAGCTAGTCGAATTTTTGATATCTCTACCACAGTTATGTTATATACATATATCCTTTACGATATATTATTTTATGAGGCCATCGACTGCGAAAAATCAGGTTTATTTATACAGTTATTCATACACATTACCTACAGAGTATATCAAGGTAGATATTTACCAACAGTTTATTATTGATCTAATGTTTAACAAGAACTTAAATATTTGAGATAAAAGCTCACAAGAGCTTTTATATTAATTTTAAATCTGTATACATTTCCAATCTCACATTTACTTCAGTACGTTCACGTTATAAATACTATTATTATTACTTATTTATTATTATTATTATTTTGTGCCAGACATGTCCCACTGCAGGGTAAAGGCCTTCCTCTCTTTTCTACACTTTTCCCTATCCTGGGCCGCCTCCTTCCAGTCATGTAGCTCGTCTTTTCACATTTTTCTGGGACGACCACATGCCAGAAAAATACTTACGTTATAAAAATATTTTCTTAATACCACCTATAGAGAGACACGAGCATATCACGAATACCGAATCCCGTAGGAATATTCTAGCGGGACGCGTAAAAAATTACCCGCAACGAGCAATGCGTAAAATTGCGATCGTACAGCACCATCGGGCGTATAATATTAGGTAGGGCAAGTTCTGATTAAACCGTAAAAGAGATTGGTTCTTGGCTGAGTGCTTTATCGCTGACGTTATGTCGGTAATTTGGTGTCGTCGGTCGACGTCCGCTCAGTAGACCCGGTGTCAATCAGACCCACTAGCGGCGTTTTCTGCCAGACCTGCCCTTTTGACAATTAACTGCATTAACTGTAATTTGTTTCTTGACTGTACAGTATGACCAGAAAAGAACTAAATCTAATATCTTTGAACAACCATTAAGGAATTGTATATAACCTGATTCGGTCTTTGTGTCTGCCAATTTTCTCTTTTTTTTACAATGACTAATCTGATGTGAATCTACTTGGAAATAATCGATTGAAATTTGAAACCGAAGAAACGGTTTCTAAGACTTTCACATAATTTCGTATGGCTGGTATTATTTGGATATCTATGATATTATTGGTTAAGTTTGAAATGCATATTTATGTATCAAAATGTGTAATTAACTGGTGGTTTCTCAAATAAAATTTTATTTATGAATAGGCAAATTTATTTAATTTTCCCAAATTTTATACGAAAAAAGTCTATTGAAAATTCATATCGTCCAAAACCGATGCAGCATTCTTGCAAGACTGGCAACCCTGTTACTGGGTCTAATTAGTACTGGGTCTTATAAGCGATCAAGTGTCTAGTTCGTCGGTCGTCGTCGTAGCGAGCGAGACGCGGCCTTACCGCCGCCGCCGCCACCGCGCAGGGATTTCGACACGGGAACTTACCTACGTATTATGCGACGGAAAGTAATATATTTCTGCCGATGGGAAATCGTGATCTACATTTCTGAATAGGGATAGATTTTTTTGTCCCCGAGGTGACACGTTTTGGAACGCGATCTAATTTTACGAGCTTTCAGTTCGTGTGAAAAGAACCTTACTTGGCCTCGATGCTGGACATTTGCACGTCTAATTATTTATTCTTAGCTACACAATACCTATAAACCTACCAATTTTACAAGTTTAATACAAACGAAACAAGTGGATTTTTTAAATCTACCTACCAGCATTTTTTTCAAAAATAGGGATTAAGACTTACATTTGCGATTAAATGCAAAATTAACACCGTGTACTGGATCTCCTATAATCTAATTTAAGAAATCTAGCTAACGTTCCTCTTAAAAAACTGTGAGTGTACATGTTTCTGATTTTTCCTCAGCACCTAATAAGAGTCTACGTCATTTTGCGCCTTGTTGTATTGTAGCTATAAGCTTTATATTTAGCTATAACAGATTTTTTACGGAGGCTGCGTTTTAAAGCCGTCTGTCCAGTTTAACTGGTGTATTATTGAGATACATGGGAGCGGATGTAAGGGGGGAGGGGGGTAGAAAAACAAGCCAACAGCCAGGCAGAGGCAGATAAAACAGGTGGCGCTGAAATATGAGCCCGCATTGGCGGCCGCGCGCCGCGGGCCGCGTCCTGCAAGCAGCTGCCAGTGCAGCCCAGCTTTGCGCACTATAAAGCTCGTGGCAAATTATATAGTTTTTACGAAACGTGCAGGTTAATAATATGGCTTATGTTATGCCATTCTTTGTCTTCACTATTAATTTGTACATACTACAAATACATATACCAATAATTACACTATTTGTACATACTATTATGTGTGTTTACTTAAGGTACAGGGATTAAAATTAAACAGGAATTAAATTTAGTTTAGACAACAGAAGCCTCTTTTGTATTATTGTACCTATTTGTAAAAAAGTTAATTCGATAAGGAATAACTTTTCGCAATATACTTATATTGCGAAAAGGACTGATGGTTGGCAATTTGGCATCTGCATGTTCTGTTATCTACTTAAATCTGTATTTTGGGTCTGCTATACAGTTTATTTCATGTTATATAATAAATTGATTATATGGTTTAACTTATGCTAGAAATATAAACGGACCACTACATCTTTGAAGCTCTATTCTTTTGCGATAATATTTTAAAAAACCTGTGAATTTTGGCGACGATTGCGACACGGCAAATTAACATCAAACGGCTTGACAGGCAAGAGGCGATTCGCCTCACTGACTCCTTTTTGCGTTTTTCTTTTAGTACGTCAAGTGTGCATTGTATTGTATATCCACCCTTAGCGTGAATGAGCTTACAAACAGATAATACCGATAGGTACATTTAGGGTGTAAGAGACGGTGTGTGACGGTGTTGCGAAAACTTTGCAGGCGTGATCAGGCCATGAAACTGAACAACTTTTTCTATGAGGGCTCGGGCTGTTGGGATACGAAAATTTGTTTTCGAGTTCCCATTCAAAGTCAGTCAGCTGATCGGGAATTTTGTATGGAAGGTCGATTTTTTTTACGTTTACCAACATAGAAAAAGTTGTTCAGTTTCATGGTCTGATGACGCCCGCAAAGTTTACGTTACACCGTCTCTTACACCCTGTATACAAATGTATGCACTATTTTACTTTTATATCTGTGAATTTACTATTTGTAAGCACTACTTCATTTTGAAATAAATTATCTTCTCTAATCTTATCTTATATACCGGTACCGGTGCTGGGTGTTTCTACTGACATGACAAAGAAACTTTGTAATTACGGTGTGTAATTTTGAATACGACAAATATCACTTCCCAAATGAGTAACCTGGGTATGGGTCGAACTTATGATTAAAAAAATAATTGAACTGTCTCAAAAATTGCCGATTAACTTGTTCAATTCACAACATAACGGGGCCGTTTATTATTTTTAGATTTAGATTACGTAAAACGTAACACTTGATTTTAAGGTTCCGTGGTTATTATCACTAAAACTATAAGACATTAAGCCAGTTTACCCGTGATCATGGCGATTGCAACATCGCCGAAATATTGGGTGCTCGATATATCCCTACCGTGAGTTAAAACCTTATAGTTTTACGTAAAACGTGTTGATACAAATGAAAAGAGTCCGATACGACAAGTCTCTTCATTCCCTATATATTTTTTATTCCCTCTACGTATATCTATCATACCGTATCTACCTTTCGGTATTTATTACAAATGTGGGAACTAGGAACAGGAATTGGGCAAAATTTATCTTACGTAATAAATTAATGGCTCCAATGAGGTTAGACCGCGGTCAAACCTACCTTGAAGAATAGTACCTTGTATACCGCGGTAGTTGACATACTTTGTTTTTCGGCTAAATTCGGCTAAATGGATGGACGGCTAAGTGACCGATACTGGGAGACAGTGGATGCGGGAGGCACAGGACCGGGGCTCTAAGTCTGCTAAATTAAAATCGTGTCAGTTGGATGTCGATTGGATCTCAGTTGAATGATTTCGGTCATTTCGTAGTCTGGTAACAGTTTGAAGCATAGAAAAATCACAATGGCAATTGAATGACAGTTGAGTTTCGATGGCGTTACAATGACAAAAAATAGCATACTTGGGGCTCAGCGTAGATGGCAAGAAGAAGAAGAGGCCTGTACTCAGCAGTAGGGAGATGTGGGCTGATTTGATGATCATGATGATACCGCGGTTCAAGGGTATAGAGTGCTCTCATTTGCTTCGTTTAGTGATAAGACCCTCCAATTAAACTTAGTATGTAGTGGGTCTAATTGGCAGTGGGTTTATTATGGAACGATTTATTGGAAACACCCTGTATTGGAAACAAGTAATACCGGTATTTATATGAGAAATTACACGACAACACTGCAGCGAGCGCTCGAAGTATTTCACTGCATAATTAACGCATCATTAAATTACGCGACGCAAAATTCATATCGTTTTAATATCAATAAACTTTTCAACGAAACAATGAAATTGTGATACAATATTAATTATTGTAGCTGAACGCAATATATTTTAAAGCGATGATGTTAACATTTCTTTTATATCGAACTAGCAGCCAGCCCAGCGGTTGCAACCACTCTGCTTACTGTTTTCCCGTGGGAATAAGACATTTTCCCGTGATATAAAGTGGCCTAAGATGTTGTAGCTTTCAAAATTTTTTAAATCCATCATGTAACTTCGGATAGGTTTGTTTTGTTTGTTTGATAAGATACATACAAAAAAAATGTATGTTTCAAATACTTTTTAAGGGCATCGATTCGATGCTGCAGCTTTTAAAATGTTTCTACTTATAAACATGTTTTATCATTATACTTAGAATTTGTTAGGATAAGGAAGATAATACAAACACATATCACGCCTTTATGCCTTGCGGGGTAGTCAGAGCTCTAACGGGAGCAAAAATAGGTCGACAACGGGCTGTTTCAAATAAGTCATGTATTAGTTTAGTCACAGGTTGTCAGCCTGTCGCCTAAAAATGTTATACGCATGAAATCCTCGAGTCCCTTAGCCGCCTCTTACGACACCCGAGGAAAAGTAATGAAGTGATGCTATTTTAAACCGGCAGCACACAGCAATAATAAATTGTATAGAAAGGTAATAGCGTTGCGTAATCTGCAGGATTGTAATTAAATACATATTAATCATTTTTATTTATTTTGTTTCAGGTAGGTACCCGCGCCTAAATAGAAGATAGAGCGATAGAATAGAACCTATGCGTACTGATGGATCTTCATACGGACAGGTGCATACTGATATCAAGCTGTAAGTAGTTACTAGCAACAGCAGCACATCTACATCGCACACTTAACGCACGACGGAGCGCTAAAACATTTGCAGCTTATATTTTTACACCTTATATAAGCTATATATAGCTCTACACGTAGTAGGTTAGGTAAATGACGTCATAATGTGAAGTAAACACAAATCTGGGGGCTCTTAGGTGCGTAATTTGAGTTTGAGTTCATCCAGAAATTCCAGACTCGACTAGAACAGGATCATACGCGTAGCTGTACTAGGATTCCTGTTCAGGGGTGCCACGTAGTGCTCTGTATAATAAGATAAGATAATTCTAGACTATGGTCTGGAGAACTGTACCACAGATTAGGGAGACGGTACGATACAGTCCGAGAAGATAAAATACAGCACAGACAAGGATGTGTGTGTATATAGAGTTTGTATTTACGCGATATCTACCGGGCGTTTTAAGTAACTTGTAAGTGGGGCGTCGAACGTATTTCACGTGTTTATCTATTCAAATTTGATCCATACGATTTTCTTTTTTTAATCCTCCCTTCACTGTCCCATAGGGCAAACACCTCCTTCCGTCTTTTATCTTGTACACAAAAATAGCTCTAAAATAAATGAATAATTTTAAATTTATTTATTTATTTTGGAGTTTGCTGCTTTAAAACTTTCAACACCAAATTATGAACGCAAATATCTCATATTCAATTCTAAAGCATCACATTATCTCTATAATTGTATTCAAATACCATTCATTAATTATTCAAAGCGTGTTACGAAACGCTTAATATACCCTAAATTCGGAAGTATGTTTGGTGTGAGTGTGAAGAACCTTTTATGAGTTCTCTAGCCTTGACCGGGTTTCGCGATATACTGGGTGTTAGGCCACAGGTGACTTTCTTGTCGCGCAACACTCGGATGTCCCTTTCGCTCTCGTCGGTAAGAGAGAGAAGTATGATTGTCATGTGACAAAAAAAATCGCTTGATTCGCGACTAAATAAGTCGCGAGTCTCCTTTGAAATGAACTAAGTACTTCACTGCTACTAATAGATGAACAGTTCTGCTTACCTTTTTTTAAGGCCACAACGAGCCTACAAAACTGAACACTTTCCCAGGACTCATAATAAAGCGAAATTCGAACAATTAGGTGCCGCTTGTAAAGTTTGTATTTTTGTACTAAATGTTGTTTTTGTTTGTTGTTTGTATGTTTGTATATTTCGATTCATCGGCTTTCCGCTGATTTCAATTGTCTGCTTTTTATAGTCCTGTTTGCCATAATGGAAAGGAACGTAGAACCACTACCTACAGCATTCTGTACACACATTCTCTTAGCTTCTGTAATAAGTACAACTTAATTACCAAAAAACAGTTTGCCTTTCAAAGAGGAAGATCGACAACACATGCATTGTTTTCTCTTATGGAGTCCATTCTAATGAAAACAAATCGCAAAAAACGAACAACAGGCCTTTTCCTCGATCTTAGCCAAGCTTTCGACTTTGTATCACATAATGTGCTTTTACAAAAGCTTGATGCTCTGGGTGTTAGAGGTTTACCACTTGAGTGGATAAGCTCCTATCTTACCGATAGGGAACAATGTGTAGTTGTAAGTAAAATTGACGAAAACAAATACCTGCAACATTATTCTTCAGCTTATAAGAGGATAGAATATGGAGTACCACAGGGTAGCGTTCTGGGTCCAGTTTTATTCCTATTATATATAAATGACATAACTAAGGCAACACACCATGATTGTATATTGTTCGCTGACGATATTTCAATTGTTGTGACTTCAAATAATGTTAATTACAGTAGAAATGATCATGAAATTGACATAAATGATACATTAATGAATGTGGTAAATTGGCTTAAAATAAATAACTTATCTATTAATCTAGAAAAAACGACATACATACAATTTAGAAACTCTAACTTTTCAAAAAACGACGAAAACGTTCATTTGAGATATCAAAACACGGTAATTAAGCAAAGTTCAGTTACAAGATTTCTCGGCTTATTACTTGATCAGAATGTCAACTGGAAAGCACACGTGGAGAGCGTCTGCAGTCGAATTAATAAATTTGCATATGCTATCAGACAGGTCAAAAAGGTAACAAACTTAAGAACTGCCCTTACAACATATCATGCATACGTTGAATCTGTTTTGCGATACGGTCTAGTTATCTGGGGAAATAGTACTGACGCAGGTGCTGCCTTCATAGCGCAAAAAAAGTGTATACGGTCTTTGTGTGGGATCTCAAACCTCACATCTTGTAAATCATATTTTAAAAAACTTAAATTGCTGCCTTTACCTTCGCTCTATATCTATGAAATGTGCATTTTCATACATAAAAATATGCACTTGTTTAAGAAATCCTGCCAAGTAAATAAAAGACTTCATAGAAATCCTGAAAGGCTCATTTTTCCTGACACCCCTCGAACATTAATGTTTGATAAAAGTTGCCTGAGTATGGCCGTCAGAATCTACAACAAGTTACCCCATGTAATGAAAAATGTTGATTTAAGATCTTTTAAATCCAATTTGTACAATTTTCTCATTCAAAAAAATTATTATAGTGTAAATGAGTTTCTGAGCGGCAGTGTATTATAAATAAAATAAATATAGAATTCTGTAATCATTATCTTACTCTGACTGACATGACATTTGTAATTTTGTAATCTTATTTATATTGAATTTGGTATTGTATTTGACATTTAAATATTGTGTGATCCATTTTTTGGTATTTGCATGCTAATTTACAAGTTGGCAAAACTCTAGTGCACTCACCCTATTGTAACATCTTTTATACAGTGTTTTATGCAAATAAAGACTTTCTGATTTCTGATTTCTGATTTCTGATTTCTGTAAAATGTATTAGTGCTTTGTTTTATTCATGAACTTCAAAAGCTGTATCTCATTCATTATTCGACACACAAAATGGAGTTCATAGTCATAATATGTTGGTCTTACAAAGTCATCATTGTTACTATTATAAGTTTTTTGAGGTCATACTGATTTAAGGACTGTTATATCTATAGTTGTAGTACTTTATACTACTATATTTTAACTTGGAATGTATAAACTACATATTAGTTTGTGAATTAGGCTAGCTAGGGCGTGTAAATTCAGTCTGAAATGATTCAGAAGCTTGGCTCTACTGAAGTAGAAAATAATGGTTGTATTACCATATAACATATAACAACCATTATTTTGGTATGCATTAACCACAAAATGTGGACATGACAGACCTGTCACCCTAAACCTCTAACTACCAAGGCGTGTCAACGTGTCAAAAGAATCCATGGGAAAAATGGAATATCATATATCCCCTCGATCCCTTCGATTTCCTTCCACATCAAAACCATTCACCTGCAAACAGGTTATTATGCTAATAAAAAACATAAATATCCTATGAAAATAAAAAAAGTTGTATACACCTATTTTCTATGGTGAATATTTTACCATATCGGTGTTTCAATATCGCAATTGAAGTTTAGCGAAATGGAAAGTCAATAAACGGAGCAAAAAATTAGTACTTATTCTTAAGATGCTTCAGTATAAGTACTTTATAAAAGTAGGAGTAGGTACAATGCGATTACCTAGATAATTAAAAAAGACAAAGAAAAATTAATTAATTAAACAAATGTTTTAAATTCGATAAACAAGTGGGTATCAATAATATACTTCGTTAATATACTTTTACATGTTCTTATTAAAATTTAGGTAGGTACTTACAGCAGGTGAAATACAACCTGATAGGTATGAAAAATAGGGTAGACGGCATGCCTACGACAATAATACCTTCGTTTTGACAAGTGATGCCTCTGTCATCGTAATATCACGTGAAGTTGACCACCACCACCACTTCTCCAGCTCTGTGACCCGAAATGGATCGAAGAGACGACTACGTAAAGTTGGTCGGAAAGTTGAAAAGTACAGTATTTGTCGTCAGTTACATTGAACATAGGAAAGCCCACTGACCTGGTGCACATTTGCCCACACGAAAGGTAGAGAATAAATAATATGCGATTGGCGGGAATACGGTTACGTTCTTGTCATTTAAGTTTACAAATTGCTACTAGTGAACCACAAATTCTTTAAAAAAATAGAAGATCCAGCTGAGAGTAAAAACCAACCGTAGAAAATGAACGTTCAACCAGCGTCTGAGTTACTTGTACACCCGTGTGTTCAAGCGACGCGCGGAGCAGTTCAGTTCGATGTACACACGGGTGTACAAAAAAAAAATCGAAGGGTTAAATTAAAAGTGTGCAAGCATTACAGGGTAGTAATAAAGCCTGAAGTTACCTCCTCTAGAAGTGTAAAGGAGAGGGTGTACTGAAAACTTTGCTGGCACGATCAGACAATGAAACCGAACAACCTTTTCTATGGACGCTATGACCATCGAGGTAATATGTGTACGCTAGTACATATTACCTCGATGGCTATGACCTCTGAATCTGGCGTTCCTATTACGGCAGAATCACCAATACCAGCCAAAAACGAATTAACCAATCTGTTTGCTTTTACCACGATAACAGGATTTTGCGTGTAACGAATTTAGCTTATTTTAACGCACATTGAAAGCCTTTTGTTGCAAAAACAAAGTGGAAAAGCCAAATAAAGCTTAAAAGGTTTCGATTAAACGGATTTTCGTGTATATTGACGCACAGGCGGTAATAAGTACGTCATTAAGTCATTATAATTGCATCGTTATGCATTTATTTAGATTTTTGCAATGAAGATATTTTGAGCTGATAGCAACACTTGTTCGAACTAGATGGCTCTATTACATTTTGAAAAATTTGACAATTTTGGTTCAGTGTCAAACTATTAACCCTATTTAATGGGACTTATGCGCTCAGTGCTTTCATTACTCTCATAAATAAAATAAGATTTTTTCAATTTCTTATGTTCATATAGGTACTACCCCTATTTATGGGAAATCGCACCAAATGATTAGCTTCGAGCGCCAACTATTAGGAACTAAACAAACCAATAACCATTCCCATTAAATTATGGTCTTTGTCATATCCAACATAGGCTGTTGTAATAGTTGTAGTTCCTAGTGAAATAGATTATACCTCCTAGCACGCGATGTTTTACCAAGGTATAAGTGGTTTTGTTTTACCTTTTACTCCGAAAACCTACATTAGCAATTTGACATAGTTCCTGAAAGCGTCATAGAAATAAAAAGAAGTCCAAAAACTAAAACCCGACTACTGAGATTTCGCGCTCTAAAAAGTAAGAAACAAGAAATCTGAAAAAATAACTACTCACGATTGAATATGTTTTTCGTCTCCAAAATTCATACAAAGTAATTAGCTATTATAATTTAATTTCATAGCAGTTTAATATAAAGTTCATAGTGGTTTTCAGGTGATAGCTGTGGTCGTTTGCCACGTCGCCTTATTTATTTTATAAACTAGATAGTACTAGAACACGTGGCAAACGACCACAGCTATCACCTGAAAACCACTATGAACTTTATATTATACTGCTATGAAATTAAATTATAACAGCTGTTTACTTTGTAAGAATTTTGGAGACGAAAAACACATTCAATCGTGAGTAGTTATTATTTCAGATTTCTTGTTTCTTACTTTTTAGAGCGCGAAATCTCAGTAGTCGGGTTTTAGTTTTTGGACTTCTTTTTATTTTAATTATTTTGGGGTTGTAAACTTAAATTTTCACGATTGTTTGTTGGAAGATGTAGGTAGGTACGAGTTTAAACTGTATTATGATTTTGTTAGGTGTATATAAAATATGCTAGTAACTCCCCGCGTGATTTCATTACCAAAACAAATGTTTCAGTTCTTTATTCTGTGAGGGGGGCAAGCCCCCCTCAACCCCCCGTGTCGATGCATGCTGTTGGTTCGTTACCAAAAAAGATGTCTCCGTTTCTTTTTCTGCGAGGGGGGAAAGCTCCCCTCAACCCTCCGGGTTGTGTACCGTTGGTTTCGTTACCAAAACAGATGTTTTCATTTATTATTTTAGCTACGTATAAATTTTAATATGAATATATGAAGCGTTATAACGACAAGTTCTAAGGAAAATGCAAAAATATCTGCTTTTAGAATATTAGTTGTAGGATCTTTTATGTACATACATACATGTACCTATCTATACATACATACATATAAACACATATCACTCCTTTATCCCGCTTTCGCTCTGCCTACCTATCTATGTACGCGTTAAATTAATTTAAATGTAATAATTCGCGGTACCTTCAACTTGGATCCCATTACATGAGATGAAAAATATGACAGGTCGTTTGATACCCAACACGATATAAACCTTATTCAAACACATTTTACATGCAGTAGCAGTGCGTATTGTGACTTAAACGTCAATTTTGGTGCAGCTACTCAATTGAGTAAGTCAAGAGCCTCAGACAGCAGATGTCGCTGTTAGTTTTCCTAAAACAGCACTACCTTTTTTAAAAATTTTGGAAAGTGCGTGTTCCCCTAAAAATAAGAAATTTAACCGCAGTAAAGAGCAGCCTATGTTTTATTCAAGACATTATTTCATCTCTGTACAAAGTATCATTTGAATCTATTCAGCCGTTTTAGCGTCAAGTCCTAACAAACACATATCCGAATTTATAAATTATATAAGGAATTAGGAATTAGGATTAGGATTAGTAGGATCTCTTATGTACCTACCAATCTACGCGTTAAATTAATTTAAATGTGAAAATTTTCGCGGTACTTTTCTACTTCGATCACATTAAATATGATGAAAAATATGTCAGATCTGAGCCTAAGGAGCAGCTTTTTCTTACCATAGCTTATACACAGATATTTAGCGTATGTAGTGCTATCACGTCTTGTCTGCCTTTCGTTTTCATCATCAGATCAGCTCCACGAGTTTGACATATACCGACACCACACCGATACCGATACCAATGTACCTGCAGCTTGTAGAAAGTGATTGAAAAATTCTGACATAAGGGCTCATTGAAGACCAATGTGGCGCAGTGGTAGTGGGACTGCCTTTGACGCAGAAGGTTCCGGGTTCGATTCTCGGTGGGTCACCTACAAAGTTGATATATATCACTCTGTGAATTTCTTCCCAGTTTGGTTAGGACATTGCAGGCTGAACCACCCGATTGTCCGTAAGAAAGATGGTTCCGTGTTTCGGATGGCACGTTAAGCCGTTGGTCCTGGTTGTTGTCTATGATCACTTTAGACGGCGGTCGTTACACAACCATGTCAGAATCCTGCTAATTGCAGAAGGCGGTTGAAAAATTCCGACACTAGGGTTCATCGGGTCGTTAGACGACTCGGTGTCCCACACGAAAAAAGAAATTGAATCGTTAGACGGCTCAGCGTCCTACACGAAAAGAGAGAAAGAGAAAAACAGATGTACCAATTTCATACTAAATTGACATTGCGTAAATGCAAGAAAGTTTTAAACTTTCACCTACATTATATATATTTTTGAAATGCGCTATTTAAGCCCTTTTGTTTGATACCCAACACGATACCAATTAAAGAAAAAAAATTTTTTGTTCGTATCTTTATGTACGCTAGAGGGCGCCATGTTCACTTTATTGTGACATGACATAGCCTATAACCATCGGACTCTTCAGACGCTTCTATTGACACCTCATGTGTCAAATTTTGACTCGTAGATTCGGAGCTAGGAGGGAACAAAGGAATTATGGCCACATACATACATACATACATACATACATACATACATTCCGGTCAAAATCATAACCCTCCTTTTTGCTTTGCTGTAGTCGGGTAATAATAGGATCAGTTGTTTTCGGAACTATGGGAAACTAAAACCAGTAATTACCCAGAAGTAAAATGAACTTGGTTGGTCGCCACACCTTGTTAATTAACTAACTTACCGCCACACCTACGACCAAGATTTATTGTTTACCTTTGTTTAATGTTTTCAGGACTATTACTTTAGCAACAAAAGCAAAGTGTTTTTTTTTACTACTCATGGACTTGCCATTAATTAATGGTTAATGTTGTGGCTTGTGCGATGGCCCAATTGATATTGGCATGGCATTAATTTGAGTCCGAGTAAGATATCACTACATAGTATAAAGTAAAGTTCGCTTTTCGCGTCTGTATGTATGTATGCTTAAATCTTTAAAGTACACAACCGATTTTGATGCTCATTTTTTAATAGTGATTCTTGAGGAAGTTTTATATGTACAATATTTGCAGAAAAAACAAGTACTCGTACTTCCCACGGGATAACGAGTTAATATAGGTAAGTGGAAAGGCTGGTTGGTTGGTGGTTGTGAAAAGTTGTTTAGTATGGACTGGTCCGCCCCTTAAAATATTTGTATTGAATTTTTACACCTTATACATCCGTATTTATCTGTTCCTGTAAATAAGGGACCGTGTCAGAGCCCGTGTTTGTTTATATTTACCTGGGATGGTTCTCGTAAGCTCGTATGTAATTTATTTCCATTTTGATTTGTAACATAGATAGGATTACGTTGTTTATGTTACAAGTCGCTGATTTTAGATGAGTCGGTAGGTATACAGACCAATCACGAGCAAAATTAATGTTGATAAGATAGGAGAATGACAATGCCATAACTTTATCCGCTAAAATATTTTGACTTAATGATGATGGTAATAATATGTCCCGTTGATTAACGGAAGATTTATTCCTGTGAACGTTCCACCGTCCACAATAAATGACTTTCTGTCAGCACATCATTAAAGGATTACCCTACGACCCTTCCCTTAGTTTGCGGATTCACGTTTTTTTGGAGGGCAACTAGGTACAAGTCTGCTGCTTCAATTTTGCTAAAAATAGTAGTTCTTCTATAAAATTTGCAGAGAATTGTTATAGAGAATCCTACATTTCTATCTTCATATTCGAAACTTTATGATTATAGGACTTGGGAATACCTTTTTAACCCGAGAACACACGAAATTAAGTCTATTTCTAACGACATAATAACTGGATCTTTTAGTACAGAATAAATCCTAACCGCAGACCGAGTATGCTTTAATAATAACTGAAAGTTCTAGGAAAGAACTTGCAAAGCACTGTAAGCTGAAAAAAGTGCTGAAAGTGGGTAAAAACATGCTGTTAAACTGTTGGTCCCCGATGTCACAGTGTACCAGATTCTGTAGACAGCTATAGGTACGTGAGCAGTGGGCTGTAAGCAAGTGAAGTAAAGCCTAGCCTAGCGGGCTCGGTCATTGCCCCCGGACCGGTCTCGGCGCGGTGCATGGCGAGCCCACACTCTACCAACTTTACTATCACCCAGCTTACTATACTACGATACTCTCTGTGTACACAAATTCCTAATCGTAAATTGGCTTGTTTGGAGTTAAACGGTTTTAAGCTCGAGTGAGCTAGGAGCTCCAGCAGTTTTTATCGTAGGTATTAAGATTATGACTGCAGCAAGAGCATGAAGCCTTCATTCAAAAGTTTGATAGCCTTACGCCCGTTTTTTACGCCTCATAAAACACTGATATGATATACTTAAGATAGAACGCGTGTTTGAACTTCAAAGCATAGATTGAATCAAAATATCTTACGGTTTCTATTGTTTATTTCAAAGACCTCGCCTCGCAACAAAGACCTCGAAGCAAAAAATAAAAATAAAACATTGCGCGAAGGTCAGGAGAGCAAAGCACTAGGCGCGTATAAACAATAAAGATGCGCAAGAGCATGTGGGAATATGGAACGCTTCGCGGACGACTGCGTAGGCGCCGCGGGCTATAGATAACCATAACCAGAGCTTAATTAGCTTAATTAATTAATAATTAAATTAAATAAATAAAAAAATAAAAAAAAATAGCTTAATTATATAGCTTTAATTCCGACACGCTAAACTGTCCCACGCTGACAATGTATATCGCTAGTATTTTGAAAAAAGTCCTGTAGACACACCCCAGCCGGGTTCAAATTAGGTCAAAGAATCAGGTAGTTAGATACGGAAAAATTCGCAACCACATTTTTTCGTGAACAATCTGCTTTAACGAGTCCGTATTCAAGTCATGAAAGGAATAGAAAAATATTAGAATTTCGTGAAATGCCGTCCCTCCCAAAGAGACGCTGATTAGAGCGTAATAGTCGAAATATTCATGAAGTTCCCGGATACACTGCCCCCATTTCGTTAACTGGATCTTTTTGGATATTATCTTGCATTCAAAAATGTGTTTTCTTTTCCAAGTAGGGCAGTTTGTTATCTTTTAAATAGATCTGGTTCGAAATATTCGCTGGTAAAACCCTTACCATAAGAGTAACGAACGAGCGAGTTGTCAAATAATCATATTTGTTCGGATCCCTGCTGGGCTGCTGCCTTCAGTTCTGTTAAGGTTCCACTTCCTGTTATAGACACGGATTCCCGCGATTTGAGGTTGAGGGATTAAAAGTGTAACACACCCTGTATGACCCATGTATGATTACTATGATTACTTAGATGATTTTACATAAATCTCTTATTAGAAACCCGAAGTACTTTAGGAAACATTTGCAGGATTTAAAAAAATGTGGAGCTATTCCCAAGCAATTGAAGGATGGTTCAATAATTGTAACCGTCCCTCAAGAAATTTGTTTGCGTTTCCTAAATTCGTCCCATAGTCCCCTTTCACGACAACAGGTACGCTCAAACTCAAAGTCCCTACGAGTAGTAGGTAAAACCTTTCTTGTTCCAGGTTTTACCATCTCCATGCAAAAGGGACTCGGACAGTGAATATGTAGGAGTATCTCTATTATTTACGTTTCCACTTTCCCTAACACTTTCGCAAACTTTTCGTTCGCAGGCAGGTAAGACCTCGAAACGGGCGGTTCTGCATACCTACCTATTTTTTTTTTTATAAGTTTGGGTGTATTCGTATAAATAAGACCAAAATAGAAAAGTTCTTACAAATGCAATTATTGTTTTGTAGCTATTGTGTTATGCTGTTGTTATTGAAAAAAAGTATTAAACATTCAGAACGTACTAACTTTCCAATGTTATTGTACCTCTACCCACTACGATCCTTCCAGAGGGAAACCTTGTAGGATTAAAGGATATCATGTCATATTTTTTTATTAGTACGTTTGTGACCACGATGTTCTCAACAGAATACAAAATGTAAAGGATAGCAGAGAGCGCTTTTTATTTTACCCTGTAAACTTAAAAAACAGTGTTTTTGTGCAACCCTGTAGCCGCGGGTACACGGTGCAACAAAGACGGCGACGGCGCCACTAATGATAGAGCCGGTGCTCAGACCTGTCAGTTACAAACTGAATTGGTCTAGTCTCGTTTCTGCACGTTCATCCCAACAGATTTTTTCTAAAACTACGACGCAGTTCCCCGTTTTACTTTTCGAGATAGCTACCGTGGATATAACATGGAAAACATTCGTGTTAAATTAACTAAAAATCCTCATGGTGAAAAACTGCTATCTGTCTCTCTCTCTACTCTCTCTTTTTTCGTCCAACGACCCCATGAACCCTGGTGTCAGAATTTTTCTACCACCTGATTATGATTATGCCATGATGTAATCAAAAACTGCGTCTGTGAAGTCTTTGACTTTTAAGACTTCTCATCTCGTCGGCGTTTGTCTATGGTCTGCCCTGACATATTTTCCACAGTTATCAGGTGATTTTTAGTGTTTCCTTAAATTGAATTATTAGAATGTGTTGTGATGTGCTATTGTGACCCCGGGCCTGGCAAAAACCGCCGTCAACCCTTGAAACAAAATAAAGGTGGTATAGTAGACATAAATGTGGGGCTGAGATGTGGGGTAAATGCAGGCATAGCAAGAGGTCAGAACAAAATACATAATCTAGTATCAGAATTGCTAAGTTGTAGACATAATTACTGGTCGTTTTTGAAATGATCTACGTCTATTTTATTTTCATTCAATACAGCTTTTGAATTACAGTCATTCTGTATTCGCAACATTCTAAAGTGACCCTCCCGCTCGCAACCACAATAATTCTATTACGGTATAAAGGTACTCCTTTCATGATCCATGTCGTCAAAGACACACTCAAGTTGGTTGTAGTTTCATTTCATTTCTGCTCCCTGGTAGTTGGCGAAGTCCCTTGAGACTTTCGGCATAACTTTCCTAATTAGATTTTGCGGGTCTAATTCTGGAGGGTAGGAAGGAGCTAGAGTTGCATTGTCGCCTGTGTAGTGTCATGTTATATGGGATCTTTCGTAACTGGATGATTTTCTTATTGCCAGTACATTTCCTCTCACTGGTACAATTTCAAGTAAGTAACTAGGTTTTTATACAACTTCATGTGATATAGTTTTCGCGAGACGACATCCGCCCTATAAGTAGCTAGGTAGTAAGATGGTACATATCTACTTATGTACCCACGCTAGTAAAGAACGACACGAGAATAAACTTGTCAAAGAAGGAAATTGGATTTTTACCCGATATCAGGGAGTTTTTTTGCCTTCTATTCGGCTAATGTAACATGGAATTGTCGAAACGACAACCTTTTGTAAAGAAATTTGAATTTTACTCGATTGGTTTGCCTACCATTCGAACAACGTAACACGAAAGTATGCGTACGACGAACTTTTCTATTAACATAACACACATTTAATACTACAGTTCCTATTGAATGATTAACCTTTTTCGGAGATACATTATTGATGTAAGTATGTAAGTCCAATGTGGGAGGACTAAGTTAGCATAAATTACTATTATTATGTCAAGGTGGTCAAGCTTCTGTGATGCAATTTCTCATTGGAATCTATTATCACATTATTATGCACACGTGGAGTCTAAATAAAGAATATCAAACGTTGTAAGTCAGTCAAAATTTAGGAAAAACCATAAGCGGTCGGTCACAATAGAAAAACGTATGTACCATCGTTATTATAGGCTTTTACTCTCAGCCTACACCGCAAGGGATAAAGGCGATTGTCATGTACGAGTATATTGGATAGAAACCCCTCTTCTTAAAGTATAAATGGATTATACACCTAACCCTTTCTGTATGCAATACGTAATAGCGACGCTTTGATAATTATTTCTTAATCGCGCGCCTTACACGTAAAATTACCCCGCTTGTCAAGCTCTGGTGAGCGGTTAACTTTCCCATGACAAAGTTGATTTTATCGAGCGAACAACTTTGCTCCCTTGACGATCCCACGCTAAATTCCATGTATGTATAATATTCGAGATTAATAGACCCAATTTTACAGTTCTTTTAGGAAATAGAAATGCGGTAGATGTGACTGTTTTAGCTATGACAATGAAATTAAAAAAGAAAAGGCATTACTCGGGAAGAAAACGGGGGAATACGTTTGTATGAAAATAACATCTAGGGTATCCTCTTATATGAACTAGTCTTTGCCAACTAATCGAGGCAGTTATATAAAGTCGAAGTAGAGTTTATCTAATTAATTAAAAGCGAATAAAAAAGTTTGAATTCAAATAAAATTCGCTTCGAAAGAAGTCCAACTGCGAATTAATTACAGTTTCCCAATAAAACAAAAGTCCGTTTGTAGTAGCGAGTGCATTAAATTTGCATCGAAGCTGGGCGCACTTCGCTCAGAATATGCATTTGCGTTGCATTTGCCAGTTTTGTGTAAGTGTGGTTGCATCTCTGCTGCTGTCAGTTGCGATGTCGACACTTAGCGTTATAGCTGGCGAGCTTTTTATGTTAAAACATGTCCGATTTGAGCAACCAAATGAAAATGATGATCTAAATGCAAGACCTCCACTTCATTTAATTTAATAAAATATACTTACGTTTATTTATAAATTGTGTTTACTTGGAATAAACTCTGATATTATGTAATAGTGGGTAAAATGTTTTATCAAATCATAAAAACAAAAGTTTCTATCGATTTCTCTGACGAGAAGTGTGTTTCAATCGCCTTTCCACCAACTTCATAGTTTCTATCGTTTAAAAACGACCTAATTTTAAATATAACCCAGCAATGATATTCATGCATGACCTTCTTATCTTTATCAAGATTTATCTATTTATTTATATTTACTTATTTACCTACGAACTACCAATACCTAAATTTCGTTACTCGTGAAATCGTACGGTTTTTGATGCAGCCAGATCTCCGGCTATTATCGCAAGTAGGTGTCGAGTGTCGAAGCTGCGAAGCGGGATACGAGGGGGCACGAGTTCACTTTATGATGGATCTTCCACTCGGGAGACAATGAGCCCACTTACCTGCCTGCGCTTATCGATTCAGTCACACAGATTGCTTTTATTCTATTCTATTCTACATCGACTGTTAACAGAGGAACTATTAAGAAAGTGCCTTGTTCCTCAAAGTCAGAGCACATAAATGAAATATCCGGTGTGCCTGTAGGTACTGAGGCGCGTAAAACTTTGGTAAAACGTCTGAAGGGAAAGTAACTACTCGCGTACTAGCTATTCGCAAATTTTCTTGCTTACTATAGTTTAGATTAGTTGCGGAAATATCGAGAGTGGGTTTTCTGTGAACCTCCTTTTTATGTGAAAGATGACTTAGCTTGCAGTTTGCTTCAATATTATTTTAAGGCTGATTCCATGGAATCCTTGTCATTTGACCTTACATATTATCTTCTGCTATATGCAAGGGAATTGGGATCTTATCTTATCTTATCTTATCTATCCATCGGGATCCCACTGCTGGGCAAAGGCCTCCCTCCCTTTTTTCCACTGATCTCGATCCTGTGCCTCCTCATGCCAATTCTTAGAAAACCCGTCCAGTTCGTCTCGCCATCTGCGTCCGGGCCGCCCGCGACGACGTCTGTCGGTTCTTGGCTTCCAGTTGGTGGTGGTATAAGCCCATAAATTGTTTGGCATGCGGCAGACATGACCGGCCCAATCCCACTTAAGCTTTGCGGTTAGTATGGGCTACATCTGCGATTTGAGTCTTGGAACGCAATATATACGTAGTATTTCTGACTCTGTCTACCAGTTTCAGACCTAGTATACTGCGCTCCATTGCTCGCTGGCAAACTGGCTGGAATTGGGATGAAAACAGTAAATTAATTTTGTTGGTAGTGTTATGTAGTTACCTACTTACATTTGTTGACGTACACAATTGCTCAAATGGAACGTAACAATATAAGCGTCGAGATCCGTCGATTTCACGCGCCAGCAGATGAGCACACACATTGACAAGTTTATTCCTCGATGATCTTTCTATTGTGATGACATCTGGCGTAGGGCAGTGAAGGTCGCAGGAAGGTCAACAGGTGACGTGTTCACTCATCACATCACCTTCGCTACAAAGGGCCAACCCACATGGTATTTGACCGTGATAATATCAATGAGTTTTATTGCTCGCATCGATACATTCTAATCTGAATGTATTCTAATAAACTATGTATTTAGATTGCTGAACAAGTGCCTCCCTGGTCTAGTAGTTCCAAGTTTGACCCATTCCGTTTTTTCGTTCTTCAGTTTGGTTAGGACTCGGTTTTACTGACTTGGGTTCATCAATAAATTCGTTTGTCGAATAAATGATAGATGATGAATGCTGTACGAGTACATACATACATACATATATCACGCCTTTATCCCTTGCGGGGTAGGCTGAGCGTACAGTTACGGTCATTATCGCCACGTCTGACAAATGTTTGAGGGTCGTTTCAGATGAGTCGTGTATCACTATAGTGACAGGTTGTCAGCCTGTCGCCTAAAAATTGTAATACACCAATACCCTCGTCCCTTAGTCGCCTCTTACGACACCCACGGGAAGGAAATGGGGTGATGCTATTCTAAGCCGGCATCACAGATATACTGTACGAGTAACAAATATGAAATAAGCAAGACACGTGTTAGATTAAATCTAAATAATGGAAATCATTTTAGAAACAACACGAATAGAGACAAACCTCTTCCTCAAACATGTCGCCCTGGCATGACAAATAGTTAAGTTGTTATTCATGGAATTTAATCCCAATGGCTGATGGCCACACATCCATGCCGGGACCCGATAAATCTGCACAATCCGAAACTATTCGGATGGTATCGGGAATCCAATTACTAAGCCGATCGTCGTCAGGTGATAAATCAAATCGGAGAATCCGCTGCATGGAGATCCGCGCCGCTTCCGCTTCCGCGCCCGCCGCCTCTTCCGCACCCGCGACTGAGTTAGAGCCAGGGTTACCAGGCGTGCCGTTTTGAGATACAGGGTGTAAAAAAATTAGCTGCAAATACTTTAAGGGGTGAACCAGCCCATGAAACTGAACAACTTTCCACGAGGAACATATGGCGAAATATGAAAAAGAAAATTGGCCCTGCCATACAAAATTACAAACCGACCAAGGCAATTTGTATGGGAGAACCAAATTTTATTTTCATGGGGTGCCCTTAAAATATTTGCAGCTGATATTTCTACACCTTATATACCTACACATTTTGTACGAGATTTTGGAATACTTAAATTAATTCTAGTCTTTTTGATATTTTGACAATAATTGGCAACTTATATTAAATCTCCCATAAATTGAGGTAGTCCCAAGTAAGAATAAGAATGATAACATCACCATAATGTGTAGAATATGTTAATGTCTCTTGTTTACGAAGACTCTATGTATCACTAATGCCTATCAACTTGTGTACCTTATCCATCAGTAAACGACACTTTTGCAGTTACAGTGTAACTAGATTTATTTTCGTTATTTCATTTGAACTAATATTATTTTGGAGAGTTAGATTTATGTCAAGTTTGATGGAGAAACGACATCCAGCATCTGGCAGCCCTGTCTAGATCCGATAGTGAAAATAATCGTGATACCTATCGCTCAGAGATATAAGATTCTCATCCGTCGGCTGTAATAACTTGTTCCTACGAAGTTTCCTGGTCGTAAGATTCCGACGCGATTTAAAATTGCGGCGTCTGGTTTATGAGTTTCTGCTTCATATAAAGTAAATGGAACTGTGTTAAGTTAAAAGCAATCTCGCTCAGAAATGAGACCAAAAGTAAACAAGGTGTTAATGAGGTAATAATAACTGCAGGAAAACTTTCTTTCTGCTCTCCTGTATAGGAAACCTTAAAATTACTTCATTTACAAAATAGTCAGCGTTGTAATTTTTCCGCGCTGTCTGTAGTACGATCACCTGCAGATTCACCTAACTCTTTGCTCACTAACATCACATTACAAGCGGGTTCGGGGACTCTGCATGTGACTGTACGTTGCTCAACGCTAGGTAGATAGGTGTATGTAGTGTAGGCAGTGGAAATTGTACCTAGGTAAAAAAGTTAATGTTATTTACACTTCATCAATAAATATATTTCGTACCTAAATTGAAAAGAAACAGGTATTAAATGAACTTCGGCTACGACGAGACGTTGAAAATACGACAAGTTGTCTTAATAAACAATGCAAACTCCAAGTAGATATAATTACATTTCTACGAACGACCGTTTTGCCGCAGCCTTTGAAATTTAATCAAAAGGCCTGAAGATAAGGCCATAAACATGAAACAAGGTGTTGTGTTGCCAGCTCTCATTGTGCGAAACAGTCATCCTTCCCGGATACGCGCATATAACGCGCAGATAATGAGGCAGCAGGCATAGGAAGCGTCATAAAAGTTGCGTCGTCTGTCATTATATCTCCCGTGTGTAGTCGTATACAGATGTGTGTTCTAGCTTCAGAGCTGGTGATGTCAGAAAGCGTACGATTTGATGAACAGCGCAAACATAGGTGTACCTAAGTGATGATAATAGTGCAATATTTGAATCTTAATTGCGTTCTTTTTTGTGTTGATTTGTTTGTTAATTTTGATAATAAAATACATTACTGGCCAGAAAAATTATTAATTTACATGTTTACAGAAACCCCATACTTGCCTTTTCCCTCATATTTTTTTGCTATAGTGGAAGTCAGCCAGGGGACTGATCAAATTTCAAGAAGCCCTATTTTACCAAGCTTCATTGCTTGTTAAACCGTAATAGTTTTTGACGTTCCCAGCTCTCATCTATCGCCAATACATAATTCGTATCTGAGCGTTGCAGACTACTATATTATATCTAGTGTAGGTCTACATAGGTATTCTCGCTGCAATTCTTACTGATAAAACTTTTTATCGAGATCGGAAGCGTGCTGGGATGCAATTGCGATTATACTCGATATTCATACCGCCATCGGCGTTATATCGGCTTTCTTTGCAGCCATTGTCGTTAATTACCGCTTTTGTGTTTCCGTCGTCTCGTTACAAGTTTTTGCGGTGTTTCGCTTTAATTAATCAGATAACGACGCACGTAATACCAACAACATTTACAGGAAACAACCAATCAGGCAGAGGTCTGATTCTTTTCTTTTGGCTTTTGCAATTACTGGGTCACACAACTACGAACAACGATGTCACGACGGCAAATACTTTATTCGTCTGTAACTCCATATAAAACGTCTTAAAACTCTTCAATCCTGTTTTTTTAAGGAACACGAATCAAAATCCATTCCTAACCGACACTATTTGATAGACGACAACTCCGTTAAAAATATTCACATCGCGGAACTCAGGCCCATCTCGATATTTCATTAAAGTGTCCTAGATTCAGTAGACCCAATGTCATTTAAAAATCTGAAGTTTGGTCACATTCGACGAGATTGGATGCGGTTACCACTTTCGTCCGCCATCAAATATTTAAAAACACATACGGTGTGGTGTGATACTCCCGGTACCGCTGTGTGGGTTTCGGCTGTACTGAAAACGGGCACAATTTTCGGGTTTACAGGCACACAATCACGGTTTATCCCTTGCAAGTTAAGTAATGTGTCAGTGGTCGTAAGAATCGCTCTTGTTCGCCTTATCTGCAAGTTAAACCAGAAATTCTTTGCTTCTTATTGTGGTCGTCTGTACCATTGAGCATTTGAATTGTTGACTCTTCATAACCCAAGAGGGAAAATTAAAAACATTATTTTTTTCGACTGAAAATGATAAGAAAAAGATTAATTTGCTTAAAACACCACATTCACCTACATTCCCTCCGTCTGCACTACAGGATGCTTATGTAGGTAATTCTACTTATAAAACTCCCTCATTTTATCACTCGTTGAATACTATTTCATGCGTGTATATCTATACAAATATATATGTAGGTAAGTATACGTAATTTTATTGGCAGTAAAGAAGTTTACACCGCGTGTGAGGATAAGGAAGCTGCCGGATCAATGTAATTGAATATTTTTGTTTCTAGCATGAGTAAGCTTCTTATATTGTAGGACTTGTAGGTATTTTTTTATGTTAATAGTGTAGCCTTACTAGGTTCTTAATAAATAGTCACCCCTAAAGCCATTGGAGGTGAATTTTTCGGTGCGAACATTGCAAACCGATAAAAATGTTGATCCGTGCTTCGGAAAGGTACTGAATACAATCAAAACAGGAATCTCTTAAGAAATGATACATACCTTTTTACTAAACAACCAAAGGTTTGGCTTCACAAGCAACGTTCAAAGCCCTGACATCGGGTGCTAGTGGTAATCTACGGGTCGTCCGTCGACTCTGTGTCGAACACGATAAGAATGACACAAACACAACCCTCTGAATTTTATGGGCAGTAAAACTGCTCAGTTTTTTTTCTTGTGGTGTTTTTTCCTTCAAGCACAGGCGGCCCCGCGGGCCACAACATTGTCTCAACAATCCCATAATCTTGCAAATAAAGCTTACACGCCTTACGTCAAAGCTTCTTTACCACAAAGATCCTCTAATCAACGAAACGCGCACTTTACCCGGAAAATGAATCCTGTGACACAGCACAGATCTGACAGCTGTCATATCTCGCTTATTAGGATGGCTTCTCTATACCTATACTCCTATCCTCGCGGAGACATAGCCGCAGCGAGATTCAGCCATCAAATATTCACGTGTGGAGGTACGGTTGCCGTTTTACTGCCTCCCCCCTCCTCTGCCCCCCGCGTGCCCCGCGCCCCCCACCGCCGCACCTCACCTCCGCACGCCGCCGACTCTGTCTGAAACAACTGAATGTCCTAAAATCGATAACTGACTGTTGTTTGACAAAAGTTTCGCGAGACGTCGAGTCAACATTGGGTGTAATCTGTGTAAACAGCGGTTGCAGGGCTGGCATTAACTGGGCCAAGCTGGCGGTGGATGGGGCGGGTGTCGCAGGTGCCCGCGGCCCGCGGCCCGGCCGGGACACGTCCGACACTCCGACCCCTCACTCAGAGGAAAGTCACCTTAGGGAACAATAGAATGAACACATCGCTGTCGTGCATCGGGACTCGTTCCATCTTGCCACCTCTATACTATAGTTAGATACTATGTATAAAATACGCTGAAGGTATTTCAAGAAGTGAGCCCATATAACTTGAAACCTTTCCCTGAAGCTCCTCATACTCGTATGTAGATTGAAATGTGAATAAACTTCGGTTAACCTAATTTTGTATGGCATGTATTTTTGCCCTATTATGTTATGAGTTATGACTTATGATTCAAATTTTTGGAAAGTTTCAATTTTATGTATTCTTAAAGTATTATGTACGCTATTTTATTTATTTATCATAATCATCATCACATTCACAAACATTTTGCATTGCAGAATTATTTTCTAAAGTATGGCCGTTCGAATAGGCCATATTTGACCACTGTCCCAAACCCATACTAAAGGACATGTCAACAAAGAAAAATAGATCTTGTCATAGTATTAACATGATTTTGACAGCTGTCAAATATGGCCTATTTGTACGGCAATACTTTAGTAGGTAGGTAATAGCAAACTTTTCGTTCCGACTGGCAAAATAAACCTGCAAAGCTCATCTCTATTGCCAGTGCTAATCAAATATTGAAAACATCGTTAAACGTGATTGTTTAATCGTTGAGTACAATCTACGATAATATTATACAATGATAATAGTGACTAAATTCTACGGGTTTCGGAATAATATCGTCTATTTCACAATTAATACAAGCAAACGCAATTTCAGTCGGATATGCTGCCGAAATGAATGAAATAAATATAACACCGGCCCAATTTCAATTTGGCGTAATTGGTGAAGTTATTTGGAAACATTGAGTGGTTTTGGGGTGACGCATCCGGTTTCCGGTACACCGGTCAACGTATAATGGCGACGAGACCAGTCAACAGACGACATCATTCAGCAACGACCTTACAAAGGTCAGCCTCGCAATACCAGCATAAAATCCTGAATTATGTAAGCAGGCCGGATGTCAACCTTTATTCGTGAACAAAACGTGCTCTACATTTCAACTTCTTTGTAGGTAGTTCGAGCACCTTTTCAAACGCAGCTGAAAAATTTCTGTAAAAGTGGTTGCAATTCCGCAAAATCAATTTTCTGTAAATATCGCCGTGAACTTATGAAATAACGAACGTTTGGGATCGAGAGCGAGCCTCGGCCAATACCAACCACGAGGCCTCGAGCCCTCGCGCCTCGATGCCCCGAGTGAGTACCAGCAAATCGATAATAACCGCGCGAGCCGGCTCACAAATTATTGCCACTGTAGTGCCAGCAAACTTGGAAGAAACTGCTTTAATTCCCAACTTTTCTACTTACTTTACACTTGAAAACGCTGGGATATTTGAAGAAATTCTTATGAAGCTTTAAAATTCCGTCTATCATTTTAAAGGAGTATTTAACTTTTATTTTAACTTGGACTGAACTTTCACGGTGCTGGCTGGTGCCTGGTATAATTTAATTTATAAGCGCAGTAAGTACGTCACACCGAGAGTTCATTACCACAGTGCCACCCCTATGCACCCTCAACCCCTTATGTAAATTCTTTTACCTATCAAAAATTCCCCTCGTGTTATTCTCATTTTGTGCGGGGTTTCAATTTTCCCTGACTCGAGAGTCGGCCCGCCACCCCGCAAAAGAGACCCAAGAAGTTGGTTAGGTTAGGTGCCTCGGCCTCACAAGTCCGCGGACATGCAAGGGCCGAGCCGGCGTAGAGCAAACGAGAACAACGCGAGCCAGCAACTTATTAAAGACGCGTGAACACACTGATAGCGCGTTTTAAAATCCCAGTGGCTCCATCTAGCGCCTATTAGAAACAACTAGCATGCTTTATTGATTGTTGGCCACAATAAGAAAAAAACGAGTTAGATTGGTATGGCGTGGCAGGTAGCCACCGCAACCCTCCGTAACAATAGGACCCTTTTATATTGGCGATATCGATAATGTTACTCAAACTGAAGCCCCAAAATTGCGCAATATCGATAATTAGTTCTATTATGGGAAAACGATCGATTACCTTGATTCAATAAGTTTAATTATTAAGAAGCATAATTATTAAAAAAACAACAACCCGAATACGGTAACTTCAGAGTTAAATCTTGCGTTTAATTTGTAGCCATTTAATTTTATGATATAGCCAGTGTACATCGTGCTACTGAAACGTCTACCGACAATTTAGACGAATATCTGTTAAGTTTTTGGGCAATATCTCGTGAAAGAGAACTTGGTTGTCCGTCCACATACATAAGAGTAGGTATGAACTCCCGAAAAAAATAATCCTGCTTGGCAGTCGGGTAAAAATGGTTTCAAATAAAACTTATCACGGTGTTTTTAATCTTTTCAGGTATGTCAACCAACAGCTATAAGAAAAGTCTAAAGAAACTGAGTAAGTAAAAGTAGATAGTGTTGATATGTAAGTATTTTGGGACCTAACACGCTCTGAGGAGGACGTGTCCGAGCCACGTCCGAGCCGCCATGTTGTCATCCACGTAAAAATCGCAGCTCTATGTTTTTTTTTAACGAATGCTCTTTTCGTAGCGTTATTAGTTTCTTGATGAAAGTAAAATTCCTTTGAATTCGTAACTACATATTCTTGGAACTCCAGGCGCTCTTTGGAGACGGTGATTTCTTATATCGTGTACGGAAGTCCGCATCGGCAGACTCTTTTTCAATTTTCGCACGTGTGAATCGATAAGTACCTAAAGCAGAACGTCTGATACAAGCACAATTAGTAGCGGACTTTATTATGCGGGAATTCAAAAGCAGAGAGCCGTGTGATGCCGGCTTAGAATAGCATCACCCCACATCTTCCCGCGGGTGTCGTATCAGGCGACTAAGAGACTCGTTAATATTGGTGTTGTAGGTGCCTACGTCACGCTACAACATACATACCTACATGTACATCGACTGCAAGCGCGAATGCCTACGTGAGCGCAAAGGCAAGGCGATAGAAGCGTTACCTACAAGCATTTCGCCGTGCACATACCTAAGTCAGAACCTACGCGTGTGACGTCACATTCAAGCAGCGAGTATACCTACTGGGCGTGCGAGCAAGCAAGCGACGATCGATCTGCTACACCTATACACAGTACTGCGCACTATCATGAAGCATTACTACAGCTACTATCTACAAGCAAGCACTACGCATTCATCACGATAGATAGACCATTGAAACTTCGCGCCATTCCACGAGGAACAGCTGAGATGGAGCCCTGAAAAGAGCTGTTTGAAACTTAGAATTTAGCTCTGAAAAGAGCTGTTCTAGTGCACCAACGCACGGCAGCAACACGAAGATCATCATCACAGCATCTTCATCTCGACTGGCTTGGTGCGACGCGAGACGCGACGGAACTGCGCAGACGTCCATCTTCCACGGCGAGCGGCGAGCGAATAGAAAGAGCGCGGCCGCGATCGCTCTATTTATAGAATCGACAGATTTCGCGACCCGCGAAACGCCACGCTCCGCCCCTCGCGTCCCGCGGTTTCGCGTATGTGTGCGCGCATGATTTCATGTGTTTGTAGATTTAATTAGTTGATAAGCTCTGTATGTAAATAGCTAAATGAGAACCTACTTTTGTAAATATAATTAGGCACTTTTTGTAAATAAACACACATCAATATTCGCTCCTGAATTAGCAGTTTTACTGTCTACTACTACAGTCACAAACGCTAAAGTGGTGACACCCTTCAGAAGAATTCTGCAACCTGCAACCTCAAGATTCTGCAACCTGAACAGTCAAGATGGCCAGCAACGAAAATCCTGGAAACCCAGTAATCGAAGGCGACGCGGGAAACAATGGAGAAAAAGAAACTCCGAAGCCACAACCTCGCACCGAACTCGCCGGCATCGCACTCTCCATGCGTATCCCTAAATTCTGGCGCGACCGCGTCAGGCTCTGGTTCATCACATTCGAAGCCGTCACAGCCGACAGCAAGAGAGGAGAGAAAGAACTCGCGCAGATGGTCATCGCACAACTAGAAAAGCAAGACGTCGAGCAGATCGCAGACCTTCTCTACACTCCATCCGATACGAAACCATACACCGAACTTAAGGAGCGCCTCATTTCCGTCTACGAGGAGTCAGAAGAACGGCAACTACAGAAGCTACTATCCGAAATGGAACTCGGTGACCAGAAGCCTACACAGCTACTTCGCCGTATGAAGAGTCTAGCAAGAGGGAAAATCTCGGACGCAACCCTACGTATGATGTGGATGAATCACTTACCATCCCACGTACGCTCAGTCCTCGTCGTAAGCGATAACATCAGCAAATCCACTGCACTAGACGACCTCGCACTCATCGCCGACAAAATGATGGAGCAACAACAGCATCAGCAAATTTCGTCAATCGCAAGCCCGTCTGAATCGAGTCCAGCGAAGCCGTCTGAAACGCAAGCCCTAGTCGACGAAATAAGAAAACTATCACTAGAAGTCGCCGAACTTAAACGCGAACATCATTCACGTTCACAATACCGCTACCGAGAGAAGTCCCCGCACACCCCGCACCCCGCGCGTCCCCGTTCCCGCTCGAGAGGAAATACCTACTACCGTCCGCATACCGATGGCGTGTGCTACTATCACTACAAATTCAAACAACATGCCCGCCGTTGCAACGCACCGTGTACCTACAAGAAGACAAGTACCTACGAAAACCAGCAGCCGGAAAACTAGACCGAACGCTGGCAGCGGCGGACACCGGCGTTCAAGATAAAGAATACCGCCTACTTATCACGGACAAGAACTCAAAACTTACCTTTTTGGTTGACTCGGGAGCAAACATATCCGTAATACCAAAAAGAAAAGGATGCAACGCACCGCCGCTATCTTTCAACCTTTACGCCGCAAACAACACCGTTATACCTACCTACGGAGAGAAAACAATGGAGCTCAATCTCAACTTACGAAGACCATATCGCTGGAAGTTTATCATCGCGAAAGTCAATAAACCAATAATCGGAGCTGACTTTCTACATCACCATAACCTACTTGTCGATGTCAAGAACCGCCGACTGATTGACGGCCGAACCCTACTCGCCGTGAATCTACCTATCTGCAAGTCGGACGAGCCCAGAATCATGAGCATCGATGAACAGCAAAGCTACCACGATATTCTCGCTCAATTCCCCGGTATTACAAGATTAACATCAATGAAACTCAGTCCGAAGCACAGCGTCGAGCACGTGATCGAAACTACCGGCCAGCCACTACACTGTCGAGCGAGACCCCTCCCACCTCACCGCTATGAACAAGTCAAGAAGGAGTTCGAAAATATGATAGCTCAGGGCCTATGCCGTCCAAGCAAAAGTCCTTGGGCTAACCCTCTACATGTCGTACCGAAGAAAAATGGAGATCTACGCGTGTGTGGCGACTACCGAAGGCTGAACTCTATAACAAAAGCCGATCGCTACCCGATACCTCGCATCAAAGACTTTACCTACCGACTCGCCGATAAGAAGATTTTCTCTACACTCGATCTCAACAGAGCCTACCAACAGCTACCGGTAGCACCGCAAGACATAGAGAAGACAGCCATAATCACACCATTTGGCTTATTCGAATTTCCTCGAATGTGTCCCGGATTGAAAAACGCAGGCCAAACGTTTCAACGTTTCATTCATGAAGTACTACGAGGCTTAGACTTCGTGTTTCCGTTCATCGACGACCTACTCATCGCGTCGAACAATGAAACCGAGCACCGAGAACACCTACGTACCGTGTTATCACGACTCGATGAATATGGAATCACTATCAACCCGTCGAAATGCGTACTAGGGAAGAGCGAAGTCACATTCCTCGGATTCACCGTGAACACTGAAGGCATCAAACCTCCTCAAGAGAAAGTCAACGCCATAGTAGAGTACCCCAAGCCGAAGACAGTCGAAGAACTAAGAAGATTTCTCGGCATGCTAAACTTCTACCGAGCAAATATCCCGAACGCCGCCACTCTACAAGCGCCACTGTGTAAATACCTACACAATTCTAAGAAACGCGACAAGACAGAGATTGAATGGACCGATGACGCAACGCAAGCTTTTACGAACTGCAAACAAAGCATCGAAAAAGCTGCTCTACTCTCTCACCCGCATCACTCTGTCCCTCTCGCACTCATGTGTGACGCGAGCAGCACATCGGCCGGCGCCGTTCTACAGCAACGCGTAAACAACAGATGGCAACCACTCGGATATTTCTCAAAGAAATTCACTGAAGCCCAACAAAAGTACTCTACCTACGACAGAGAGCTACTTGCAATCTTCATGGCGATAAAACACTTTCGTAAAATGTTTGAAGGCCGAGAAGTTATCGTGTTCACCGATCACAAACCTCTTACCTACGCATACAAGAAGATTGGTTCAGACAGCGAGACACCGAGACGCACGCGACAGCTACTTTTCATCAGCGAATTCACCACTGATATTCGCCACGTCAGCGGACAAGAAAACGTCGTCGCGGATGCCTTATCACGTGTCGAAGAAATCAGCTGCCCGACACCTATCGACTACGCCGAACTAGCTAGCGCGCAAGAGCGAGACAGCAACATACCTACCTTGTTGCAACAAGACAACATCAAACTGAAGAAAGTCACGCTACCTACTACAAGTCAACCGATCTACTGCGAAGTATCTACGAGCAACATTCGTCCATACCTACCGCTTGAGTATCGTGAAATCGCATTCAAAGCAATTCACGGTCTCAGTCATCCTGGTACGAGAACAACACGCAAGCTACTTCAAACTCGATACTTTTGGCCATCAATGAACGCAGATGTCAGCAAATGGACTAAGACGTGTCTACAATGTCAGCGAGCGAAGATAAACAGGCATACACAAAGCGCCATATCAACGTTCCCGGCATCACCAAGGTTTACTCACCTACACATCGACATAGTCGGACCTCTACCTACCACTGCTGACGGATACCGCTACGTCGTGACAATGATCGACCGAACGACACGTTGGCCAGAAGCTTACCCAGTACGAGATATCACAGCTGAGACAGTCGCAAAAATCGTCTACGAAGGTTGGATAACACGATTCGGATGTCCACACAGGCTAACTAGCGACCAAGGACGACAGTTCCAGAGCGCCCTATTCACGTGTCTCACTCGCCTAATGGGTATTGAAAAAATCCAAACTACAGCCTACCATCCGCAGTCGAACGGAATCATCGAACGATGGCACCGATCCATGAAGACAGCACTCACAGCTCGACTCACTACCGAAAACTGGGTGACCGAGCTACCTACAGTCATGTTGGGTCTTCGCACTGCATCGCGCAGCGATACCGGTGTCAGTGCAGCCGAACTTACCTACGGCTGTACTATCCGACTACCCGGTGATTTTTTCATACCAACACCTCATGACGTCACCATGGACCACGCCTACGTCGACCAACTTCGAGAAGCGATAGACAAGCTCAAGCCAGTACCTACAGAACCGCATAGCAACAGTCGACCGATTTTTGTCCATCGAGATCTACAAAACTGCAACTACGTGTTTGTCAGAATCGACGCCGTGAAGAGACCTCTCTCACCGCCATACGACGGACCCTACCGTGTGCTGAACCGCACTGACAAGTTCTTCACACTACAGCTACCAGACCGTCAAGCTACTATCTCGATCGACAGACTGAAGCCTGCATACCTACTCGCAGATCACGATCGCAACACGCCGCCGACGACAACCGTCGTACCTACGCCGACCACAGTACCTACTACGCCAGCTGTACCTACAAGTTCGCTAGTCCCTCCTACCGCAAAGCCCGCACTGCAGAGCGCCGACGACCCTACGAAAAAAACACGTTCCGGCCGCACCATCAATCTGCCAGTACGCTTCGCTTGAGGGGGTGCACTGTAGGTGCCTACGTCACGCTACAACATACCTACATGTACATCGACTGCAAGCGCGAATGCCTACGTGAGCGCAAAGGCAAGGCGATAGAAGCGTTACCTACAAGCATTTCGCCGTGCACATACCTAAGTCAGAACCTACGCGTGTGACGTCACATTCAAGCAGCGAGTATACCTACTGGGCGTGCGAGCAAGCAAGCGACGATCGATCTGCTACACCTATACACAGTACTGCGCACTATCATGAAGCATTACTACAGCTACTATCTACAAGCAAGCACTACGCATTCATCACGATAGATAGACCATTGAAACTTCGCGCCATTCCACGAGGAACAGCTGAGATGGAGCCCTGAAAAGAGCTGTTTGAAACTTAGAATTTAGCTCTGAAAAGAGCTGTTCTAGTGCACCAACGCACGGCAGCAACACGAAGATCATCATCACAGCATCTTCATCTCGACTGGCTTGGTGCGACGCGAGACGCGACGGAACTGCGCAGACGTCCATCTTCCACGGCGAGCGGCGAGCGAATAGAAAGAGCGCGGCCGCGATCGCTCTATTTATAGAATCGACAGATTTCGCGACCCGCGAAACGCCACGCTCCGCCCCTCGCGTCCCGCGGTTTCGCGTATGTGTGCGCGCATGATTTCATGTGTTTGTAGATTTAATTAGTTGATAAGCTCTGTATGTAAATAGCTAAATGAGAACCTACTTTTGTAAATATAATTAGGCACTTTTTGTAAATAAACACACATCAATATTCGCTCCTGAATTAGCAGTTTTACTGTCTACTACTACAGTCACAAACGCTAAAGTGTAATTACAGTTTTTAGGCGACAGGCTGACATCCTGTTTTCTGAAACAACCTTGGAAAACAATCCTCAAAAATGTCAGACGTGGTGATAGCGACCTTATTCTTACGGCCGTTAACGCTCTGTCTACCTCTCAAGGGATAAAGGCGTGATATATGTATGTATGTGGAACCGTGTTGTCGACATGCACGCGGCATAAAACAACGACAATATAAAACGAACGTCCGCTGTTAACGTAGATGACTTTACTTACTTGTTTTTGCGACAAAAGGACGTTATCTCCCCCTCGCACGGTACGTCGCTCCGATTTCCTCAACGCAACCTGTCGGGATGTGGTCGCTGGTTATACTCGTACACACGACACTTTAGGCGGTTCCCTCATCTAACTCGCGACGCTGCGCATTGTTAACGCGTCCGTAACGCATGCGTCTGTCAGATGCAAGGAATTAGTTTCCCATAATAAAAACCAAAGTTGACGTTTGAGTAACGCATAAAGTGTCGACGGATACGTCAGTCAAACAAGGCCAGTTTATGCCCTGTTCCCGCGTCAATGTCCTTTTCTACAATTCGAAATTTTCTTGCATATGACCGACACATGCGTCACGGTTACGGATGCGTTAAAAATGTGCAGCGTCATACGTTACATGTAGGAACCGTCTTTTGTCGAAGGATGTCTGCCTGTGTTTATGTAATCAACATTACTAAGATATCCTTTCGCTTCCGCTTGAATCGAGCGAAATTGTCGAGTATTTATTTACGGCTTCTGATTCAAAATGAATAATTTTCGAATAAATTTGGCCGATGAATGCTTAATTCGGGGCGAACCGGGCTTCGTCTTTGGGGTGAAATCGGCTAAAGATTGGCTGGGAAAGATGAAAACTAAAACCCGACTTCTTGTAATCGACCAGTCATTCATACATACATACATATATCACGCCTTTATCCCTTGCGGGGTAGGACGAGCGTTAACGGCCGTAAGAATACGGTCGCTATCGCCACGTATGTCATTTTTGAGGATTGTTGTTTTCAGGGGTTGCTTCAGAAAACATGTGTATCACTATAGTGACAGGTTGTCAGCCTGTCGCCTAAAAATTGTAATACATCAATACTCTCGAGTCCCTTAGTCGCCTCTTACGACACCCGCGGGAAGGATGTGGGGTTATGCTATTCTAAGCCGGCATCACACACGGCATACCAGTCATTCAAGTTTATAAATGTTGATTTGGTGACAATTTTATGCGTTGGATCCTGACCAAAGACTCTAGCCCTGTTTTTCACAGAATGGTATTTTAAACATGAACATTTTTAATAATAACACACAATGCATATATCTCGATCAGATAAAGAAACGATCCCGAATTGGGAACATTATTGTTTGTCTCTCTATCAAAATATATGTCATATTTATGAGCGGGATGTCAATAATAATGTTGCCCTTTCGGTATCGTTTCTGTAAAAAATCTAGATACGATACTTTTTATTATTCCTAACGTACTATTTATTATTATCAACGCAACAGTCTCAATTGCAAGGTTAACGTACGTTCTTTAAAAAATATTTAGGTACGTGTTCGTGAGACATAACCGACGTCTTAAGTCGGGAAAAAACACGGAAATTTGTTCTGTTATCGAATCTGTGCCTGCGAATTCGTGTTTAGCGTGCTATCTACTCTAGAGACAGGCATGGAAATTAAATTCGTTTGGATCATCAGATAATCGAATTTAGGAAATGAAATGTGTGAATGCTTTGAATGGTTATCAAATGAACGCCTACTATATTAATATCCTTTGATCTTCCTGTTAATTATATCGCACGTTGACTGTACCTGCCTAGAAGTTCAAAAGGTAAGCGTAGAGCGGAATGTATCCTTTTTATTCCATATCAAAGCTTACGGTATCAAAATCTCCACTGTAGAAAAATTATCACAAAATCAAAATATCTACGTTCTACCTGTGGTAAAAAAAACAAAGCTTTTACGTAAAATTGTCATGAATGAGATGCACATAGACTTTAAGTCTTATACTATTTCTTGACAAAAGTATGACGAACTTCTCGCATTAGCGTCTTCGATCAAATTTCGAAGATACCTATTATTATTTAACTTCGCTTATTCTATTTGAATTCTCTTTGCTTCCTTAAAGCAAAACTTTGATTTTCGAGTGGATGAAATTTCCTCAAATAAGTCCGTTAAATGAAATCTGCGCAAACAGGAAACTTATACGGAACTTGGACTTGTTTCTCTTTGAACTTCGGAAAGAGATCACGAGACGTACCTATTTTTGATTCAGGAAAAATCTGGAAATCAGCGATCTATTTACTCGTACCACACGATCTCGTATTCGAATGTATTCTAATAGTTAAGGCGCTCTGCTGAAGTAAGGCCGATGAAAAGCGTTACTTTCGATCCAGTTTTTAACCCTGTTATTGATGTTAACAAGACCTCAAAAAAATATATGACATACTCAAAGATATTGTCTAGTAGTAACACTATCGTATGACTCGATTGGTTAGATATGTTTTAATTTAAAAAATCTCAAAAAGAGCATTAAAAATATTTTCAAACCAATTTTATCGTAGCTTGGACTACTATTTTGATATAGTTTTTTTATGTAGAATATTCCTCTTTTAATGCCCTAAAAATAACACTATCAGGTTTTAGTAGATGAACAGATTTTAATTCAACAAATCATTTTTTTCCAAAAATTAGAACGGTTCTCGCCGACAAACCAACCTCCCAATGACATCCGGCACCGCCCGCTACCCCGCCAGTACCCAAATGGCTCTTGCCAGCGCCGGTACTGTGTCAAAAGTTCCCACAAAATTTACAAATATTTTTTCGTAATTATTACGCCGCTCATTTTACTTATGACGTTAGTGACATGGACAGATTGATTGATAAAATACTTTATTGCTGACACCAGAAGGCGTAGTTTAAATATGCGCTTATTATTGCGTCGGTTACGCCTTTTAGCGAGACGAGCAACAAATTTATCATAGCTGTCGCTTCAGCTAGGCTTGACGATAGACGATATTTTATCTATAAGATAATCAAAAGCAGAAGTCTAACTAAGTCTTTTTACTTATAATAAGAAAGGAGTGATACATAACTAGTAATTCACTCTAAATATTTACAGGGTGCATTCTGAACATGAGTAACGTTTTTACAGTAGGTACCAAGTAATTTTTAATACATTTTTTCAAGATAATTCTTTGCTTGACAGGTCATCTGAACAATTTTCCCCCAAGAACTTATTACAGAAACCGACACAGCGGTGCGAAATTAGATCCAGTTGGTGGTCATTCAACCACAGACCAGAGATGTCATTTCTTAGTCAACCTTAGTTTCGGAAATAAAGTAGTTTTGCTTTCTTTGGTATAGTTGTATGTTTTGACGAATTCTTGATTTAAGGTGACAGCTGTCAAACTAAAAACCGGATTAATCTCGAAAACTATGCATGCCAGACTATAAGTTTTTTTAGGGTAATATGGCACTTTCTATGTAAGAGTAGTATAACAGTGAAATTAGATGGCGCGGTTCAGGAGCTAGGTATGAACTTTTATGTTCATACTGACGCTTCCATCAAAGAGATAAAATTATAGTAATAACCAGTATCCCGTTGCGCACCATCTATATTTCCTTAAAATAACGTGGCACTTGACATATTCTTTAGCACAAAATAAAAAAGTGGCCTGTGGCCCTAGAAAGTCCCTAATTGTGGGCTTGACGAGATATTTTTATACTTTCAATAAATGAGGAAAATGACCAAATGAGAAAGTGGACCAAATAAAACTTGGACTAACCGAGAAAGTGGATTAAAAGAGGGAATAGAATAAATGAGGAAGTTGACCAAGTGTAAAAGTAGACTAAATGAGAAATTGGAACAGATGAGGTAGTGAAATAAATAACTAGAAAAGTAGGCCTTCAATAATGCGCATGTGAGTGAGGCGAGGCCTAGGGCTATTGTGGACTAAATACGGGCCCGATTTTAATTTTAAGATTATCATTTGCTAAAATGTTTCATGGCGTTGGCGTTCCAATTAAATGTCACGCGTACTTTTTTCCATTCTTTATTGCTTTTTTTTATTTTTTATCCGACCGGCTTGGAAAAAGGGTTATGTTTTATATGGGATGGAGCGCTTAACTAAAATCTTTTGTAAACTTTTTAGTTTTATATTCGCTGTAATAACATAGACCCATGTCCTGGTCCCTGTGGCTGTGGAGAAGAAGGAATAACAAAATTTTCGGATTTTACACAGATAACCACGGGTTTTTTTCGCCCAAGATACTATTTGAAAAGTGTTCACTCTCTCTTTCACACTCATTCACTCACCTATATTGCTTTTCCGTTCTAGCATCATAGTACAGAAATTCATCTAACATTTGTCTTACGTTCAAAAATTATCGTTCAATTGTCCATTCGTTTCATCTTACAGTTGTTCGTCTCATCATACAAATCATCCCACATACATGACGTAAATTCTAGTATTTCACGGTTTACATCCCAAGTCGACGAATGTTGACACTTGAGACGGCAGCATAAACAAAACAAAATCAATGAAGTATCTACCTATAGCAAGTTGCAAGCGTGAGAGAGGACTCCAATGAAAAACGCCATTTAACATTTTAGTAAAATATCATTTTTGAATATTAAAAACGAATGGAAACTAAAAGTGCATATATCTTGAATCCAGTACATCGTAGAGCAAATATAACTGAATTTCGGTACTCAAATTTTTGGACCATTTTCTATCAACATTGAAATATTTGTTTACACCTTTTTGATTCATAATCATCTTTTGTACAATCTATTCGTACTTTTTTTAACTTTATAGAATGTAAGACGGGTCGGCTAGATTTTTTTTCATATTTCGACCTATGTTCCTTGGGGAAAGTTGTTCAGTTTCAAGGACAATGTGGCGGAGCCGATATGGCCCGCTGGCAGCTTTATCAGCTGGAGCCTGATTTTTAGTGGAATAAAAAAACAACTTTCTCTAGCACGACTATAATGACCCTGAGTCAAAATATCTTGTCCAAAATAAAAAGTAATAAAAAATACAACAGATCATACAAAAAAGTGCGATTCCGCACAGACAGGTACATAAAATGAACTTAGAACTTATCCTAACATTCTTTGTAATTAAATGTGTGTGTTTTAACTAGACATTACGGTCTTTTTAGGCCTTCCTCCTCTTCTGCGTCCATCCATCTACCCACATTCATATTCGTTTCGTCGCATTTTTACAAAATAATAATAATTCACGAGTAGAAGTAAAAGTTCGGGATACGGCCGGGATAAAGCTCAAATATACTTAAAAGGTGGACGGACTGCGGTCATGTTTATAAAACACACGACGTACGGGTGCGTGGTGTGCGAGCGCCAGATGATGTGTCAGAGCGCGGAGAGCGCGGGCGGCCCCCCCCACCTCACCCCCTGAAATCGTGATTTGAGCACTGAATCCTGGCCTTAATACTAATAATTTAAGTAAACAATCGCGAAAATCTCAAAACATATATCGAATGTATTCATTTACCCATATCATTCTATTGCACAAATGAATGTGAAATCACATTTCTACCGATGATTAAATACGTCATGATTTGATGCGACCTACGAACTGTTATTGTCAGTTATAATTTACGGGGTGTCATGATCTGACCATGAAACTGAACAACATTTACTTACTATAGATTTCTCATGTTATAACTTGTCGGTATTGTGCAGAAGACCTACCACAACACAACCCTACAACATTTGGAAATCCGGATATTAGATACTCGATCTATTTCCCAGGCATATGAACCAGATGCACAGGGATATACAGGGTGTTAGGAAAAGTACTTCCGTTCAAAGGATGTACCAGCCCATGAAACTGAACAACTTTCCCCAAGGAACATAGGGCGAAATATGAAAAAAGTTTTGGGCCTCCCATACAAAATGTACCAGTCGACTGAGTCAGTTTGTATGTGAAGTACATTTTTTTTAGTTGTTCAGTTTCTTGGGCTGGTTCATTCCTTAAAAGGAAGTCAGTACTTTTCCACACACACTTTGCCAATATGGCCGTAGTTGTGAACTAGCCCTTAATAAACAACTGTAGCACGTAAACTACATAAGGTACATTGATTGTTGTGTAGGCTGTAGCTTATGTAACTAGGTACGCATTGCTCACATGGTTAATGTACGTTGATTTGATTGTTTGTTACCTATATCAACACTGTTATCCGAGCCGTCTTATGCCGTGTGATGCCGGCTTCGAATAGCATCACGCCACATCCTTCCCCTGGGTGTCGTAAGAGGCGACTAAGCGACTCGAGAGTACTGGTGTATTACAATTTTTAGGCAACAAGCTGACAACCTGTCACTGTAGTGATACACATGTTTTCTGAAACAACCTTGAAAAATAAATCCTCAAAAATGTCAGACCTGGCGATAGCGACCGTATTTTTACGGCTGTTAACGCTCTGCGTACCCCGCATATGTATGTATGTATGTTATCCGAGTCGCTTCTTGTGGCTTATGGACATATAATTCAATGCTACCTGCTATGCGACGACCGATGTGCCGCAGTGGTATTGCGACTGCCTGTGACGCAGAAGGTTCCGTGTTTGATTCTTGATGGGTCACTTACAAAGTTGATATTTATCACTTTGTGAATTTGTTCCCAGTTTGGTAAGGTTGCGGGCTGAGCCACCCGATTGTCAGTTGATGGGTCGCGGTTGCTGTCTATGATTACTTAGACAGCTGTCGTTACGCAACCATGTCAAAGTCCTGCTGCTTGTAGAATGAACAATTCTGACATCAGGGTTCATTGGGTAGATGGACGACTCGAAAGTAGAGAGAGAATGCTGCCTTGAATGCTACTAACGCTTTGGTTAATTTAATTGTCCTATACCTAGCTGACCCGATGTTGGACAGAGAGATCATTTGAGGCTGCTTATCTTCCTAATGAAATCACCGCAAATAATTTCTCAATAGCAGGTAAACAACTACTAATAGAGCCTCAACCTATCAATTCCCTGATTTTAAATGCATTTCAGAGATCAAAAATAGTGAGAAAACTTTAACCTTTCATATACAAAATTCCCGATCAGCTGATTGACTTAATATGGGAAATTGAAAAAAAAAATTCGTTTACTAACATAGCCGCCAGAGAAAAAGTTGTTTAGTTTCATGGTCTGATCACGCCTGCATATCACGTTTTATCTTTATCCCTTGCGTTGCAGGGTAGGCAGAGCTACAACGGCCGTAAACTGTACTAAACTAAGCTAATTACAACTCTAGGTGCAACTGATAGTATGCAAGCTACCTACACTACAGCTAGTGCATTATTCAGACACCAAGCCATATGCAAACAAGCAAGTTACATTTTGATTTCATGAAGCCATTCCGCAGTGGAGGGGGTGCGGCGTGGGTGCCGGGTCGGAGGGATCTCGAGGGGCTGCTTATGAATGAGTTATGAGCCGTTTTACGTCCCGGTCCGAACAGGACAGAATCCCTTCCACGGACGCTCATCCCGCCTTAATATGATTGAAAACTAAGCTAGAAGCCGTAAATGTTGTTTGAATAATCATGGACCCCACGCCCATATTTTGTGTCACGGGTCTTCTCTCTCTGTCTCTTTTTCTCTTTGGTGCCGGCTGAGAATAGCATCACTCCATTTCTTTCCTGTGGGCAGGGCCGTCTTAGCACATTTGCCGCCTGTAGGCTATTCAAATTTTGCCGCCCCCTCAACCCATCCCATACGGCCTCATCTCAGCCGTTTTTTTTACCTGGCCTGAAGGTATAGTATAAGGTGGTCCCACCCACACCTATGTCGCAAACAGTCTTACATCCGAAACAGTCGTCGGTTCTCGTCGAATGTCGTCAATTGTATGCGGTTGTCGTCGATTGTCGTCGAACCGATGACTTGACGACAAGCTCGAATTCAAAAAAAAGTGTCAGACTGTTTTCGATTTCTTGCGCTATATCCGTTTCTATGTCGTTAGGATATGTTTGTTTTAGCGAAAGTGCGTTTTCTGTGAGGGTGTGTATGTCTAAATCGTCTATTTTGGTAATAAATCCAATTTTTTTATTATAACTGGCATACGCCTCCTGTCTTTTTTTAAATTCTGTTACTAGCCTACCTACGAGGACGAGAAACGTACTTACGCGGAATGTGTCCCTCGCAGTTATTATATTTTGCTCTTCTGGTGTTTCGTCAAATTTTCTCTTCCTTTTCGGCTGTCTCTTTCCCATGTCTTTACCGTATTCTTTGCATACGCTTAAGTCTATTGCTTTATCTTCAAAATATTGAAATTTTCTCGTTGGGATACAAAAAACTGCAACGGTTACCAAATCTACGGTGGAAGACTGAATTTGAACATTTACTTGATTTATTCTTTGCAAAAAGTCATTCAATACTACAACCATTACCGCTGTTTCCAGTTTTTCTAAAATAGAAAGTATTCCCGCCGCTTCGTTTCGAGTTAACATGTTTTCAGTAGAATCGTCCTTAATTGATTCCAAAGTTTCAAAAACTTTGTGCCAAGAATCTTTCAAATTTTTGCACGCGTCCTCCCTAGCTGACCACTCTTTTCAGGGTATTTTGCCTTTCCCGATTGTACTCGATAATTTTTGCCAGCGATGTGTCGAGCTTGCAAAAAAAAAAACGTAAATTTCCTGTAGTAGCATGAAAAATCAACAAGCCTCTGTACACGATTCAGCAGCAGCACATGCCGCTTTAGAGAATGTACAGAACAAGGCACGTAATCGGCAAAAGGCGCTTTGTTTTTAATCTTTGCCTGTAAGCCGTTGTATACGCCAGACATGTTCGCCGCCTTATCATAGGACTGTCCACGAAAGTCTTCAATATTTTATTCCTAGCGTTCCATAATAACGGCAGAAAACATTTCTTCAGCCTTATGCCCGACTGACGGCATACATTTGAGAAATCGTGTGAAAGATTCGCCTATATTTAAAACATATCTAACGATAAGAGTAAGTTGATCCACATGTGCTAGATCTGGTGTTGAATAATCAATGATCAGGGAAAATATTAATTTTAACTATTAATATTTTATATTAACTATGATTTTTTTTTTGGGAATTTTGCCGCCCCCCAAAATCTGCCGCCCTAGGCTTAAGCCTACTCAGCCTAGTGGATAAGCCAGGGCTGCCTGTGGGTGTCGTAGAAGCCGACTAAGGGACACGAGGGTTTCATGTGTATTACAATTTTAGGCGGCAGGCTGACACTATAGTGATACTTATCTGAAACGCCCCTCAAATATTGTCAGACGTGGCGATAAAGACCGTAATTTTACGGTCGTTAACGTTCTGCCCACCCCGCCAGGGATATAGGCGTGATTTGTGTGTGTGTGTGTGTGTGTGTGTGTGCGCGCGTGTGTGTGTGTGTGTGTGTGTGTGTGTGTGTGTGTGTGTGTGTGTGTGTGAGAGAGATCTTACTCTAAACTCGTCCAAATCCACGGCCTCCCATACAAAACAAAATGCGTGCATATACACTCACCGTGTAACGCTCAGGCTAAAAAAGTTACTTCCGATGCATTGAGTATTGTAGGCCATAATTATGAATGCCTACACAATAATAAAAACATATGTACCTGCACTAAGTTAGAATATGTTGAAGATTTTAAATATCTAGGCCTTGTTGTCGAGCGCAATTTTAGTTGGAGGATACATGTTAATGAGGTATGTCTTAAACTAAATAGAATACTAGGTAGGTTTTATCATTTAAAATTTGTTCTGAATAGAAAGACCTTGTATTTGGTCTACTTTGCACTGGCAGACTCGCTAGTCAGTTATGGTCTAAGTGTGTACGGCCGCACCTTTGCTACATATCTCAAACAAATAAAAAACTTACAAATAAGATTATTAAAGCATTTGGTGTGCAAAAAAGTAAAACAAAAGTGCAAGGTGCAAGGTGCAATCAGCGTATAATGAACTTTTTCGCCATTGCAAAGTAATGACAGTAGATACTAAAAGCACATACATGATAGCTGTCGAAAATTACTACAGTGCTACCTATAAAGTGCGGCTCAAAAATAGGTATATGACGAAGAGAGTACGACAGGGTAAGTTGGTGCAGGCTAAAACAAATAATTATTATGGTTAAAGATGTTCCAAATACTTAGTTCCTAAGATCTTTAATGATGTAAATTGGTTAAGAAGCGAGGATAAACTTAGTAAATATTTAGTGAAGAAAAAGTTAAAAATGTTCCTTTTAGATAAGACTCCATAAGTATCCATTTTGTAAGTTAACACTAATATTGTATAATTTAGACGATAAGTAAGTATATCTAGTAGTAATAGCTATATAGTAGTAAGAAGGAAGAGTGCATTATATCGCCAACAAACTGCCCAGCAGTTTGGCGATGTTTTAGAATATAAGCAAAACTGTGTTTATAGTTAAATAAAATAATTAAAAAAAAAAACATAATCATATCAATGTCACGATTAGCAGAGATTTTTTATGATTTCGAATTAGGTCGGTATATTCCTTGTGTAAAATTTAAGCCTCATGAGTATCTTTCGGATTACACCTTCCCCTTTTGCTACACTTAGTACAAAGAAATACCTATATAAAAATAAAAAAATACCTATAAGTTCCCGCAAATGACGGACAGCGTTTCTTCCCACCTACGTACAAACTGCTATCTCCTATTTACCTGCTTCAGAAAAATAATTCCATATCATTCATAAGTTATGTATAGAATTCTTTATTGCTCCTTTTCTCCGGAGCTCTCGGTAATGTCATTTTATTCTCTGAATGCGGAACGCAGCCGTAATTTACGTTTATTTATAACGGCAAATATCTCGACTTGATTTATTCCGTTTGCGGTACTTAGCACATTCGCACCAGATGAAAATTTACACGTCGGGGAAAATGAGCGGAAAATGTGTCTCATTTATTTCAGTACCCACCTATAGGTACCTAATTTCAGAAATAAAGTAAGAGTCAAGTCTTGCTTTTTAGAGTTTCGTACTCAAAGGGTCGAAAGGCATTGGCTAGACTTATATTGCTCGTTCGTATCAAGAAGGCGTAACTGATTTCTGACTTAATAATTTAAACAGTTTGGTAGAGCTGTCACTATTCCGCTCAGGTTTTTTTTAAATCAATTCCTTGTGAAGTTGCGGAAAATCAGTTTACGCCCCTTTGCGATGTGACGGACAAATTCTAGATTTTACTTCTCGATTTCCATTTTCCCAAACCATCTTGTACGGTTCACTCGCACGAGTCTAGACTCTACCTACATCTTGTCTATTCTATTTTATCGTCGTTTTTTTTCTATGAGCTATATCTATATTTCTATGATCTAAACTTATAGATCTAGACTCTACGTCTACATATATTCTACGTTGTCGTCGTCGGACAATGCAGTTATTGTAGTTAAAGTTACCTAATTCTCACTCACAAACAGCAAACATCGTTGAAGTGTCATCATGGTGCAAAAAGCCACAACACAAGCCAGTAGGTAAAGGCTTCAAGGTCCCTCCCTCCTTTGGGACCCGTTCCCCGTGAAAAGCTTTTAAAATTGTTATCAACAAAGTTTCAACTTTTATTAATGGCGTACTTATATTCTTAACGAGAGTTTATGCTCAGTTTTTAATTACGTTATACATCCCCAACCAAAACCGTTAACTTGCTAACGATTTTTTTGTATTTACGGTTACAGTAGCAGCTTTAATGACCGTAGATTTTAAAGATTTAGATGTCTATTTTTAGTCAGTCACTTCATAGTATTAAAATATAGGTACCTACTGTACATATTTCAGAAAAAATATGGTAGAGCTAAGCAACCAGCAACTACCAAATTTATTGAAATAAAATAATGTAGCTAAGGGTCCTTGTTCAGAGAAGTTAGATGGTTATTTCACGTGCTGGCAACACCGCAAGAGGGAGCGACAACCCCGATGATTAAACGCGTGTTGATTGCGCATCGTGTACCACTCGCGCCGCTCGCCTACTGAACCCGGGGCAGCGGACAGCCTAACCAATAGGTTTATTTAGGGGTGAATGTGCCCGTGTCGTGTATCCGATTATGCCTTTCATGTAGCTTTTATCTAAACTGTTTCCCGGGTAAGCTGGCCAACCGGCCGACCGACCCTCCCATGCCAATAATAGGCCCTCGTAAACTTGATGAGAAAATGTACTTTAGCGTTAAATGACTGTGGATTTTGTTGTTTTTCATCTGCTTCATGGAGTTGGATTATTGGGATCAATTTTTCGTATTTTCTACCAAATAGGAACGGAGTCCTACCACATCATATGTGTGTAGGTAGATTGTTTCTACGTGATGTGCGTTTTCCATTGGCATAGCTTTCGCATCAACCAAGGTAATGAGGTACCAATTTCCACACTTAACTAAATGCGAGCCACAGCATCAAAGGCGCAGTAAGATAACTTTGAACAGAGCAGTAGTGGGTTTATGTAATAGTACATACTAGGCAAAGGAAATTGGAATTAGGCTGTATACTGGAACTGTTAGTAGTTGTGCGACGCAGTTAGTAGTCGGAGTTGGCAGGCGGTGTTTGACGAGTTGATGAAGCAAATCTAATCACTGCTGGATTGCACCGCTGCCGCGACCACCCGCTGGAGCCATGGAGGAATAAACCAATGGAGTGAGCACTGGTTCCATTTCCTTGTAAACGCTCCTCACCGATATTTGCAGGGAATCGTTAACTGGATTGTGTGTCAACTCGAGCGTGGTGGATCTTTTTTGTGGATCAAAAGCTTCAAATAGCATCTGCTCGGTGCGCGGGGTTACACCGTAATAAGTAGAGTTTACACCGCAATAGTTAACCGATGGCTAATAAGTCATTATTAATCAATAGTACCTATCCATACTGTGTATTTTTTTTTAGTCATGGGCCGCGGTACTATCGATAATATCGCCACTTGCTACATTTTGACAATCGATACTATTGAAAACTGTCGATACTTCGGGAACACTACTTCTGTGGTTTATTTCCTCCATGACTTCAGCGCAGTATCGGTGCACGCCGGAAATTTGCGGTTAAACCCGTCGCCCGTCGCGTTGCTATACTTTGCTACATCACTCTCCTAACCTTGTTTCAATTTGCTTTCTGCGACGGCAATGAAATTACTACCAACTCTTTTATTAATACTGGATATCAACGAGTAGGTAACCAAAAAACTGCAAAACTTATTGCTCATACTGCGTCCGTTAAGCTTACGTCCCCAAAGATTTTCTTCTATTTCCAGCTTTTTTGACCGCCTTTATTTTTACTAACTAGGTGACAGTTCCCACACTACCAATTTGTTACTTGCAGAGCTACTGCAATTCGATTTTCAAGTCCACAATTGAGTGGACCGCAGGGTAATTAGTCAGCTCTATGCGCCATGCTTTACACTGACACAGGGTGGGCCACTCTGTGAGAATAGTTCATAATGATAAACAAAGTTAGAAAACGTGGTCTTAAAAATGAAAAAGAAAGAAGAAAATAAAGGAAAACTACGCAGGGGGTAAAGAAAATTATCTTCCGCTATATTGAGTAGGGTATCGTTGAATGTGTGATGCAGTGCTGTGTGATGCCGGCTTCGAATAGCATCACCCCATTTCTTTCCCGTGGGTGTCGTAAGAGGCGACTAAGAGACTCGAGGGTTTCATGTGTATTACAACTTTTAGGCGACAGGCTGACAACCTGTAACTATAGTGATACACAAACTATCTCAACTGGCCCTCAATATTTGTCAGACGTGGCGATAGCGACCGTATTTTTGCGGTCGTTAACGCTCTGCTAACCCCGCAAGGGATAAAGACGTGATATATGTATGTATGTACGTAAGTATGTATCGTTGAATAGCTCTTGTAAAACTAAGAAGTGTTTTAGTTTATCAAGCAACCCTGTCTAGCAAAAATCAGCCGTATATTTCGGTGTGTCTCCCATATTCTTGGGAGGTGTTTTGATGTGAACTTTTGCTGGTTGTGAAACTACCCACCTAGAGGTACATCTACCTACACCAGTCGTTTGTTCATTCGAGGCAGTGCACCTGCAACTATCGCAGATGCAAATTAATTAACACCAGAACATGTGTGAATGGCAACTCACACAACTTGGAACTTGTAGTTATCTCTACTGAAACAATCTGTTACGTGTTCGTTACGGTTTCTGTTGGTTATGTTATGTATGATGAATGAATGGAAGTTGTTGGAAAACAAAATAATATGGTTCCGGGAGCTTTGTTTAATTATGTTAAGGGAAGGTTTCTTTAAAATAAACTTATTTTATCTTTCTCGTATCGTACCGAGGTATTTTAACGTTCCTGTCTCGAAACCATTGCTTTTGAACATGGTAATTTTGTGCCAGAATTCGCCCAAGCTAGACTTAGACCTCCGATCGGAGGGTAGGAATAGGTACTCGCCACGCTTAGTAAGTATATTGGCGAGCGCAATTCAAGATGTTTAATTCACACGGAACGATGCTGCCCATTTCCTGGTTAATTATCCTTCAGTCACTTTTTCCACACGGCAAAGCCAGCTATAACACCTATAACTATAAAATAATGTAAAAAATATTGAGAACTCTCAATCTGAAATCCTACTAATATTATAAATGCGAAAGTTTGTTTATTTGCGAAGTGTTTGTTTGTTACTCATTCACAATAAAACTACTAAACCGATTTATATGAAACTCGGCACATAGATAGAAGGTAACTTGAATTAACACATAGGATAGTTCTTATCTAAAACCCCATTAATAAATATATTAATTTTGTAACTAAAACCCCACATTTTTTTTCTTAGTAAGATTACGTTGACTACCTAACCTTATTTATGGGTTACGTGTCTGACACACTCTTGGCCGGTATAAAGGTTGCAATTTTTGTCACAGTACCGCATCACTTATTGATTTTCTAGCGTAAATCGCGCAACGTAGGTAATTTCATTCGTCTTGTCCTCCTTTACATCCCAAAAAAAATCACAGCCTGTTTAAATTCAGTAGACGTGAAACCACCAACCAGTAGGCGTATAATCAGTTTAGCATTGATTACGTCACCGATGCGGTAAGTGAGTGAATGAGTGAGTGACTCGTTGTTGTGTTTCGGGTTCAGTTCAGCGGGGATCTGAAACGCGCGGCGCCCCGATTATGGAAATACGCCACCGCTCGTAGGGGTGCCGCCTCGCGCAAGCCAATTTGTTCAGAGTTTACGAACAAAGCCCAAAAGACAACGAGGATTTACTGTTCTTAGTGTTAATAAAACAATCATTTAAGCGCAGCAAAAATAAACCAACAATTATAGCACTGCAGTAGCTAGCATCACTGAAGTAAATACTAATGGAAACGTTTCAAAACACGTACCTAGTATAATATAACATAGAGTCGGTCAAAAACGTGCAACTGAACCAGTGGGGCAGCTGGGTAACCAAAATCTTAGGGCAAAATATAAACTAGGATCGCAGCTTAAATACCTACTTTTCGATCCTTCCATCAAAATTCGACATTTAAACAAAAATTCATCCATTCATGGGATCGAGGGCCTGGGGCACTGCCCCAGTTTACCTTTGTAGCTACGCCGCTGCTTGAATTGTCACATTACACGCCACACGCCTGAGGAAGCTCAAGTTTTGAGTTAGGCAGGTACATAATAAGTAGGCATTATCTGATAGCACTTGATGTATTTCATGCTAAGTAGAAACTGTTGTACAGAAACCACAATTTAGGGCCTACACACGGGTCTCAAGGTTCTTTTCTGTCATTCGGAACAACTATGGGATGAAAAAGCAGTAAGTCTTGTAGGTTTACTCTTGTTTTTTCCGATGAGGGTATGCAGATAGCGGTTTCGCCTTCGCGTAATAGATGGTCTAATGGTCTGGTTATTGGCAGCCCTACTGGCCGGCCGGCAGCTGCGTGTCGCCGGATGACTGATTGCGCTGAGCCGCAACCTCCACTACTGATCTAAACCCTACACGGCTACAGCCGTTGCTTTGGCACTAGTTATTAAAATATCATTTTACAACAATAATATTTTGTCGAATTGTGAGTAAATATGAGAGATTTAAAGACTATTTTGATCAAATTATGCCTAAATGAAACCTGTAGGTATTCATCTGCGACATAGATTTCCGGGACCAAAGCCATAGTCAAGCCAGTGTGTAATAAACAAAACAAGGATACATCTAATGGCCTGTTTTTGTGGTGGATTGTAGTAATGCCAAATATCCCAGAAGCCTTAGGAATGCTTGTCGAATCGCGTGACACGTGTGACATGCCTGATGGTTCACACTGCGTCGCACGAGCGTGGTCAATGTGATTGATGAGTCTCTTCCTTAAGCTACAGCGTGTAGTGTAGTGCTGATAAAGAGGTGCAAATACTGCGAATCTCATTCATGCTTCGAATGACGTACCTTATGAAACCTGTAATGTCTCATATTAAACAGCTAATACCAGTACAGTAGCAAAAAAAATATTATCCTGGACAATTCACACAACTCTCTCTAGCCCCAAAAGTAAGCTTATACTATGGGAACTAGATAGCTGATATTAATGTCCATAATCTTGAAACATACTGTGTGCGTTATAGGAATCCGTCGTAGACTGTTAGCTAGGCATTCTAGCTAACAGGCAGAACATATAGCTTATTTCGACTAGGTATTAAAGCAACGTACTTCTCTCATCTATTTTTTCCCGATCTTTATATGCCCATTATGATACGGCATCCTTTGGTTTGACGGAAGTATTCAAAATGAATTAATATTCGCAAATCTTGATAAATCGATGAAAACTACGCAAGGAGAATGTCAGGTACATCCTCAGAGCAAAGTTAGATTTCAGAGGAATCAAAATGAGACTACGAAAGCTGACTACGAAAGCTCTCAGATTCGATAGGCTGCAAAATAGGAGACCGTTCTCAAAATCATCTAAAGTCACATAATCAATATACTTAAATATTTGTTGCAGACAATAAAAGACAGGAAAGATAACGTATTTCTAAAAAACTTACTATAGAAGCTGCTTCAATCTTTCCACAGAGTAAATTGTTGATTTATGATAATGATAATAATATGTGTGTTATAGAACGCAGCAAATGTGATTGCGACAAGTTTTCCATAGATTCGTTTTTGTTGAACAACGTAGGGAATTTGAAACATTTCCTTGGTCGGAGTGCACGTGACGTCGTTTGTGTAGTGGGTAGGGTCGCAGCGTCACCTGCGTAGACGATGTGATTGATGCTGAGATTGACGCGAGCTCACCCAGGGCCCACGACACGAACAGAACACGACTGCAGGGTTGGGTTATTACAACCTTTTTTGTTTTTGAAATAATGTGGCTCGAACACTGATGGGATAGGCACCTTATTGACAAAACATTGTATGTATTCTTCAGAAAGTATAAGGTGTAAAAAAAATAGCTGCAAATATTTTAAGGGATGAACCAGACCATGAAACTGAACAACTTTTCCGAAGGAACATAGGTCAAAATGTAAAAAAAAAGTTTTGGACCTCCCATACAAAATTACCAAACGACCTAGTCAATTTGTATGGGAGGTCCAAAAAACTTTCTCATGTTTCGACCTATGTTTCTTAAGGAAAGTTGTTCGGTTTCGTGGGCTGATTCACCTCTTAAAATATTTGCAACTAATATTTTTACACCCTGTATATTCTAGTCAGTCATAGTTCAAAACGAAAAGATTAAAATTTTAGCGATACCTATTAATTCATCTTAGATTACAGCCCATATTTAACTACCTTTGATAGATTGGACTGCAATCTGTAGTAACAATAGAGCATAATGCTATACAATACTCCTCTTTCTTATTATTTTTACAGGTTGTTTTCCCGGCAAGTATGTAGTATACTTGCCGGGAAAGCAACTTTTTTCTTTCAATAAAAGAATACGTCATACTTTCGAACTAGGTGGATATTTCGTAATAAGAGTAGGTACTTTAGGTAGGTACGTACTACAGCCGAGCCAGCGAGACGCCTGCCAGTAGCAATCGTAAAAGACCAGCCAACCCAACCCATCTAACAGATGAATTCCGCGCTCGTACGAATGTAGGTAAGACTTCGAGTACACAATGAAGAATCCGCAACAAAGAAATATACGTGTGCATCATATGCATGCGATATAACTTCTCATCAGATAAATCGGAACACTTTCGTTTTTATGATTTGATAAATCACTATTTCAACATTCTTATTTAAAAAAATATTTCGAATTTGCGACATTATCATTAAGATTTATAAACCAATTTTTACTCACACGCTATCAGTGGTTTACTCCAAAATAAACTTCACTCCACTTTTTAAATAACCTGATTCGGATGAATCATAAACTTGTAAAGTGCCCCGGGTTTTTTTATGAGAAGTCTATATGTATATGGGGTTTGTCAGACGCCCGAATCCAGCGGATTTTCTACCTCTAAGATGCAAATTCTGGTCAGACGTAGTAGCGAAACAACCGATTTTATAGCCATGTTCCCCTATCTACTCCGCAAGGTATGAAGGCGTGATGTAATTATGCGTGTAGGTACACCTGTATCCCAACTTACTCCGGAAGGGATAAAGGCGTGATGTATTTATGCATGTACTATTCACCTAAACCGTGGTAGAGATGTTATATTTTAGTAAGTAGTTACCTGTATGTAGGTACGCATGTACCTATTATCACATGTTATACATTATTCATTTGTTTGGAGGTTGCCTGCTCTAAACTAAAAACCATCAAACTCGTTGGTTTACTTAGAAAAAATTTCATTAAATTAATTAAAAAGTATTAGACTTGTAGCATAGAATTTAAATACTAACATCGTTAAATTAGTAAAAGGGAGTGCAATATTGACTGAGCCGTGATTGGTTGCGGTGAACAAGTCCTCCGCTAGGACGTAATATTTTAGTCGCGAGAAATCTAAAAGCTTTTTTCTTGTTTCAGTGTCTGGCCGCGGTCGGATGCAGCGACTGGTGAGATATCCACTTGACTTTGTTTCCTTTGAGAGCTTTCCACTCGAATACTTTGGCTCAGTGCCTTTTGGCTAATTAAAACAGCTCCCAACGTTTGTTCGGGAGGTATGACAGCAGCCGACTTTAATCGGCTGTTTGTTTATTCGCTCCGACGCTCGGATCGAGCTGAAATTGTGCGTAAATGAAATATACGCGCTGGTGTAACGCGCGTGGCAGTGGCGGAGGCTGCGCGCACCGCTCGCTGCCGCCGCCGAGGCTCAATATTTTTCGGTAAATTATGTAACGCCGAGACGGAGTGCTTTCAGAAAATCAGCATTCGCAATCAAGCGTCAAGAATGTCGCTCTCGCCGCTCTTTTCTTTATGATCACTACGAACCGCTTTCATATGCATATTTTCGCCATAGGTTGAATTTACGAAGTTTTAACCAAAGCTCGAGTAAAGCCCGGACGTGTGTATTTATTACTCGCCTAATTCAAACGCCTAAAATAATAATTGTACTAAATCCGTTCCCTTTCTGCGACTACTTTCACGCCCGAACAGCTGGCGCATTTTAATTAACATCACCCTGTTTCATACCCGGATTATTCAGGCTGTTTTATTAAGCCTTAAGAATAAAAATTGAACATGCCATGTGTGGTTTAATTTGCGGAAGAATGTCAGACATTTGATTAAAGAGGTCTGATTTAGAATTCAATAAAGGCGGGTTCCGTCCTACTCGGCCTCAATATTGGACTTCCAGGAATGACAGCGACTCTTTTGAAGCGCCTTTATTTAAATTTAAATTAGGGTATTTTTATTATAGTTTCTCGGGGTTCGAATTGCTGGCATTCTGGTGGAATGTCGCTTTGAACCTAAAGTTTGGCTGATGCAGGCTGTACTCGCGTCGTGGATAAGTTACACAATTTTCTTCCTATATGTCCCGAGGTCCCTAATTCCGTAGAACAAAGCGTTCTTCAACTAGCTAAGTCATGGCATAACGTTAGACAAATCAGCACGAATGGAACTAATCTGGCGACTAAACTGTTTTGTGTCTTCCTCGAACAATCAATTAAACTGGTGGGGGGCGTCCCTCCAAATACCCATTGTTAGTGGTGGTGCAGGCGTACGTCGGAGCAATTTATACATGCCACTCATTCCATTACACAGAGATAAGGGTCTCGTGAATATTTGCGCTCAATTTGGCAGCTCTTTGCTTAGCCATTTAGACATGTTAACTCTCCGGCTAAGTAGGCCAACTAGACGATCCTTAACTTTTATCCGCGATCCATTTAATAGTTGAGCCATAATTTATGGCGTTTCCCTTTAGTTGGATAGTAGACAAGTGGACCGCTGAAGACCATTAACGAAGCTTAGTACTGCTATTAAAGTAAAATAGGTTCTAAAGCGTTGACTAATGCCCTTAGAACATCGAGCTCGGGCGGAGGGGCTAGGATAATCATGTTATCAGAGCGTCGAGTTGGTAGCCTTCATAGCTGCCCGCGCGCGCGGTAGCTGCCGGTCTGCTAGTGTGCCGACGCATTGCCCGAGTAATCCGCTTTGCCGCGACAGCCACAACTTTGCCGATAGCGCTTCTGGATGGATCCTGTACTTTAAACTTGCACGCGAGGAAAGAGTAATAAGATCTGCGTTCAACTAACTTTCTTAAACCTCTGAAACTTCAACTTTTAAAGCTCATTCAGAATACCAATCGTTTTCAACATCGTCTATTGTCGAGCAATCTTGCGGCGGTGAATAGAAAAGTTATTTACAACTTTTGTAAGCTCCGCTCGGTAATAATGTTTGAAAAGTACTTTATGTACAAGTAAGACTTTTTATGAGCGTAACGTTACTTTTCGTCATTCTCCAAATAACATTCATAATGTATCTGACGTAATTTCAAGAATAAGAGTACCCGCCGTCGTCATGATAACAGACAGACAGGCCGAACTTTTATATGGATGGTTTTCCGGGAGCAGGGGTTTGAGATACGATGATAAATGAGTGTTGAATGAGTTTTGTCGTTTATGGTGCCTCTCCTCCGCCTTCTCTTACACGTATAAAATTAAGCGTCGTCTGTCTTTCAGCTGCGTGCCTTCGCTGACAGATACCTAATCGTCGTTCAATTTAGGTTTGCTCTGCCACCCCTTGCATATGCCGTTTACTGTGCCAAATAACTTTTTACCGTCGCAAAAAGTTTTCTTCCGATACAGTTCAACTTTTAAATGAATTGATAAATGAATGCAGATAAGTAGCGTGTACAAAGTAGATAACTAGCGTGTACCGCGTCGCGGCAAACTTGGAAACAATACTTTTGCATTTTCCGCATTAATGCGATGAAGAATAGGCGCTGGCGTTGTGACGTAGTTCGGTATGCATGCACCAAACTGCACAACTTAAATGGAGTCCTGTACAGGTAATAGTTACCGTATTAAAGTACGGTCTCGTGTATGATAAATTTAGGAGTAGTGCCGGGGGGTTTGCGGTCTGGCTGGTGCATTATTTAACCGCATTCTGCATTTGGCGGCACTAGGGCTTGCAATCTCGGTAATGCGGGACGCTCTGTTTTTAAGATGACGAGAGTGCAACGAGGGTTGACTAAACCGAATGAACGGTAAAACATCGGGAATGGGAGCTTCGCGACACATACACATTAGCGTCGAAGCAGAAAATCGGAATCAAAGATTTAAAAAGCGGCAATTTTGAAAATATCGGTTCGTAACTAACTGAAATGCAAACGCAAAAATACGAATCCCCGCAGCCATTCGATCTAGTGTGACCGCTAAATACCGAGATTGAGGCGATGGAAGCCCTATGCTGCACCTACACAGATGGCATTCCAAATCGTGCATTTCATTGCTCGCTCGTGCCAGAGCTGAGCACGTTCCAGCGAGCCGAGCGAGCGCCGCCGTGACTCCGGACTATTGGCTCCCTTGCTTCGTTACTACAAAAGAAACTTCATTGTTTGATCACGCTGTCTCCGAAATGTGATTGTGTTAGAGATAAAAGTGAGCCACCCTCTTCGCGCTACATGATTCCGTCCAAAGAAAAGTACTTCCGGCAAAGAGCACCCAACCTATTTGGCATACCTAATCTTCTAAGTGTTCACCCGTAAGGGCCCCACTATGAAGACTTGAAATGTTGGCGGCCACTGATGGTACTTGTGGCAATCGACAGAGAAAAATATTACAAAACGAAAGTGTTACGTGATAAAATGTCGAAAGTGATATACTTTAGGAGATATTGAGCTTTCAAAATAAATAAAAATATATTAATATTATGTTATCTATAGTATTTGTTTGTGAATGAAAAAGCATTTTTTAACTATTATTTATTATATAGGTAGGTAGGTATGATCGCTCAAGCCAGATCATATTATGGAGAGCATATGAAACAAAATGGTGCTTTTACCATTGAGGTATGTAGAGACCGTGACAATAGGTTTTGTCAAGAAAATATGTGGCTTTTGCGGGGAAAAATTCATTCCCGTCATGCGGGAAATCGCGCATATTTTGTATATGTATTAATAAATAATAGATTGGAAGGGATAAAGAAAATTGCTGAACACTATTGTTCATGTATAGTGGGGAGGAGGACCCTAGGATGTTGTTCCCATACCATGAGCATCATTTGGTTCATGGCATGGGCGCGGCATCAGGAAACGTTGGTAGCTTTACCTGCTCAATTTTTGGAACATATTTTTGTAAGGCATGATATTGAAAATGAAGCCAACGGCGAATTCTAGGAAAATACTAAACGTAATATAAGAAACTTGTATCACCTGGTTTATCAATTTATATCACCTAGTTCAGACTCAATTATTGCTATAATATTGTGCAATTTTATTGATATTATCAGCCATTTTAGTATTAATATAATTTAGTATAATGTTATTATTATATAATTAAGTTGAGTGCAAAACCTTGTTAATAAATACGTAAATTATAGAGTTCATTTCATTACAATACATACCCAGATTTTTCCTACATATACGATATTCCTAATAGTTTTAAGTATTATAATGATACTGAGATTGAAGAGAAAATGCGATATTACTCTTATTAAAAAATGTAATAAATGTAATTAATACTTTAAAATGATTTAATTTTTTCACAAACAAATACTGTGGATAAAATATATTTTTTTATTTATTTTAAAAGCTCAATATCTCCTAAAGTATATCACTTTCGACATTTTATCACGTAACACTTTCGTTTTGTAATATTTTTCTCTGTCGATTGCCACAAGTACCATCAGTGGCCGCCAACATTTCAAGTCTCCATAGTGGGGCCCTTGCGGGTGGACACTTAGAAGATTAGGTATGCCAGGCTTCATACAAATATGTTCGATGCTCTTTCTGTAAAGAATTGTTTACTGCATTAGCGAGAAAGAGGAAAACAAATGTTTTCACGTCTGTTTGATAGTTGAAGTGGAAATATGATTATTTCGTCTATTTACGACATAAAACAATACATACGAGGTGAAAACGAAAAAGATTTATATAAGAGCGTAGTATTTTTTTGGTATGAAAGTCATTTCCCTAGAAGACTCCTCCCCCTCCCCTGCTCCCCCCCCCGTCGTTCGTCACCCTTCCATCACTCATTCCAGTCACGAGATGACACAGTAGGCCAGGCCTCACGTACACTCACCTTCCCGCCCCGCCTTACCGTTTATATTCAAAAGCCTACGCCGAGAAAAAAGAACATGGTTAGATTGGCTAACCAGAAAGCCGTCTTATATGGTCAGATGACGACCGATGTGGTGCAGTGGTAGTGCGACTGCCTGACGCAGAAGGTTCCGTGTTCGATTCTCGGTGGGTCTCTCACAAAGTTCATATTTATCTCGTTGTGAATTTGTTCCCAGTCTGGTTAGGAAATTGTAGGCTGAACCATCCGATTGTCCGTAAGTAAGATGGTTCCGTGTTTCGGATGGCACGTTAAGCCGTAGGTCCCGGTTGCTGTCTATGATCACTTAGACGGCGGTCGTTACACAACCATGTCAGAAGCCGGTTGAAAAATTCTGACACTAGGGTTCATCGGGTGTTCACTTGGTGTTCCCAAGTCATCCAACGACCCACACGAAAAAGAGAAAGACCACCAAATCATTATCTCTTCTTATTTGATCGATTATTAACGCGGTACATACGACTAAAGAAGGATCGCGTGAGAGTGAGACACTGAGTCGACCAATGCCATAGCTGCATAATGCGCCCCAACGTATGGACTGGGTTGACATTACACATCTAGAAACGCTTTTTCGCATATATCTACTTACGTACGTATACAGACTTTTTTACTATTAGATTTCCAGCAGCAGCGGAGCTTAAGGCATAAGTATGTTTAAGTATGTCATGTCATGTCATCCTGCCTGTCACTTAGCGTCATAATTTAGCGTCCCGCAAAAATATGAAAATAAAAAATAGTTACGAAAATAAGGTAAGAAGCTTCGATTAATGGACGTCGAGAACGACTTAGTAGGCTGAGCTCCTTATAGAGTATCTATAATACATGTGATTTTGGCTCGTACCCGCAAGTAAAATTCTGTTTAGTAGCCTATCTAAATACCAAAATAACACTCAATGTAAATCCCCCAGATACCTAACATAAACAACTAAACCGGAAAAAAAATGATTACTATTTCCAGAAAACTGACTAACGACTACAATAGACCTAGTCATAGATTTATAAAACAATACTAAACTCAGGAACTAGGTAAATACTTACTTTTTCTTCTCCTTCTAGAGAAAGGGGGTTTCTTCTTCGTTAGGGGCTAGTTTAATTTTTTTTGCCCACCTGAGCCGCGTTTACACTAGGTTCATAAAATTATTATATGAAATGGAAAAATGTATTCTACATTTTTCTCTTTTTTACAATGACTAATTTCGACTTACAAAAAGATAAATGTAAAGTTTACAAACAAAAAAAAACTTCTTTCTTGGAGGAACTACTTAAATTTAACGTGAAATGAGTAACAAACATACATATATTAGTATTTATAATAATTTGTTCGGGTTATTTCTGATGCATATCGTTTATATTCTATAAACGAGCCTGAGTTTCGACGGTGTTTGTTTGTGCAATAGCAAAAAAATTGTGTACGCATTTTTCCGGCGATTGCGTTCCGTACACCCTCCATAAAAAACAACTGTCGAACACATACAACACAACTACAGTAAACAACTGCATGTTGCTGCGTCATACAATTTTATTGACGGTTGTTATATAGGTACTTACGTGCTCTACATTGCTTGAAATTCATTTATTTACCTATTTTATTTTATTTATTTAGGAAAACCAACAGCTTCAACTAACCTATGTTGAACTGATAGCATAAATAGCATGAATGTTGTGCGATGCCGGCTTAGAGTAGCGTTAATGCCGTGTGATGCTGGCTTAGAATAGCCTCACTCCAATTTTACCCGTGAAAGTCGTAGAAAACGGCTATGGGATAATTTATTCATAAATTAGGCAGCAGCATTGTCTATGAATCATCACACATATTGCACAGCACTGGCCAATCCGCTTGTCAAGCGAGGTACCTCTAATAGGGAGAAACCCACGACCAGTAGTAGACTTTTGTGGAGATTAAAGAAATGAATAACAATTTCAACCACTTTCCACCTCACCAGAATTCCCTTTATTTAGTTGACGTATAGAGTACAAAGTAGATGCAGGCCAGTTGCGCTTTTACCACCCAATTATGGAGCTTATCCTTTACAGAACCATGAGTTAAAATACTATCATAAAATAACCGGTTGCCAATAAGTTAGAATAGTGGTAGCGTAGTATTATACCCCACATATGACTCATTGGTTTATTAGGCAAACATTAGAGCTGCTTTTCCCGCCCGCGCCGCGCCCAGACACCTGCCCCTTTAAATAAAAATACAGTATAGGTACAGGATATAATAAAAAATTATAATATTCAAATAAGCATGAGTATAAGCAGTGAATGCAAGTTGCGCAGTATCGTTCAGTTTGGAAAGCTTTTAGAGAGGCCTATGCTCAGCAGTGGACGTCTTCCGGCTGAAATGATGATGATGATGAGTATAAAGACTGATTCTAGTGTGGTGTTGTGTTATAATTACAAGTAGCACTTGCGACTCGTTGCTTTATTAAGCAACCATTAGAGCTGCTTCTCGTCCGCGCCACGCCCAGCCTGCCCTTGTAAATGAGAATACAGTGTGCAAGGTGTAAGAAAAAGTTTTGATGTATTCAAGATTTTTCAAGATTTCAATCGTTTATTTCCAAGTAGATTCATAACGAATGCTTTTAGAAAGTCAGGAATTTACAATACAATTACTGTTACTAAATAAAATGAATGAACAATTTTATGTTCCTAGTAGAAACTCGACACGAGAGGGATAAAAAATTAAGGCACTGCTTCGGGGCTGGCCAGACTGACCACACAGCGTGAATGTATAAAGTCATCCAATCAAAGTAAATTAACGTGTAATGTGTAGTGATGCAAGATAATATTTAAATCATCATCATCATCATATCAACCTATAGCTGTCCAGTGCTGGACGTGGGCCTCCTCTAGGGTACGCCACAAGGTACGATCTTCCGCTTTCACTATCAACTTGCGTTATTCAAATAAGCGTGAATTAAAGAAATAAAAATCATGGTTCATATGTATAAAAACAACCTTTGATATTTCCGCAGTAAATATAAAAGATCACACACAAATCAACATAAAACACACACGGCGTGAGTTTTAAACAATCATTACATTACCCTCTTATGGAACATAGTCTATTAGTAAGTACATAAATATATCCACCGCGTTTTATTACACACGCCCCGTATACAATATTCCTTTAAACTAGACTGTATTATTTCCGCGTGAATTTTTAATGGTAATCACAAGTTTTACCAAAGGATTACAACTAAAACATAACTGAACGTGCCCACGATGGACACAAAGGTATTATTGAAAAAAAAAAATTTTACACGGAAGTTGTCAAAACGGAATTCTAAAATATCCATCACTCGAATCCGTTTATTCCGTGTTCTATTCACTGAATCACGACCGAAACTGCTTTCGTTTTTATACAAAGTTATAGTTTATTTGTGTTAAAAAGAATATACACAGACAATGTGTTCACGGTTTTAAACCCAAAAAGTGGAAAATAGAACAAAATCGGCCCAAATACTGTAATAACATGTTCTTTACTTATTACAAAAATACACTGAATTTACCATTCGGCACGGCCACACCGATTATCTATAATAATATTTGGACAAAGCAAACTTTCCCCACACGAAAATAAGGCGGCGTAACAATTTTCGTAGTAGTTCCGTAGAGCACGCACCGCGGCGTAGCCATTTCGTAGACACGGCTGGACGAACATGGCCGATTTCCTACACGGCCAGATCGAACCATAACCGTTGTAATATAGACTACACGATATAATCGAAGTATACTGGGTGTGAGGGACGCACGGAACACAGAAAAAGCACCTAGTTAATATTTTTGTGATTTGCAGATTTTGACAGTTCAAATAAGTAGCGTAACGTAATTAGCGCTTTCTCGAAACCATGATGTTAAAAAATCATGCTTGTAAAAGTACAACCATTTAAGAAGCTTATTCCTTAAAACGACGATGTTGCAAAAAATATTCAACTTGCATTTCCTTATGCGGAAATCAGCTGTGTCAATGCGACTGCTTCAAAAGTTGCCTCAAGCACGAGGCACGGCCGATATGAATGCACTTAGAGAATTACCCATTCATCCGTAGTCGGAGACGGTCCGCACTCGGCTGGCTGAATGGCTAACGAACACTTTGCCTCGTTCTATGTACTACAGACAAGCTATCTCAAACTTGTGCATAATTCGGTGATTTCTGCATTCATGATTTTTTTACATACATACATACACACACATAACACGCCTTTATCCCTTGCGGGGTAGGCAGAGCGTCAACGATCGTAAAATTACGGTCGTTATCGCCACGTCTGACTAATATTGAGGGCCCTTTCGGATGATCCGTTTATCACCGTTGTGACAGGTTGTCAGCCTGTCGCGTAAAGTTTTAATACACATGATTTTTTTGGTGTACGATGAAAGGTATACCACATACGTATTTAGTCTGTCATTTTAAAAAGAGATGTAATGAAAATTAAAAAGGTATCCCTCTAATCAAGGAGGCCTATTTACTTACTGTTATTGTTTGTATACACATTTTCCCGGTCCGGTAATTTTTATCCCACCATGGTGTTGCAGATAATCCGATTACATAAAATGTAATTAAAAAAACACTTTTTCCTCCTTCTCATGCTAATAAAAATCGGTGAAGTAACACAAACCAGATATCAGAATATTTTACTTCGTTGGTTAAAACTTATTTTTGTATAAAAAATGCAAAATCATATGCTAAGAATTATAGTCACTTTTGGGTAACTTATAGGTAATTAGATGGTGTACAAGTACCTACATGATTACAAGTTTGAATTTGGCTGACTGTTCAAAAAGAGGTAAACATATTTAGCGTTTTTTTATAATCTACCTGCAAGAACAATAATTTCCTACCCCCTTGTTTTGTTCAAACAAAGCACTCAATTACTTTAAGAGTTTTAAGCAAACCCTTGACATTATCCGCCACAAAAAAGGACAAGAAAAGATTCTTGATACGAGAGATTACGAGGTAAGTGGGTTGTTTGCACTCGTCTCCTCGCCGCAAATGGCGGCGGTGGAGGGACGAATATCCACTAGATTCAATAAAGTATCAGGGTGACGGAGAGATGACGGGTAAATATTAAAGCCATAGACCGTGTGATGCCGGTTTAGAATAGCATCACCCCATTTCCTACCCGTGGGTGTCGGGAGACTGAGGGACTTGAGGGTTTCAGGTGTATTACAACTTTTAGGCGACAGGCTGACAACCTCTCACTATAGTGATACACAAAATTATCTCAAACGGCCCTCTATATTTGTCAGACGTGGCGATCCGTTAGCGCTCTGCCTAACCCGTAAGGGATAATGCATGTATGTATGTATAGAACGACCCCGTACCTACTACATCTTCACTTCACATTCGTAATAAATCAACTTGATAAGTTTTGTTTTCCCTAAAGAAATTAATTTATTATTTACAGTAATACCCGATATTAATTAAAGCACTCGTAAAACATCACGGTCCCTTGCAAATCGCACAAAACGAAACTCATTCATAACGCTTGTTTAGAATTTGAGCGCCTAATTGTAATACCCGATCGACGACAGCTCGCGAAATTTTCATTAAGCCGGTCCAGTACAGAAAAGTTTAATATCCGAGTTTGTTTGGGGTGGGAATTTAATTCGGAAAATGTGTCGTGGCTATAACAGTTTGAGCCGAATTCCCGATCCGTTTTTACCCGGCTGATCGGACGTCGGGCGTCGCTGCCCGCTACCCACGGCCCGGCGACAGATTGCCGTCGATGTTTGACTTTTAAGACCAATTTATCTACTAGTAAAAGTTATACAAACAGGCGTAGATACCCCATGCGAGTGTATAATTTTATTACTACTTGCAACACTAAAAATACGGTTAGGTAGCGTTACGTCAGGCAGCTACACGATCTACACGGCACGGCTACGTTGCTACGAATGCTACGACGTGGCGCGCCGGCTAATAAATAAACTCTACAACACTCAATTTAAAAATATAGTAAGTAATATTCGTCTCCATCATCGCTTCCAACTAAATCTAAAATCATATTCAAAAGCGACTCTTTTGTCCCTAAATTTTCCAGTTCAACAATCAAACCCACGAAAGGAGCGCAAAACGGGCACACTTCCGGCGTGTCAATTATATAGATGTTAAGTAGGAGAATATATTTAGCATGGGGTTCTTTGGGCAGACACGTTCAGAGTGCGCCCGTGAGGTCACAGATCGTGTTCGCGTCGGCGCTCGCGGGCGCGGCGAGCGGCGGCGAGCAGGCGAGCGCAGCACGTGAGCCCCGGACCACTCACGCAGGGAGTAGGGCGGCGGCGTGCGCGCGCAGGATCAATACGGGGCTTGCGGGCAGTGCCCGGCCCGCCGCGCCCGCACCCGCACGCGCCGCCCGCTCCGCCGAGCCCCATGACCGGCCGACACAGATGACGGACTCCGTTCGCGCCCCAAGAGTACGCCGCCGCTCCGCCCCCGCTGCCAGCACGCCCGCGCCCGCTCGCGCCGCGCGCCCCCGCTCGCTCGCCCCACGCGCCACCACCAGGTACGATCGATACCAGCGCCAGCCCCAGCATCCTCTGCTGACCGCTGCCACCCAGCACCCGTCCCGCACCCGCAGGGACGCTGCGTGCACCGCACATGGACCAGATTAACCTCTAGTTCATGATGTGACAAATGGAAACCGTACAAATGGGTCCGCATTGATATATGCTCAAAGTTAGATGGGATTTTAAATTGCATTCACGAGTTCAGTGTATAAAATGTGCTTGCAGAGTGACTTATTCTCTCTCTTTTTGGTTTTAGAGGAATACTAAAGCTAATTTAACTTTCAAGTACTTTACTTACTTAAATTACCTGTTTTGATTATGAATTATATTCTGTAATCTAATCAGTGAGAGGCTTCTTCTGCTGTTGATAACGATAACATACACTCAGAGTATAATGAAACTAAGATTCCTTTAAAGTCGAATCTGAGCGATAGGTATGTAATAGTTTACCTAACTAAAACGATTAAAAAAACTTTGCATAGATTAATCAAACCGCATTTTGTGCTTTCATACATCCACATTTGTACGATTTCCATGAAGTAAGTATGACATAGTAATGGCTTTTTTATAACGAAACCCTTTACACATTGGTAGCGAAATTATAACTATTAAGAAATTTACAAAAAGCGGTGAACATTTTTACCCTTTACTAATTAAAATTAAGTAAATGGGCACTAGTGTAACTCGATAGTGACTACGCCAGTTACTGCTACTTTTAGCAAAGAACGAACGTGCTTTCCGAAGCCGTTACTATTTTGTGAAATTATGATAACGAATGGCAATTCGTGCTCAGCTCAGGCCAAACCACATACTTGGCAAACAAATACCTAGGTACATCTTCGTTTGCTTTGCAGGCACGTTTACTATTGTAACTGAGTCTTCGTTCTTAATTACATACATACATATAATCACGCCTCTTTCCCAGAGCGGTAGGCAGAAACTACATCCTTCGACTCCCTTCAACCTTCATCCTTCCTTCGTTCTTAATTTCTGCTATAAAATCGATCAGGGAATGGGCATCAGCGTTCCCTGCAAATGCGACATTTTGCAATGCGCTCTCAAATCAGCCTGCCAAGCTTGGTGAGTTTACCTATGGCAAATACGTACCTACTAATGTGATGGCCTATGTCCAGCAGTGGACTGTTCGGATTCTGGAAGATAACTTTTTGGGCATAACTTTTTTCGATAAACTTATTTTACTAATAGATTACGATAGAGTACATTCGTTTACTAAAATTCTTCCTCATTTTTAAATAGTCTTGATGATGATAATACTTTGAAATGTAGGTACGAGAACTTTCTACGCAGAAAGGTTTTATATTTTCATATCGTAGTTATTACAGAATAAGAAAACGTGTGTAAAGTCATCCAACAGCGGACGGTTGCAAAAGACTATACCCACGTCATCGCTTCTTCTTTTCGTGTGGGACACCAAGTCGTCCAACGACCCGATGAACCCTAGTGTCAGAATTTTTCAACCGCCTTCTACGAGTAGCAGGCTTCTGACATGGTTGTGTAACGACCGCCGTCTAAGTGATCATAGACAGCAACCGGGACCTACGGCTTAACGTGCCATCCGAAACACGGAACCATCTTGCTTACGGACAATCGGGTGGTTCAGCCCGCAATGTCCTAACCAGACTGGGAACAAATTCACAAAGTGATAAATATCAACTTTATGAATGACCCACCGAGAATCGAACCCGGAACCTTCGGCGTCTAAGGCAGTCGCACTACCACTGCGCCACATCGGTCGTCATCACTTCAAAACCCACAGACACAACTCCTAAATAACTAACTCGGGTAAATTATTCGCGAGAGCACTTTGCGTAACAAACAAGCGTTACTTTAAATCAGTCAAATTGTGAAACGGAACGTACACAAGTGCGAGCTTTGAATCTGGGAATAAATCTGCGTGAGTCGGGACGGCGGCGGCGCGTCGGCTGCATGCACGCTGTTTGACTTTTCAACTTTGAAATATACAACAACTTTCTGTAACTGTGTTCCCGTAGTCCCGTACTCGTTGAACAAAATCAAGCTGCGAGGAAGACAAACGTAGAGATTGTTGGTTGTTGCTCTTTGGAGCGTCCAATGACTTTAAACAGATACTCGTATACGTTCATGTTTTTATAAAACTTAATTTTTTGCGTGCTAGCGCGACATCTTTCGAATACCATTCGTACGATTTGACGCACATTTAAAACCGAAGACAAATCAAAATCACACTTCTTGAAATGTTATTCGGGGTTGACGTTCACGAACCCTACTCATAATATTTGTCCCCATTAGCGGAAAATAGACGCTTTCAAGCTGCACCCCACGTTTATTAGCGGGGTCGGCATGGCGTCTATAAAAAATTACTACGACGAAATCGGAGCTTTCCGTTCTATAAATAGATGTTACGCTTACTCTACTTAAGGATAATCTTACCAGAAATAGATTTGTTTTTGTTTGCAAGGTTGCTCAGGCAACTCCATGACCTATAAAAGTAAATAACTGAAGAGTTAATGGTGTCGAAATAATATGAAACTGCAATTATGTTTTTTTGCCATAGAGAGGTTTATACTTTATCCGAAAACTCGTACCATGGTACAGAATACTTGAACGTTAAGAAGCCGCCTAGTCGTACCACGTTCTTATAACGATAGATATAAATGAACTCACACCTTGCGTGTCACTGTCTGTCTGTCTACCATAGACTCCGCCTAAGACTAAACCATGCAACCAATGTACTTTTTTTAATAGATCAAGTGATTTAAAAGGAAGGTTTATTATATATGACACATCAGAAAGTGTCTTAATCCCATGTGAAAGTTATTATAAAAAGATTATGCCGCATTCCAGGTGCAAAGACAAAAGAACTCTATTTTTAGGCTTCCGTGTCCTGTTAAGAGCTTTTCACAAAGAATCTATGCCGTATGTACAAATTAGTGACAAAGAAGCTACATTCATTTGACCTGGCACTGACCAAAGTAGCGAAGGTCTTTACTGCACTAAGCATATTTATTATGCCACAGCAAGAGACTAGTGTACACGCGATTACGAGCGAGCCAGCATTAATTCAGAGCTTTACGTAGAGAAGGACAGCGTATAACGTCGGAAATTATACTAGTATATTTACAGGATTTACGTAACTTAGACTAAATTTTCTCGTGGTGTAGTTTGGAATAGCATCGCCCTATTGTAAAAAAGAGCTAAATTAATACAGCCGTAGAATATTTTTTTTTCATATTGCGACCTATGTTTCTTGAGAAAAGTTGTTCAATTTTATGGGCTAATTTACCTCTTAAAATATTTGCAGCTAATATTTTTACACCTATAGTTATCACTATAGGTTTTATGTTTTTTTAAGACTACCGTCTTATTTACCTTTATCCCAGCTGGTAAAGTAGGTATTTTAGTCTTATATACCTCACCTATACCTATTTGAGCAGCGCGGCACGTATTCACCATTACGTACAGAATTTTTGAATCGGTTTCATACCAACGAGCTCCACAGTGAAGTATCACGTACCAACTAAACCGGAGAAAAATTGGCTACCGCACCGCTATTTGTGTGAAATCCATATAATATTGGAGGTTCGTGCACTATCTAGCTTCTGAATTTGAAAATATATATAAGGTATTATTTTATTAAGTACAAATATTTTAAGGGTAAGTTCAGAAATATAATTAAATATGTTTTATGTAATAAACAAAAAAATACGCTAGTTTTTTTTCATTTTTCAAACAAATTGAATCGAATTTATATAAAACATCTTTAATAATATTTCTGCACATGCCTTTCAAATATTTGTACTTAATAAAATGGGACCTTATATATCCAGAATACACTGGATATATATATATATATATTACATGGATCTTCAATATTATATGGATTTCAATATTATAAGTACATCCAATACTCTGCAGCAAAAGCTACCATTTCATTTTAACTAGAAACTGTCACTTTCCAGTAAGTAGGTGTAGAAAAAGATATTATCATTGACTATTTAAAAGTATGCCCGGTCGAATAGGCCATATTTGACAGCTGTCAAAATCATGTTAATGCTATATCTATTTTTCTTTGTTGACATGTCATTAGTATGGATTTGACAGCTGCCAAATATGATCTATTCGAACGGCCATACTTTAGTCATGATTATGTATGTATGTATACTTTAGTCATTTCATGCTTAAAAATGTCTATAGTTTTTTCGCCATTTTCTCAGGCCACTTCGCACATTTACTTCTATGACTAGTCGTCATCTCTACACGTAAAATACGTATCATTATATACAGTTTTATTCGCGATCATCTCCTAATTATAACTAATACAATTCAATTGAAAGTGTCAGCACTATTTTTAGTAAGTATAGGATATTTATTATGAAATCGGTTTCATATATTAGTACTCTAACTGGACATACTACGCGCTACGCCGTAGCCGTAACTCTACGGTGCTAACTATGAAAGCTAAAAAGTACACTATTTTGTGGTGGGGAGACGCCTACATACCTACTTCAAAGTTTTACAGCTTAAAATTTTATGAAATACTAATAGCAAACATAGAAGCACTTTTACGAAAACTTTTGGCATAGCTTTCTTGGACATCCAAGCGTAGATATGATAGATATAGGTACTCAATTTAATGCCGAGCCGTATTCTACACCAGGAAAGTAAAACAGTTATAAAAAATTGTGTTCTGTAACTTTAATCTTTTTGACAATGACGAACCTACACCGACTATCAAATAAGCGGTAATTCATCCTACATTGAATACCTACGTACTCTAATATGTTTGACTCTGACTTTAAATGTGCAATAAAGTATTCTTCTCTTTACTTCCTTACCTATACCCTGTATAACACAATCTTTGATATTACTTACGCAAATGAGCATTGGAAAAACCACTTTGCATAAAAAGGCTATTACTAAAATTGTACGAAAGTCCCGTGCCAGAGGCCGCACCACTAATACCACTACGTTACTGTGACGGGAACTGCACAACGCAGTAGTGAAACATAAGCAAATGTAGGCAATATAGGCAAAGCTTCTTGCCAAATCGTGTAGTGGACTCGTGGAACAAACTACCGTAATCAGTGATCAGTGCTCCCTCAGTGAACTCATTTAAAAACAGACTAGACAAACATTTGACTCAAGTGCAGTGATATACACGCATCAGCACAATGTGCTGTTAGTTTATTATAAATAATAATAATAATAGTAGTAAAACTGGATCCGTTTCTGAGTATAAGGTTGCTACGTTGCTATAAAACTACGCCGGTTTGCTTGGGGAGCTAAGGTTCGCCCGGATATATTTGTATCCAATCACGCCTTAGGAGTTGCCTTCACGCCTTTCATCGCGGCTTAGGAGTTGTTCTGGGAATAACGTCTTTCGGTTATTGTAAAATTAAATCCACTTTTATACTATACTCACTATAAAAATCTCTCACCGCTTACTTAGACGGTGGTCGTTACACAACTATATCAGAGGCTTTAGTAGGCGATTGAAAAACTCAGACACCATGTTTCATCGTGTCGTTGGGTGACTCAGCGTCCCACACGAAAAGAAGACTGCTCTTATTTAACTGTGGAAAACTAACTTATTATAAAAAATATAAACGTCCCACACGAAAAGAAGACTGCTCTTATTTAACTGTGGAAAACTAACTTATTATAAAAAATATAAACGTATATTTTTGACAAAAAGACCTGTAGGATGTCCAAAAGAATATTAGTAACAATTTCTCATTATGTGAGCAAAACGGTTATAATTTTGACTTACAAATATAAAAGATTTGTTCAGTCAAGTTCTTGGTACGGCCAACCCGTCTGCCACTCCGCGAGAATCGGTGAGGTGAGACGCCGTGAAACCTTGTGCGCCTGAGTGAGTTTTACTGTGCGTTTTGATATAGTTTCCCTACTGCTTTAGCCTATGTACTGTGGTAACTGCGGGACTCACTCGCTGAAATTACCCCTAGGTACAGTGCCAACCACACCACAATAATTTAAACACAGTCTTTATTGACTCAAGATAATTATAGTGCTAGCTAATCCGTGTAATTAATATTAGCAGTATAATTAACACAGTTAGTGTAATCTACCGTATACCTTAAGCGTTACTTGCACTATTTCTGCTCATAACTACTCGTGCTTGTGACAAAGTGGAGGTTCACTTTATCCACTGAAAATAACTATGAATGGTAGTAGTAGTGGTGGTACTAAATTTCCTACAGTACCCACTATCCCTAACTATTTTCATCCGTCAATTCTTATCTCAATAGATGAGAAATGAGACTGTTTTGCGGAAAAAAATATGCCCCGGAATTTGCAGTGTAAATGACTGCAATATGGGCCAAAAGAAAGGGGTGATCTAGCCGTTTCTTCAGCAGTTTTTGTTTAGTAACATATTTTTCCATACAAAATGTAACGCCACCGAGTTATTGCTAATTTTATTTTTACTTTGCAACCATGTTCCTGACATCAAGTTGGTCTTTTAACACCTCCTGTTTTCAGCAAGTAAAAATGAGATCTAATAACCATTTAAAATACACATATATATACCATCTTTCTTATGTATTACCTACTAATTAATGGACCGAACAGTGTTATTGTTTGTTTGAAATAGATACATTTATGATTATTATCCAGTTATCATGTTATGGTGAGCATATTAACGGTAACGATGCCACTTACAATAAACACAGGTTATATTACAGTAGTGGGGTAGCTTTTTCGTACCGGTAAAAGCTTGTTATAGCCGTTTCCTTATTATTGTTCTTACTTGTAGAAGAGAAGGTACAACAAAACCGCAAATAACCGGATTAATACATGTTTTTTGCGTCGTCCCTAATTTTTGAGAGCAGGGATGTTACGGATATGGAATTTTGGTTACGGATTCGGATAATATTTTTTTTCGGATTATCCGTAAGTTTCGGATAATTTCGGTTACGGATATTACCTATACATTAAATTTTTCATAAAATTTATTGCACCAAGTGTCGGTAACTGTAAAATTGCCAAGTTTTATGACTTTACACTAGAATAAACCAAACAATGAACAAGCATGTTTACAAAATAACCAATCTTAACGGGGTGAGTGAGGCACCGCCCTTACCCGAAACTTTTATATCGGTTTCGGTTACGATTACGGATATATTTTTTTTATATCGGATATCCGATAGTTTCGGTTTCGGTTACGCAGTGATATTATCTCTGTTCTCTTACGGAGCGTCCACACAACTAATTTCGTCGTTATTGCATCCCGTGCTTTTTTACAGAGACATGAGATGCCACGCATCATATGGACGCATCCTTATTCCAAGGCTGACCTTAAAAATATATACATTCTACTGAACTACCAAGTTAATGTACCGCCGTACGAATAGGCCATATTAGACAGCTGTCGAACCCATGCTAAAGGACATGTCAACAAAGAAAAATAGACCTTATGTCACTTATTAACATGATTTTGACACACACACACATATCACGCCTTTATCCCTTGCGGGGTGGGCAGAGCGTTAATGGCTGCAAGAATGCGGTCGCTATCGCCACGTCTGACATTTTTGAGGATTGTTTTTTCCGAGCTTGTTTCAGAAAACATATGTATTACTATAGAGACAGGTTGTCAGCCTGTCGCCTAATAATTGTAATACACCAATACTCTCGAGTCCCTTAGTCGCCTCTTACGACACCCGCGGGAAAGATGTGGGGTGATGTTATTCTAAGCCGACATCACACGGCAAACAGCTGATTTTGACAGCTGTCAAATATAGCCTATTCGAGCGGCGATAGTTAAGCAAGCGTAGGTCTGTGTGGCGGTCGATCGTATGCCGTGCTGCAGCGCCATTACCGCCGCGTGTACATGAAAATAGTCCAAGGACGACTGTAAGCTCGCCCTCGAACACTGAGCTTTTTGCCATTTGCAACTTTTTTTTAAAGTGCGGTCAAGTACCTACTTAGAAGTTGCGCTAGTCCGGGTTTCCTTGTTGACCAGTTGCAGCAGTTGAAGTGTCTAATTATGAAGTTAGGATTAGGGCTCAGGTATTCCATGCGATATATCTTGTGGATTTTGTCAAATTCACATTCTTATAGTGCTAGCTATTCAATAAAAATACTTTACGTTTTCCGCATAACTTTTACGTTTTTCACGGACATTAAAGCACCTTGCTTGCTTTTCGTGTGGGACACCAAGTCGTCTAACGACCCGATGAACCCTAGCACCTAATCAAATTAAATCCACAACGGTAATTCAATCTTCAATTACTATCGATAAAACAATTTGCCGACTTATTGGTAGGTTCTTTACGTGTGAAAAACGTTAATACTGCGAAACCCTGTAGAGGAAGGATGACTTATCTGTTTAATTTAAAATGATGTTGTTCTACCGCAGCACGACACCGCGCGACGCAGCAGCGCAGGGTGCCGCGTTACGCCCCCTTTTAATTAAACATCGCTCGTTAATTTGGACACCGATAGGCACTGCCATAGATATTAGAAATAGAGCAGATGTGTCATTTGCCTCTAGACTACCAGGCTACCCTGGTTGGGTAGGTATATTATATCAAAGGAAGTGGTGCTGTCTTTGTTCAGCTCTTGGTAACTAGGAATTATTGATTGCATGCCTCGACGCAAATTAACTAATATAGCCTTCGAGCTACTCGAAGCATGCAACCATTACCTACGTCGCCCACATAGCTAAAATAGCTTTGTGGTGCCTCAATGTAACCTTATTGATGAAAGCAATAGCCAGAGAACTTCGCTGGCACTGAAAATCATGCCCAAGTTATCCCGAATTGCTGACTTTGTAGTTAAAGTTTCAATTTCGACCCACGCTCTCCTCTGGTCGCAAAAAAGTCACTGGCTGGCCGTTGTTGTATGATAGATACTGTAGATAGATGCTTTTTCGCCTCCTATGATAGCACTTTATTTCGTGACACAAAAAAGTTTCACGTTGTTGTCTGAGCGGTCAGTTAGTTGCTACCCCAATCACATCAAAAATTTTGCAGATTTTCTGCAGTGCCGTGAACATTAAACAGTGATCTGTATTCCGAGATATTCATCTCTATTTTCGAGTGTACCCAATACCTATTGTATCAACAGTTGCGGCTTAGCGCGCGGAATTAGCTGGTCCGTGATTGATCGGCGGCGCGGGATTACGCTAATTTACTGCCGGATTAGTTTGCGGTACCGAGCTAGCTGCCAACCAAAATATGATAGCTATTACGTACAACGTATATGGGACGTTACCCTCGATCCTCAACATTTATCAACCCGGGAATCTCTATAAACAAATATGGAACCAAAAATTACGTAAGGAAATCTACCATCGATCCAATTTCGCGTAGAGCGTTTACTCTGAAAGCAGCAAAATATGTTTTAAGTTTGACGAGGTCAGATACCGGCCAATCCCAATAGATTGCAGCGGTACTACAGCTGCGCGCAAAGTTCGGAAATAGCAACATCGGCTAGTTGGTTTCTGCAACAAAATTGAAGTGCAGAATTTGTCATACAAGTTGTGCGACATATCATTCCGGTGTGAGCTTCAGTATTTGGGTTAAACGAAAAAACGTATTAGATGCATTTTTACACAAATACACAAATCACGCCTTTAACCCTCGCGTTAACGGTCGTAAAATTACGTTCATTATCACCACATCTGACAAGTATTGAGGGCCCTTTGAGATGATTCGTGTATCACTGTAGTGACAAGTTGTCATCCTGCCTAAAATTGCAATACACATCAAGCCTCAAATTCCTTAGTCGCCTCTTACGACACCCACGGGAAAGATATGGGGTGATGCTATTCTAAGCCGGCATCACACGGCATTTTTACAACAGACAAAAAAATAATATTCTGATACAATAAATGTTGTTTGTCGTAGGTGATGCATGCACGATGAGTCGCCGCGCGCGGCCGTGACATGGGAGTGCAGGCATGGGCTGGCGCGCCGTGCTCCCGCCGCACATCGCCGCCGGCTTCCTCCTCCTGCTGCTAGTCAACCTGCCAGGTCAGTAAATACTGTGCCAACTTACGACACGCAAAGAAGAAGAAGAATTACATACTGTGTACAGCGAAGCCTTAGATATCCTCCTAAAACTCAGGCGACAATGCAAAAATGTCAACACTTTCAGTGAATTTGTTGAGTTACCCCATATTATCAAACCTTATGACATAACGGAAAGGAATGTTTGCGGCAGTGCATCATTTGGTTCACTCAAATATACTTCTCAACTCAAATATTGCGCTGCAATTTCACAGGTTAGCCTCAATGGTGATAGAAACAAACCCTATTCATCATTGACTTGAATGAGTGTCGGTTGTTGCAGTAACCTGCCACCAAGACCACCAAGATGCTGTGCACATCACGGCAATCCTCGGCGAGAGCGTGGTGTTCAACTGCCAGGTGGACTTCCCAGAAGACACGCCCGTGCCGTACGTGTTGCAGTGGGAGAAGAAGGTAGGCGAAACGGTACGACGGCCCACACTCCACTCTTACAATACAACGCTGCTCATCTACCGTGTGTGTGTTTCTGTTCAGTAGAGGACGGCTCGTCCCCGCGACGCGGCCGCAGACTGTAAAGTATATTGCTGTGTCGAGTGCGACACGTTTGTCCCGTCTAGTGGTAAACGCGGGCGCCGCGGGAGGCCGGGGCCTGCCGCCCGCCGCCCGCCGCGCCCCGCGCACGCCTTTTGTGTATCTATGCCTCTTCTGCGTATTGCCTCGTTCCTCCGCGCTCGTCGTCCCACCGACCGGTCGACTTACACCACAGTGATAAAGCCCTTCAAAGCGAGTCCGAGAGAGCAGCAGACCCCCGTTAGAACGAACATACACATACACGCCACTTTACATATAAAATAAGAGTTTTTTTCTCTTTATTTTTATTTGGGGTGCACCAGTTTCTGAGATAGCCCGGGAGCACGTTGCTTACAACGCTGACACGGAGCACCACTCCTCGCGCTCGCACTGGCGGCGGTTCTGTCTGTTTCTCTCTTCCTGTGGCTGTGGGCTTCTCCCACGCTCTTGCAACAGTAGATACATGTACAAGTACTTAATCAACATAACTCGGAACTTACTACTCGTAATGTAATCCGCACACCATACTATCATATCCCATCCCCACCTCCGTAGCTCGCTGTAGCCTAGTGTTTCATTTTCATGCATTCTTCATGTTTTTCACTTTTTGCATGCCTTTACTTTTCTTAAATGTAATGTTAAACAATGCCTTACTAAAACTTTGGCACAAAATCATTGGCACTTCATAATTAAATCAATATTTAAATTATATTGTTAACATCTTAATAGTCAACAAAATACAGTAAACCCGATTTTGAAACCTATACCGATCAACAAAATTCCAAAACGGTCATTTTGCATGTTTTATGTAGATATGTACTTTTAATATTGTATTGTGGATTATGCTTTGTGACAGTAATAAATATTAATAAATGTGATCAATACTTTAACAATACTTATCAGTAATTACGTGTAATGCATGCGATTACTGTTGCAAAGTATAAAACAAGTTGTATGTATGTAACCGCATCGTATCGTGCCTACTGTCTCGAGGACTGACAGACTAAGAGCCGTAGTTACTGAGAGTCGAAGTAGTGGCCTCTGTAAGTGTAGTGAGACCTCGCGCCAGGAGTTTCGAGGGTGGTTGACACGTAGTGTGGTGCGTAGGGACAGGACATCCCGATCTACATCTGGTACGAGAGCTACCCGACGCACAGCGGCGAGGGGTACGAGGGCCGCGTGTCGCGCGTGGCGCCGGACTCGCCCTACGGAGCCGCCAGCCTCAACCTCACCAACATCCGTGAGTCGGACCAGGTGAGTACCCGCTTCAGCTTCAAACGTCTGCTCTACTTCGGCTTTTTCTCCACACGTATTTGGATCGATCATTCAACAAATTATTTACTTCAAATGAATGACACAGTGAACCAAAAATTGCTGGCAGAAAATTGGCTTGGCATTGCTTTTTCATACTAAAAAACAAGTAGAGTAGATCTGCAAGGAAACCGCACGAAAGTTTTCCAAATACGTGTTGACAAAATCTTAGCTGACCAGACGCAATCAGACCGCTATTTGTCATGTGTTAGTTTGGTGTTGTTTTTGAATGTTGGGTGTATTTGTAACCGGGCGTGTTCGCTGGCAGGGTTGGTACGAGTGTAAGGTGGTGTTCCTCAACCGCTCCCCGAACCAGCACAAGAACGGGACTTGGTTCCACCTCGACGTGCACGCGCCACCAAGGTTCTCCATCACACCGGAAGACATTATATACGTTAATTTAGGTAAGATTTTATACCGAACATAATAATAATAAATTCTTTCTTGCACAAAAAAAGCGAAACAGTAATAACAAAAGAGGAAAACAAAGTACAGCAAAACGGCCTTATTGCTATGGTAGCAATCTCCACCAGGCAACCTTTGGGTGATGAGATAGTGCGTTAAAAGAGAGCGGGATAGTGCATTTCTAAACATACATAAACTACTTATACCTTTCTACATACTAATACGAACATCTTTATATCAATAGAAAATCTATAATGAAACACACTTAGATTATTAGATTACCGTTAGGTCTATGTAAAGTTAGTTCCCCAAATTCCAAAATCTGCAAGACGTAACCGATTTTTGCTTACGTGTCGGACGGTAGCGTAGTCTATTGCAGAGAACTCATGCCAAATAGCTAGAACATTGAGTCAGAGGATTATAATCAAGACTAGTTCGGCCACATTTGGCAATCGGAGTCGTAGGTACACAAACATTTTTCCTACTCTACCGTAGACTCTACCTATCTTGGCAGCTGACTGAAAGCTTAGTCTGAAAGGTAATTTAGTTTCATTGCGACCGTAAAAAGCTTACAAAGTTAGCTAAATATGCAGCTCTGACATCATAATCCGACGGTTAAGACTTTGCAATCGCAAACATTTGTCGGTAAACGAGCTTTGAATAGCATTAAGCACATCGCTAGTACAGAATTTGTGCTACGAATTTGTCCGGTCGAAACTCACAGTTAGTAGAATTTAAGTTAGAGATTAAACTAGGGAACCATTCAGCGGTTTTACTCGCTCGCTCGTGGGAATATTATATTTTTCCACAGCGAAAAGTAGCCTATACTATTACTCAGGGCAAATGTGGCTTTCCAGCGAGTTTGAACATTTCGTTAGGTACTGAGGCAGACACACAAAAATAGTACTTAATCTAGTCTTATTCTTAGCTTATGGTATGGATGTGGGTGAAAATTTGAGGTGTTCGCAGGAGATGCTATCATCCTCAACTGCCAAGCCGAGGGCACGCCCACACCAGAGATACTATGGTACAAAGACGCGAACCCCGTGGAGCCGTCGGGGACCGTCGGCATCTTCAACGACGGCACGGAGTTACGCATCAGCAACATCCGACACGAGGATATTGGCGACTACACGTGCATCGCGAGGAATGGGGAGGGGCAGGTGTCGCACACGGCACGTGTCATCATCGCCGGCGGCGCGGTCATCACTGTAAGTTCTCATCACAACACGTCTCATACCCACTGAAGGAACATCCCTTTAAATGTTTCTGGATAGTTGCGAAGTTGCCCAGTTGGGGAGCTCAATCTATGCAGCACACTGTGGGTATCTAATACATACATACACAAACCACGCCTATATCCCTGGCGGGGTAGGCAGAGCGTTAAGGACCGTAAAATTACGGTTGTTATCGCCACGTCTGACAAATGTTTGAGGGTCGTTTCAGATAAGTCTTGTATTACTATTGTGACAGGCTGTTAGCCTATCGCTTAAAATTGCAAAACAGATGAAACCCTCGAGTCCCTTAGTCGGCTTCTACGGGGAAAGAACCTCACCACCTCAAATGGTTCAAATTTCTTTTTTTACCTAGGGTATACATTAATTTTTTTAATTTTTATAAATAGAGTTTCACTAGCTGCATAGACAACAAAAGAAATAATTTATCAAAGTAATGTAGTTTATGATATTTTCAATCATTTGAGGTGCCACTCTATATTAACTTTTTAACATGATTGTACCTATCACGACAGATGCCGCCAACGAACCAAACAAAGCTAGAAGGGGAGAAGGTGCAGTTTTCCTGCGAAGCGAAAGCCCTCCCCGGGAACGTGACGGTCAAGTGGTTCCGCGAGGGGGCGCCAGTGGCCGAGGTGGCGGCGCTGGAGACCAGGGTCACCATCCGGCGAGATGGGGCGCTGGTCATCAACCCGGTGGCCGCGGATGACTCCGGCCAGTACCTGTGCGAGGTCTCGAACGGCATCGGCGATCCTCAAAGCGCATCGGCCTACTTGAATGTGGAATGTAAGGACTTTTAATTTTGTTTTTCATATCACGAGTGATATCACTTGACGGGAAGAGTACATCCTGTGCGTAATGTATGTTTCCTGATGCATGAGATTATTTTCATATCAGGAAAACAGTATTACAGTAAACAGTAGGAAACAATTATAGTAGGTAAATATAAATGCATGTAATGCTGATATCGATACTAGGTAGGTATTTTATTTTCTGCGTGACTAAGTGATTGCAAAGAAAGACGGAAAGAAGAAAGAAAAATGTTAATTTGTTACTAAATACAGCGATAGATTAGTCATTAAAAAATAAAGAAGAGGGTAACAAAAAAGGTATCCGGTCAGCTAATTCTTTAAGAGAACTTGTATAGCACTCTCAAAGCGCTGGTCTTCCGCGGAACCAGATTGACAACAACAACAATTCACATTGAATTTCTGTTTCCCCGTCCCTAGATCCAGCAAAAGTAACATTCACGCCGACAGTTCAATACCTCCCGTTTCGATTGGCGGGAGTGGTCCAGTGCTACATAAAGGCCAACCCGCCGCTACAGTACGTGACCTGGACCAAGGACAAGCGGCTGCTGGAGCCGTACCAGACTAAAGACATCGTCATCATGAACAACGGCTCGCTGCTGTTCACCAGGGTCAACCAGAACCACCAGGGCCGGTACACTTGCACGCCGTACAACGCGCAAGGGACGCAGGGGTCTTCAGGTGAGGTGGCCAAGAATGGCATCAAGTTTATTATAAAACGCCCACGGCTCCGCCCGCGTGGAACTCGGTTTTAATCCCGTAGCCATCCCACAGGATCATTTTTTCGGGATAACAACTGACCCTCTATCTGTGTGCCAAATTTTATGTAAATCGGTTCAGTAGTTTTGGCGTAAAGGACTAACAAAACTTTCACATCTATACATATAATATGACAGTAACAAATCAGTGTTCAGTGACCCTATATAGTTTTGAGAAAACACAACGATAGCGCGTTTTAAAAGACGTGTGGCGACATCTAGGAATGAGTTCTGTACGATGTTTGTGTGTTTGTTTGTGTATATGCGGAAGCATCACGCGAAAACGACCGAACGGATTTTGAATCAAATTGTACCAAAATGTCAAGTAATTCACCGACCAGGTTATAGGCTAAAAAAAAACATACCCCTAAAAGGGAGGTTGGCTGCTACACATAAAATAAGTTTGTAGGTCATGTGAATTTCATAGTGGCGCGTAGTAAAAGGATGTGTATGGGCTAATTGGACCTGAGATTGATTTCAAATTTCGAACTGGCCAGCACGTATTGTGTCGCTTTGAAAAAGCGCACAGGAAGAAAAAAAAAACATGGGGCCGTATTTATATTTTTAATCTGTATTTTTATAACCTCAACAAATGAGTTTGTCGAATTATTGCTCATGATTACGACAAGGAAACTAAAATCTATGAATATGTCGACGACTACAAAAATATCCCTTTAATGTTGGAATAAATTTTCACTTTTAATAATTCAATAATTTTTACCCTCGAAAACAAAAGTTCCGTGGTGCAAGACGTGCAAGTTGCGTGGCCAGACGATACAAACTTCATTTATGAATCGTTTTCTTTGTGCGTAATCTACGCGGGAAAATTGCAATAACTTATAAGCAAAAGCACTTTTTTGTTTTTAAATTTTGTCGCTTATTTGGTTAAGGCTATTTAGCCAATGTTTGTCTGGTACATACTGCTGTTATAGGTTTTGCCGACAATACACCTACTTTTTCTGAAATATTCTTTGGAAATACTAATAAAAATTGGACTTCCCACACAAAGTGACTCAATCCGCTGGTACATTTTATATAGAACATACATTTTTTCCATATTTCTGTAAAATTTTTTTGACGAAAGTTATATTCTAGACGATCAAATCAGTATCTGAGATAAGACTTTTCATGGCTATAGGTATAAGCCGATTTTCCACAGACACTGCTTTGTCTGGAGTGTAATTTTGGAAAACGCAGGGTTGCTCAAGACCTGCACCACTCTCTCGGGCTCCCTGACTGACACCACAGGAACTTCGAGTCGATACGTGCGGAGCCAAATTGACTGCAGGATATACCTCTGTCACACGCGTCTGACAAAGACTCCGTTCCGGGTTTAAATGTAGATTCTGTTGTCCTTCTCCAAGGCCGCCGGTCTTGGTCAGGTTTCTCCCCACGGGAAGAGAGGTGCTATTCTACTTTGCCGGCAGCACACGACCTTAATTAAATAGCGTTAGGTACTTAATTAAACGTAACCCTAGCCGCTTCTCCGCCCGTGTGGAAATCGGTCATTCCATGGCATCACACAGGAACATTTTTTCGCGAAGAAAACTTTCCTATGCGTTAATCCAAGTTACCTCCTTTATGTCTGTGTTCAATTTCATGAATATCAGTTAAACAGTTTTTGGGTGAAGGAGTAACAAACAAACATATAAACTTTTGTATTTATATTATTAGTAGGAAGCAGGATAGGATAGGATTAGTAGTATGATTACTTGCTTTTGTTTTTATTTATTCACACTCATAACTCGGTCTTCAGTCTTCCATCACAATGTCAAGAAATGTGGCATCAGTCTACTTCACGGAATTAATACTCTTGGAAGTAAATATTGCACGGTTTTAAAAAATCTGCTAAAAATGGGATAAGAGGCGGAAAGTTGAAGATATAGGGAAGAGAACTGGAAATCTAAAAAATCGTAGCAGGGAAAGACGACTTCAAGAAACTGAATCTTCAGGGATTCTAAAAGACTAAACACTATAAACCAACCACCGTTTTCTTACTCTTTCTTGCATGTGGAAAATGAAATTTTACGATTTAACAGTTTTTTAAATTACTTACATATAGTCTGAGAAACCAAGATTTCTGGTACCTACCTACCAACAACTTAATATTAGCTAATATTATTTTATGGTTCTTAGAGGCCTATGTTTAGCAGTGGTCGTCCTATATATAGCTGATAAATGATGGAAGATGTATTATGGCGAAACGAAGTTCGCGGGCACCAGCTAGTTTATAATATTATTAGGATTATGCCTCCAATATCTCTAATGAGATTTATTTATAAAATTGTGGCTTTATTATTATCTTCTTACTGAAAAAATCTAACAAGTCTCCTACCAACTTCCATTTGCTTAAAAAACATCAAGACCTCAAAATAATAATACCATAATACCATACCATACCAATAATACCATAGAAGATACACACCTGAATGCTGATTAATTTATTCCATATTTCTCAGGTCCAATGGAAGTTTTAGTTCGTAAGCCACCAGTGTTCACTGTGGAACCAGAACCACTGTATCAACGAAAGGTAATTCAAATCTAATATTTCTTCCTGAATCAGTGCAAGTAACTTTTCAGTTCTCAAGCATCACAATTGTTATACAAGATATACAAAATATATTACTTGGGAAAGTTCTTCAGTTTAATTGATTGGGACACCCTTTAAAATATACTTCTCATCAAAAAATCAGGGACTCTCCGGGATATTGCCGCGCGAAGCCGGTTTAGAATAGCATCACCCCATTTCTTTCCCTTGGGTATCGTAAGAGGCGACTAAGGGACTCGAGGGCTTCATGTGTGTTACAACTTTTAGGCGACAATAAATAATTTTGTTATGTTATGTTAATAAAACACACACAAATCACGCCTTTATCCCTTGCTGTGTAGGCAGAGCGTTAACGATTGTAAAATTACGGTCGTTATCGCCACGTCTGACAAGTATTGAGGGCCGCTTCAGATGATTCGTGTATCACTGTAGTGACAGGTTGTCAGCCTGTCGCCTAAAGTTGTAATACACATGAAACCCTCGAGTCCCATAGTCGCCTCTTACAACACCCGCGGTAAGAATTGGGGTGATGCTATTCTAAGCCAGCATTACACGGCAAATTTGAAATAGTTTTTTGAAGGGTTAGAATTTTATCAAGTCATAAAATTTTTATCTGATGAGAAGTGTATTTGCAGTTAATATTTTTACACCGTAAACTTACTTTCAGGTGGGCGAGTCTGTAGAAATGCACTGCGAAGCCCAAGAGGCGGAGGGCACGCAGCGTCCTAGCGTCGTGTGGCGAAGACGTGATGGTCTACCGCTGCAGAAGAACAGAGTACGAGCCTTGGGAGGAAACATCACCATCGAAACCCTCAGGAGGCAGGACTTCGGCATCTACCAGTGCGTCGCCTCCAATGAGGTATGACCTGCAAAGAGTAGACCCCATGACAGTCTAAGGCGTAGGTAACAGACCATACCATATGACGGAGTAGTCACAGTTTTCTATACTATCGTTACCCTTACTTCTTCTTCTTCTTCTTCTTTTCGTGTAGGACACCGAGTCGTCCAACGACCCGATGCACCCTAGTGTCAGAATTTTTCAACCGCCTTCTACAAGTAGCAGGCTTCTGACATGGTTGTGTAACGACCGCCGTCTAAGTGATCATAGACAGCAACCCTTACTGAATGACTCTTTTTATTAAGTCAGACATCTCTGTTTTTTATTTATTAAGTCTGTATTTATGACCGTAAAAGTTAAAAACAGTTCCTTACTGAATTGGTTACCTATCGTTGATTTTGACCATTTCTTGCGTACGGTAAACACTTTTCTTCAAATCGCATTCGTCTGATATTATCATTTTCAAAGAAGCCAGAAAGAAAAAGGACACACGATAGATTAGTAAAGCCATATGGAAACTAATGAATTAAAGTTTCCATCAAATAAGAAAATCACCAAATTTATATGTGTAGATATTTAATTGCTAGTCGAAGAAGCCAAAGTAAAATGTTGTTGGTGCAATTTCGTTGATTGTTACTGCAGGTGGCAACGATAGTGGCAGACACTCAGCTAGTGATCGAGGGCACGCAGCCGCACGCGCCGTACAACGTGTCGGGCACCGCGACGGAGTTCTCGGTGACGCTGCGGTGGCAGCCCGGGTACGCGGGCGGGCCCGACTACAAGCAGGACTACACCATCTGGTACCGCGAGGCTGGATACTCCGAGTGGACCAAAGTGCCTGTCACGCCCTCTGGCGCTACCTCTGTAAGTATTACACCGGATGGATTTTAGGTGGGATTGAAAAGGGAATGCTAAAGTGGTTTGGTCATGTTGAGAGAATGAATGAAAGGAGATTAACGAAAGAGTGATAAGGCGAGTGTTAGTGGAGATGTTGGAAGGGGAAGGCCGCGAAGAACCTACCTGGACCAAATCGGGGACGTTTTAAGGAAAGGTCAGGTCAGAAGTACCCTAAACCGACGAGTGTGCATGATAAGACTGATGAATGTAGAAGAAGCGAAAGGAGTATGCCAGGATCGTAAGAAGTGGAAGGAAATAGTCTCTGCCTACCTCAACGGGAAAGAGCCTTGAATTATGTATGTATGTATGTGTGTGTTTTAAACGTTCAGCGTTCAGCAGTGACATTGCAGGCTTACATGATTACGCCGTGTGACGAGAAATTCCGAGTGGATCAGCATGCTTGTCAAGTTCTATGGTACGTCTTACTGCTACCCGATTGCTACAATCACTTCCAGTCTATAGTCTACCTTCTTGTGCTAAAGTTGAAATGAGCATCAAATTATGCTGTTGAAAAAAAAACTTTCAAATAAACAATTAACAACGAGGACTGCTAATTAAAATTTGTGCCCTGCTAATTAGTGCCCAAACCAAATAACAAAAAAGATTATCTGTAGAGTTGGTACGTGAAACGGAACGGATCTCGTTAGATACAGACGTCTGCTACTGTTAGCTACTAACGTGCACATTCCTTTTATCTGTAATCGCAACAAGAAAACAATGGGAAACTAACCACGGTACAATCAAGAAAACACAAGTTGAACTCTCTCTCACATTGGTAGTTTGTTTTAGCTCATAAAGCTGTTAAAAATTAAGTAGTGTGGTTTACCGAGGTTGTACCTGGTTGACCTAGTCGTAATCGGCTTTCCTTGCTCAAAGTGATTTTTGGAATGTGAAATGAAATGGAAATTACCGTTACCTAAAGTTTAGTTTCCGTTTTTTTTTTCGTGTCGTCCAGCGACCCGATGAACCCTAGTGTCAGAATTTTTCAACCGCCTTCTACAAGTAGCAGATTCCTTCTGAGATCCCGATTCTTGCTCGTTTAAAAGGGTATTACTTAGATTAATTTAAGTGTGACGTATCTAATCCATTGTTCGTTTGTTTGCACGTACGGTTACATAGGTCATCATCATTAAATAATTCTAATTGCTACATCGATAAGTTACTGTGTTATTCCGTAGACGAATGTAACGGTATAGATGACGGAGAAGGTATAAAATCGTTTAACGACGCAGCAATAAAGAATACTTAAGTACATTCAAGCATTAATGGCGAATTATTATGACTTCATCAGATCATAATACCAATGAAACGGAACTGAATATTATACATACATACATACATACATACATAAATCACCCTCTGTCCCTCGTGGGGTAGCCAGGGCGTTAACCATCGTAAAATAACGGTTTTTATCGCCACGTCTGACAATTGTAGGGACAGGTTGTCAGCCTGTTGCCTAAAATTGTAATACACATGAAACCCTCGAGTCCTTTAGTTGCCTTTTACAACACCTGCGGTAAGAAATAGGGTGATGCTATTCTAAGACAGCATCACACTGAAGAGTACTTTAAACCGACGAGCATGGCTGATGAATGGTGAGGAAGCGAAAGAGGTGTGTCAGGATAATAGCAAATGATCCTGACACACCTCTTTCGTTGGAAGGATGTAGTCTTTTTCCCTCCGGGAAAGAGGCGTGATTATATGTATATATATATGTATGTACATTTATGACACCCTCTGCCCAGCCGTTTGTGCTGTAGCCCGTGGAAAATAATTTTCCAACTTGTCCACATACTACATACATACATACTCTCGAAAAACGTACACTTCCTGAGGCACTCAAATAAAAACAAATGTTGAAACAGCAGCTCTACATCGACAAACTGATCAGCTTGTAACCTTGGCTTTGGTTCCAGGTAACGATAAACCGTCTTCAGCCGGGAACCACGTACGAGTTTCAGGTCAACAGCAAGAACACGATCGGCGAGGGGATGATGAGCAAAGCGATCACCATCAGGACCTTAGGTAGGTGACGCCTGGATCCGGTGCTGGTGGGACGTATTTAGTCACTAATCTCGTAGCGTCGACCACGGCATTGCAAACGCACCTTTTCAGGGGTGAATTGTAAAAGAATTGTAATTTGCGTCGATCGAAAAGGTGGCGATATTATTTGTGTATTGGCTCTATATTCTTGGCCCCGGGGCCATCAAAACCTAGCCTGACGGACGGCTTGATAGGGAGCGAGGGCTCACCCGGAAATAATTGAATAGTTGTTCAAACAACCTGGCCAATCACGCCTCTGGGGCAAGACTGGGCATAGGAGTTGTTCTGGGAAGAACGGACCGGATTCCGAACCCGATTTTTTGCTTTGAAATGGTGCGTTCACATTTACCTAAGTATATTTTAAATTCTTGATCAGTTTTTATTATATCTAGGACAGCTAGGTACCTAATAATTATTTTGAAAGAGGTTCAATTTATATATATGGTAGGTAAAGTAATTTTTTGCGATGGATTGTGAAATTCTTATCATAAACCAAATATTTGTTTTATGGGCATACCTACCTACCTACAAATGTTTAAAACCATACTATATACAGTTACTTACAACGAAAAAATAAGTTTTAGTAAAGAAAAGTATGAGTGTTAATTTTCAGTATTTAGCTACAAAACGAGGATGTGTGTATTAAATGAGTTTTTCCTTGCATGCACGCAGTCTCCTGTAAGTCTACATGTTAGATAGTACTCATCTTCATCAACATACAAACCTGCGTAAGGTTTCTAAAGATGACACAAATTATTACATTACATAACTTAGTACATACTTTTCTAGATATTTTGACACCAGCTTTTATCAGGTCAATCAGTGACAGTGTCTGACAAGATTGTAGAAATTAACTATATCTTTTGCACAATGGATGATCAGAGAGATAAGTAGGTAATAATAATCTTCATTTCTTGATCGTGAACTTTGGAAAACATCCGTAGTTGAAGAACATTAACCCAGGGAACGCACGGGCCACTCGCAGATCTCTCGTTCTGTGCAACGAGACTTCCGCTAAGTTGCCGACAACATATTCACAGTGCGCCCGCTTTAATTTGTTTGACTCACCTAATTTTCAGATGTTCGGCTGGGTCGTAGAATTAACCTTATTGGTGTTTGATGTTTGTAGATGTAGGTGCGCGGCCCAAGTCGCCCGCCTCGTCTCCCGGCCCCCCGGACGAAAAGATGTTCAAAACCGCCGCCCCGGAGACGGGTACTTACCGCACCTTATGTCACATATGAATTCATTAGGCACCTGTTTAGATAATAAACTCATTCCTAGATAGAGCCTTATATTGACAGAAAGGCTGCGAGCCTTCTTAAAGTCTTTTTGAACATTATCTTTTAGCAGTAACAACCAGGTGTAGAAAAACGGATACGGCCAGTTATAGGGAGTTTGGTAAAGTCACAGGTGCCTAGTGAATTCGTGTGGGTTTTACATTGCATTCTTACACCGCTTACTAACTTGACAATAACATTCTGCTTGTTTTTCATCTTGGTCTTCTGTTAGATTTACTTTTGGGTTTTTATAAGTTTCGAACGTGTCGCAAACAATTTTCAGCAAAACACCTTTGTTTATTTCTGAATATATTTTCTTTCATCATTATTTTCCGACCATTTCTATCATCTTACAACTATTCAACACTGAATCTAGTTGAATACTTATAAGTTTCTCAAGCTATCAGTTTCGCTAGACAGCAATGCAAACTTAAAGAACGTTGTTCACTTAAATCATTGTTCTTGGTGCAGTCCCGAACAACCCGTGAAATAATCTTTATATTATCGTACACATTATTTAAATACTTTACAAATAAATGAAAATAAAGCCAACCGGAGACTCGATAGCTCAGTGGCAGAGCAGTGGACCGGTACCCCACGTGGTGGCCCGGGTTCGATTCCCGGTCGACGCTTGTAAACTTTTTTAATATCTTATTTTCATTTATAAGCATAATTAGCAGTATGAGTACAGTAAATCCTAATAAATGACTTTTACAAAAGTTTCACGGAGTACCATGTTGTCAAGCCAAACTGTTAGTTTGAAAAACCCCCCACTGAGCTGTGAAGTAAAGCGTTTGCGTGGTGCAGGTCCCCGCCCTGGCAACCCTCGCAACCTGACGGTGACAGAGCTCCACAACGGCTTTCTGATCAGCTGGCAGCCGCCGCTGGAGCGCGTGCACCTCGTACAGTACTACACCATCAAGTACCGGACTGACGCGCAGTGGAAGACGCTCAACCGGGGACAGATCCGCTCCGAGGAGACCAGCTATCTCGGTAAACAACCCACTACTTTGCATGCGAGATCCCTAGCTCTCCCCACTACACCATCAAGTATCGGATTGACGCGCAGTGACAGATTCGCTCCGAGAAGACCAGCTATCCCGGTTATTTTATTTCCATCTTCTTTTCAAACCGATAGCGATCTCGTCAATTTACTACCCAGAATGCGATCATTTGGGCGTCTTGCGTGCAGGCGTTTGGCCATATTACTAATGAATGGAAGGACCTCTAAGCCACGGTACAGGATCGACATTAGTGAAAATCTCTTCTTCGAGCCCTATGTCCCTGATGAGGGATAAAAGTACTTCATCATCATCATCACTAATGAATGATACGTGTCCGGTTTTATTTAGATATTTTTTTGTGTTAAAATTCACGTCGCATGCCAACATGACTTATTTATGAAACGGACTTGTAACAACCATTTTGTGCAACAAAAGACGTAATGACATAATTTTTTACTAGTTTTAACACTCGGCCTTTGCCCTGCAGTGGGACATCGAACAGGCTACGTAAAAAAACACTCGGCTGCAAACCTGTCACAAACATGTGTAAACTGATAATTCTAACACGTTCCAACCTCACCTTCCAGTGAAAAACCTCGTCGGCGGTCGCACGTACTACTTCCGCGTGTTAGCCAACTCGGCGTCCAGTTACGAGAGTTCAGACGAGGTGAAGTTCGCAGTTCCAGCACGCGTCAAGCATAAAGCCATCACCGCGGGCGTGGTGGGCGGGATCCTCTTCTTCATAGTGGCCATCATCCTGTCCGTCTGCGCCGTCAAGATCTGCAACAAGCGCAAGCGACGCAAGCAGGAGAAAGGTGAGCGTGGGGCGCGCCCGCGCCGTGCGCCCCGGGGCTACCACTCTAGCTAACTTCACGACTTAGGGATACATAACATTTGGATAATACTTTGAATCGGAAACTGTAGACTCCCACGTAAAAAAATATAGGATTTCTGATCTTCCATCATGACAGAACAGAACCACTGTTATGTAAAATATTGGGAAATGTTATTTGTTGGAAATTTATCTGAAGAGACCTATGATTCACCTTCCCTGAATTAGTAGGTACCTTAATATTTCAACAAAACAATTTTAATAACTGTTGATATAATATAAACAATATGTGCTACGATATCTCTACAAAGTTGCTACGAAATAAACGACACGCGTTTATGTCTTTTACAGTAAAAAAAATGTGTTCGCGCAAATCTTAAAATATTAAAAATCGTGAAGTTAGCTAGACAAGCGCGTTAGCCTAGCTGCCTAGGTAGCGAGCTAGACCCTCTAACTGCCATTAATGAAAAGTAAGACATCAAAAGATTCGTCACATGCTGAGATTTGAACCTGGGACTGAATGCCTTTCAACCGCTCTGACAACTGAGCTGTTGGTTCTCATCCCAGCTGGCGAATTTAATGAGCTCTTACTTGTTACTGCCATATTGTCGGTGACGAAGCTATCACGACGATATTGTCTCACTCTGACATTTATAATTTCCCGCTTTTTGCATGCAATCCTTGTTTGAAAACTAATTTTCCCATTAACCATGCCGAGTTTTATTTACTTTAGTTACGTAGTTTGTGTGGTTTGGTGTTTTTGGATTTTCATAGTGACTAATCATGAATGCTCTGAGTAGGTACCTACTTATTTTAAAAAAAAATTATGAATTCATACTTTACAAAGAGTTGTTACTTTGATTGTTGTTTGCTTTTCGTGCTCATTTCAAGGACATTTTAAATTAAGTGCAATTATTTGCATACTGAAATCTTCTCATGAAACTGAAAAATATTCTTAGGAATATTGTATCAAAATATCTAGATCGAAACTATTTGCAATGCTTCTTGCAAATGCAAAGGTACATTTTTCATATTTTGTCAATAAGTTTATCGGTTTCATTCTGACGATCGCAAAATATTTGATCTTAATTTAAAATTGACTTATGTGTAATGGAATCATGATCCAATAAGTGACCAATATTGGATGTACAGTTTCTAGATCCTTCCCCTATTGATCTCTCCAATTCATAAATACATTATTGAATTCAGGTTAATTTTCTTTTGCCATTCTCTGACTCCATCTGTGGTTGACGGTGGAAACGATAATTTAATTTATATTTGACATTTGAAAATTGAAACTTGCATCAATGAACTTATATTGCAATTTCTTAGTTATATCAAACATTATCGTTTCCATTACAACCGACCAGCCGCTTTAAAGTTGACAATATGGTGGGATATGGTGTGTGGTGTGGGTTTCGGGGTGCACGGTGCGGGCGACGGTACGGTTTGGTCAAGAACGAGTCGGCACTACGTTAATGTTCAGAAATTATCCGCTTGCAGCATACAACATGGTAGCCGCCCGACTGACGGACCTGCGCGCCGCAGACAGCACTCAAGTGCCTTTTAAAAAGTGAGTATTTATTACTATTGGTGGTTGGTTATATCGAAACATCTAATTTAAATCGATTCGTTTTTTGACACGCTAACTAAAATTGACAGGAAATCAGGTGAGAATACTAAAACATCGCATTCAACTGACAGTAGTTACTTCAGTTTAGATAGAAGCTTATGTCGAAATCATTTTCCAGATTTAGAGAAAGCGGAATATCGAGTATAGTGCAATGTCTGAAGTTCACCGCGAACTGGGTGTGGCCGGCGTCGCGCTGCGGCGGCGAGCCCGCGTACTGGGTGCACCCGCCCCCCTCCCTCGCCGACAGCGGCACCCCCTCGCCCTCCCCCGCGCCCTCCTCCAGCGACGACGGCGGGTTCCTGCCCCGTGTGCGCGCGCCGCTGCAGCCCGCCGCCGCGCCGCCGCTGTTCCGCGCGTCCTCGCCGGCGCGCGCGCTGCACTGGCCGCCCTGGCCGCCGTGGCCGCCGTGGGCCGCCGCCTGGGCGCCCTGGTCGCCACTGCACGTGTCCGACCTCAGCTCGGTGCCGTTCCCGAGCTCGGGCGACGGCTCGTTCCCGAGCTTCCCGACGCCGCCGTCGCCCTTCCGGCTGCGCGCGCTGCCCGCCGCGCCGCTGGCGCTGCGCTCCACGGGACCCTTCGTCCGGACGCGCGCGCGGCACGGCCGGCCGCGGGCCATCTCGGAGCTGCCGCCGCCGCCGCACGAGGCGTCGCCGGAGTCACGCTCGTCGTCGTCCGGATTCGGCAGTAAGAACGCGTCGTCGCAGCACAACCGCAGCAGCCGCACCGGCAGCCTAGCGGAGTGGCGGCCGCCGCCGTACCGCGCGCCGCCGCCCGCGCCGCCGCCGCGCCCCGGCTCCGGCTCGGTGGACGTGCACTACGAGTGGGACCGCGCAACGCGCACGCCCACGCCGAGCACGCCAGAGCGCCCGCGCGCGCGCGACCGCACCGACGTGGAGGCCCGCGTGCGCGCCATGAAGGAGGAGTTCCTGGAGTTCCGCAAGCGGCAGGCGCTGCGGCGGCGCTCGCCGGACCCGCTGGGCGCGCCGCCGCCGCTGTCGGCGCTGTCGCCGCTGGCTACGCTGTCGCCGCTGTCCGCGCTCGCGCCGGCGCCGGCTGAGACCGTCTGCTGACGCACAACCCCCTGAATCCCTTCTCTAATTTATCTCTCGGAAAAACTGATTTTTTAACACACGACGTAGGGTTGCTATAATTTTTCCGAGAGGAAAACTAGAGAAGCGCGCTCCCCACCGAAGTTTCGTATTTTTACGTGACGCTTTAATGTATTCTGACGATGAATTGTATAGATTCGATTTTACTTGTGACGAATTCGATCTTTGTTTGAGGTTACCGGTAATTGCGAGTTACTTTGGTCTTTGGGTGTATGCCCAAATTAGGAACAAATTAAGACTTTGCGCCATGATAACGCAGAAAGACGAGTGAAAAAGTGCACTTAAACATAATATTGTTTTAAAATGCGCATTGCATCTTGTTAGTAAGGTTTATGAGCAATATCTATAAGTATAGGTATGATAAGTAAGATCCTATAAATAAACTTTTACTTGAACTCTACCATGAATTATACAAAGTAACTCGCAAATGCTATGCGTTTTTCGCTGCGACTTATCAGAAGCGGTTCATCAAACATAAATTATCGAGTGATGTGATAGATAATAACTTCTGGACAAAAGACTGCAGACCGCGATATACAGTCGCGGCCGGCTCGCGTCACCCTCGCCCGGTGCGAATTGAGCTTTACCCGTAGCCTGCGTTATTCCGCCGACCCTAGGTACTAAAAACGGAACATGCAGGCTTTGGTTAAAGGCCTACAAATGTTCAGAGTTAGTAGTGTAAACATCCCACCTCTAGAGGCATATTTTTGAATCAGTAGAAATTTGATTTCGCATCCGCCAATAAACGGCAAACATGGCGAGCGCGCTCTAACCCCTCGCAATTGCACGCATGGATTCGAGTAGAAGAATGTGTGGTTTAGACCAGTCGTAGTTGCCTGGTTGGTGCGAAAACAAATGCCTATTGTTTCCGCGTGCGCCGGCGGCGCGAAGCCCCTGCGCACGTAGGAGCGACAGTCCCTCGTGACTGTTGGTATAAAAGTGGATGCCGTGGCGCCTACTCTTCGCTCTGCCAGCTTTCCGCATCTACTCATAAATGTCAATTAATTTTTTCGTCGCTACTGTGACGCTACGCTGAAAATAATAGTTGTTTCGATATTGTACCACCGATAAGTGAGCATAAACAATACTTTTGATTCGTACAGCATCAGAAGAATTTTGCTAAAAGTGCCATAGATTTTGAGTAGGAAAATAAAATCTGAATATAGAGTTGTGCGTATATTGCGCGCGGCAAGCGGGCAGGGCGAGAATGCGTACACCTAAACGCTTTAGGTATGAGCGGGGAAGCATCCACGACACCGCTCATACCAACATTATAATATTGTAGTTATTATTGTAACTAATTACGAATAACGACTTATTGGAGACGAGCACACGGTCCGCGCCAGGGCCGCTGCCAGGAGCTACGCACGACTAGTCGTCTGCCGCCGGTCCTGTGCTCGTCTCTCAAATATACAACAAAATAATCATAAGTAGAACTTTAGACATAACAAGTAAGACGAGACAAGAACGTATAAAATGAAATTTGTTTGATATTTTTAAATGAATTGTTTTTCAAGTACAAATTAATTTTTTATTGTTTCTGTATCTACCTTAAATAATTTTATAAAGCTGTACATATGTAAAAACGAAATAGATATTATCATATACACTTATTTATTTAAGTATGATTGAGGTTCTGAAGAGCTTTTGTCAATGCTAGCGAGGCACTGGACACTCTTTTACGTTACGTTTAAATGTTCTAGTTTAATCTGTATATTACCACGTGGTAGACTGTGCCCGCACAGCGTCGTAGGAGGCACGTTAGCAGCAGGTGTCATTGCCCGAAGCAGTTGCAAAAGTTCAGTCAATTGTTATGTAACGTATCCTATCCATAAGTATGTTTTGACTGAAGTTGTGTTACGTTCATGTTTTATGTTCTTGCCGCCGGCCTCGGCCGAGATCCCACCTATTAGTTGACCAGTCATAGCGAAGACTGTTTAGATTAATTTTTGTTATTATTTCATAAGTTTACTTCTCGTGTCAAATGTCTCTTCGATATTTCCTTGCATGCACGACACACTTCTGTACCTATTTTTTGTGATGCAGATTATTTCGAAATCAAATATCGTGTTAAGAACCTCCTAAAAATAAGTATAAAAATTTACGCTTTAAAGAAATTGACATAAATTACCCATAAAAAATAGATAGGTAGATATGATAAGGTGTAGTAATGTATGTGCGTGCATGGAAGCGTCAGTACGAGGATGCGAGCGCGATGCGCGGGGACGCGCGTGCAGCTTGAGACGCGCAACGCAGCGCATGGCCGCGCATCGCAGCGCATGGCCGCGCATCGCGCCGCACTGCGCGACATTTAGTTCACTGCCGACGACGACTAGAATAAGCTACGTAATAACGACACTCAATAGAACCTTATTTTATCATTTCTCAACATGTTCTTTAGGTATCTCCCGCCATAGCGTTACACTTAGAAAGTTAGGGTCGACGATTCGTGCAATAAATATCCACTGTTCATTGTAATGATATTAAGTATACCTATGTTAAAATATATGCTCAATTTTTTCGACTGACCAACTATAAAAATTATTGGTAAACGATTGTGTAATGCGATTTAGGATTCGATATAGATTCGTCGGTATCATAAACAGCCGAGTTATTTCAATTGAGTCCCAGAGTTCGTTAAAAAAAATTAACTAGAGACTGAGATTCAATTGCTGACGAAAAACTACGAATCTACATTGAAGTTCAGTTTAGACACATTTCCGTTGAGCGATCAATGTAAAAAGGAATTACGTAGTTGGTTATTGTAAATATTATACGATTTGTTTTGACGGTTTGGCGAGCGATATAAACTGCGACCACTAAATTATCGCACACGAATAGGTACACAACTAAATTCGAGTAGTTTAGTAGGTTTTATATACCTAACTCACTTCAACTTCCGTTTCCTTCAAACTGTTGACAAGAACCAAAATATTAAATCAATTAAAATTAAAGTCAGCGCGCATATGATTTGACTCGTGTATGTACAAAAGGCGAATAATACAAAAGTAATAGACATAGCTCAAACCATGTGATATCTAGTCTTTTTCCATTAAAATTACTATCCTTCCTTTACTTACTAAATATTTCATTAGACGTGATAAGTCGCAATCCACTTCGTACCCAAGTGGACGTAATCGTTTCGATTTAACCGACACCGAAAACAGCTCAAGGGTATATTACACTACCGTAATATCCTGATTCCTATACGTTTCCACAAAACCTATAACGGACCTTAAATTCAGGATAGTGTAATAAAACCAACGAGCAACTCTCACTAACGAGCACCTATTTAACAATCGTAATTATTTATTTACACATAAAAATCCGAAAACAAACGATATAGCATTCGAAACATAGCCTAAAGTCATTCGACATTTTCTATAGACTAAAATGAAAAAGATAGCAATATATTAGATTAACTAAATCGTATATATCAGTTTGTATAAAGGAAAGTAAGTAAATGAAGTTATGTGCACATTGGCAGAGTAAATGGCGAAAAAGGGGCACCCGATATTAACACTTATTTACACTACCTATTTATCGCCCCGAATGACATACACTGCTGGTTATATTGAGCAGGATAACCAGTTATATTTGGGGACCTGGTAATCTAGCCTACGGGGTGCACCCGACTACAGAGAATAGTCTCAAACGTCTAGGATCAGGTTAAAATTTAAGTTCTTCATCCTTAAACACACAATTTTGGAAGAAAATAATTACATTTTAATTTAACTAGTTATACACACTAGTATTGTATGCCGATTCGGGCCTTATAAATAAGGTAGTGTCACTATAAGACCTTATTAAGCATAATGCACAATATCTCAGCACAAGGTAATGTACTCGGTATCATACAACAGCACTTTTCTCAACAGCCACGATAAGTTCGCCTCGATTCAAGACAAAATTGCACAAGCCACGTTTTTATAACACGAAATATCCATTATTTTCATTTTTAGAATATTTTTAGTTGTAAGTGTTGAGATCATGTGTTTACTGTGTAAGCACAAAAAGGATTCAATTCAAAAAATAAAAATACAATAACGTTGCTATGATTAATCTGTGTCTTATTTTTTCCACAACACTTTTAATAAATGGTAACTATTTGAAAGGTACCTACGTAATATCCCAAAGCGTCTTAAAAACGACCGATTTTCAAAATGTCACACGCCGTTCGGATACTCGGGCTCGGAAAAATTGTCTGTAGTTGTTCAAATAACAAGTTGATTCCTCGGGGTTGAAGCAGGGAGAACAAATCTTGAGTAGAGTTAGGTTATGAAGAAAGGCTCCTTACATCACTATAGGGTATTTATACTTCTTTAACTAGAAGATGTAAACCTACAAAACATGGAATGGGATGATAACGAAAATTATGAAATGACTAACAAGTCGTCAACGTCACCAGAATCATAATTAGCTGAAACAAGGTCTGTGCGTGCACGCATCATGTTATCGTAGAATTCATTTTCGTAGCACGCAGCTATGTGGTTACTGAGGGATCTTGCCATCAGTTTATTTTGTTCAGTGGGTAAGTAAGTTTGATTTAAACGATAAGCATCGATTCCACTTACGTAGATATTTTGTTGAGAGTATTTTTTATAAGAGCAGGGCGGCGTAGCACTTTACTACGAAAGTTCTACGAAAGTTATCTCGCTGATGTTTTCAGATTTTACTTGTAGGTGGAAAATCGTTTACTTAATTAGTTATCAATATTGTAGCGGTGTGGCCTAACGTTGAAAGCTTCCCTGAAGCATACGAGAATGAATACGGCGACGACTATGGTACAGAGTGGTTGTACTTCGTGGACGACAACGGGACCACGCAAATTATGAACTTCTCTTCAATCCCGGCCGATAGTCGGGGCATGTTCTTCGGAGACGCCTACTTCACGCTGTATACCAGGTACCTTCTTGGTGGATATCATCCAGTTGATAGACATTCATATGAGTTTCGGAAGCAGTTTTCTCGCGGTGCAGAAGGTCCATTTCCCGGAAATTTTATCCCTTAGGTGCTGCTCCATCACTCAAAAATACATGACTCGATCAAAACGTAATTTAACGAAGATCCGCTAGTGGTTATTAAAGTTATACTGAAACTTTTTTACTGATAGTAAAAAATATTTAGTGTAATTAGCACTTTTACTATTAGTAAGTGGACTCTCGTAGTAGTAGTATCTGTATGTAGGTAAGCAGGTACTTCTATCTCAACCAGCGAATTTTCGATTAAAATGAAGTTTTCTTCGACTTATGAATTTTTAAGTGATGGGGGAAGCACCAAGCCTTTAGAATCTTACACACTTACTTCTATTTTCCTAGGCGAAACCTCGACAACCCCGAACAATTAACGCTACCACCAAACGGCTCGCCAATACAGAGCAAATACTTCAATGCTTCAAACAAACTCAAAATCCTGACGCACGGCTGGATGTCCAGCGACAGCACCCTCTGGTTGCAAAACATCAAAGACAACTACTTAAGGAAATACGACTACAATATTATAACAGTAGATTGGAGCGAGATAGCCCATAACCCGTCTTACGTCTGGCCGGCGCTAAGCACGAGATACGTGGGAAAACGGGTGGCGAAAATGATCAGCTGTTTCAAGGAAAATTTCGGGATGAGTACGCAAGATGTGCACTTGATTGGACATAGTCTAGGAGCTCAGGTCATGGGGTACGCAGGGATGTTTTCCCAGGAAAGAATTTCTAGAATTACAGGTAACATTTTGTTGATTAATAAGAAATTATGAGAAAAACTATTTCGTGAATAGGTACCTAACGATCTCCAAGATAAAAACGTCACTCCATGTTACAACTTTTCCTATAGTCGATTTTACCAACGTTGTTGCATTGAAACATTGAAAACACTGGACCAAAAACTTGCGAACTTTATGACTATCATAATATTCTAACCCATCAAGATAATTTGCTCGATTTTAAATAGCGTAGTTTTTCTAATGCTTACATCCTGCTAAAGAGAGACCTATCTTCGCGTGCATCTGACTTTCACTTATTCTAATGTAGAGCGATAATACAAAGTCCATAGCTAGATATCCTCTATACGCGAACATTCGCACATCCTAATATTAACACAGATGCTCATAAACATCCTTAGGGCTAGACCCGGCGCGACCAATGTTCGAGTTTCCATACATGCCGTCAGACTTCCGCCTAGAGAAGAGCGACGCGGAATTCGTGGACATCATCCACACGTGCGGCGGGGTGTTGGGCTACCGAATGTCCCATGGGCATGCAGACTTCTACCCCAACAACGGCCGCGCCAAGCAGCCTGGCTGTGATGGTCGGCAGGCGATGATGGGTAGGTCAGCAATCGGTAAAATGTATCAGCAAAAATATACATCAAGACTGTAAATAACTTATGTTCCGGATCACTCACTTGTCATATTTTTGTGTTTCCGCGAGGTTTAGGACCAATCGGTGGTTCTTCGTCGGGCGGAGACCGTGCGTGCGTATTCGGGGTGTAAGTTGTTCAGTTTCATGGTCGGATCTTGCCTACAAAGTTTTCGTTACACTGTCCCTTACACCTTGTATACGAGTACGTTCAGCATGCGGCATGGAAACACACAAAACATGACAACTAAGGATCCGGAATATTCGTTATTTACAATCACGCTTAGTTTCAAAACAGTTTTTTGTCAAAAGTTATATGACGCAAGATGCAAAATGTCTGATAGCTGCATTTGACCAAAAATGAAACCTATGGAATGTAATATCATCGAGCGCCTGGTAGCTTAAAGTGAGGGAGTGCATGGTATGTTATTTAGTAAGTTGTTAAACAATCATAATTTCTTTTTCGAACCCAGTTGCGAATAGAATAAAATAACACACGGCGGGAGATGTACCTGCATCGCAACAGATAGTAATTTTGCGTCTTTGGAATTTTTGCTTCGACAAGACATTTTAACCGGATGTGGCATGACAATTAGAAAACCACGTTTAAAATATTGCAGAGGGATGCAGCCACGGCAGATCGTGCGAGTTCTTCGGAGAGTCAGTAGACTCTGACCCTCCATTCACTGCCTACCCTTGCAAGAGCTGGCAGAGCTTTCAGGTGAAAACATTTCAAGTGATTTCATGGGTCTAGGTAATGTCAACACAAGATAAGTATATAAGGTGTAAAAATATTATCTGCAAATATTTTAATGGGTGAATCAGTCGATGAAATTGAACAACTTTCCCCAAGAAACAGGAATAAATATGAAAATAAATTTGGGCCTCCCATACAAATGTATTGGCCGGCCAGGTCAGCTTGTATGGGATGGTATGTTTTTCATATTTCGACCTGTTTCTCAGGGTAAGTTGTTGAGTTTTATAGGCTGATTCGCCTCTTAAATTATTTACAGCAATTTTTTTACACCCTGTTTGTATTTTCACGAGTATAACAAGGACAGCTGTACTTAGTATTCCTTTGCGGAATTTGATCCGTATGCCCCGGCACATAGATTGTGAGCCACCGATTGATAGGGTCGGAAAGTACTTGAGTGTGGGCCCAAAATTCCAGATAATAGTGGCTTCTGACAGCTTCGTCCAGCAGTGGACTTCACACCACTCTTTCTTACGATGATGTCAAAGGTCATGTCCACCCTCGTTACCCTCATATGCTGTGTGCCTCGTATGCATGTGACGGCAGAGTTCCATCCAATAAGCAATACAACTTTACCCAGGATGGCGAGTGCAAGAGTGGCTCCACGTGGATGGGTGACCCCGTGTCGCCGGCAAGTCGAGGCGACCACTACCTCCACACACGCAACTCCTCCAAGTACGCCACGGGTGACGATCAGAACCAATAAAACTTGTGTAATGTAAAATTACTTGTTTTATTGAATTATTTTAGTTATTACCTAAGTTATTTTATAATATTTCGTCATATACAAATAGTGATTTTATTCCCTGAGAAGCAAGGAGAGCGGTTGTAAATCAGTCTGTTTTTATTTTGGATCCAACCACGTCCGACATTATTTGAGTCATTTCAGACATTGTGTCATCTCAGAGTCCTTTCACACAAGCGTTATTACCGGCGGCGCAGCGAATAAGTGAAATAATCCGGCGCATGGCACCAACAGTATGACCAGATTTTTTAAAGAAAGGATCCATTGGCATTATTGTTTGTCTCTCTATTAAAATATATGACATATGAGCGGGACGTCAATAATAATGTTGTCCTTTCGGGATCCTTTCCTTGAAAAATCAGGGTATGCCTGTGAAGTTCATTCCGCCAAGAAATCGCAAAAATACAACACCTATCTGAAAGGGCTCTAAAGTCAAAAGGACTAGTATCCAGGCTAGAAAACCTTACAAAAAAAGACTAAATATCTACATATACAGGGTGAAAAGTAATTCGATACATTCCTTAAATATTATAAGTAATGGATGATTTCGACCTATAGACATAGGCTGCACCGATAGTAGTATGGAGGAATATGCTAGAAGTGGCCACATCTCTTCAGGGAATGTATCAAATTACTCTCATCCTGTATCTTTCTTTTCCTGTATATTAATGTAAGATTCAAACCTATTTTAGGGGACATTATTTAATCAAGCAGGAAATTTGAAATAAAATATTGTAAGTTATACGAACACTCATGTATTGACTTTAATTAAATAAATACAATAATACTTCAGGTGAATATTGAATATTATCTCTCACAAACTATGGACATGATTTTAAGGCAATACACACTTAGGCTGCACAGTGATATGGGGAATAAATTTTGAATTTAGCACCTTATGATTAAGTCTTTAAGATATTTACTCATATCTATTCCTACTATACATTCAATACATTTTCAAGAATAATATTTGTTACCTGTAATTTATCAAAGGTATATCTGGAACAAGAGAAATTATATGTTAATATTTCAAAGTCAACATGAAAAAGATATGACATTAAATTAGAAATTCAGAAAAACATTGTTATGCTTCATTATGCATCAGTCGGGAAAAGAAGACAAAAAAATTGACTCATCATTGTTATTACTGCTATTATTAAATTGAAACAAATTCTCAGTTCAAGTATTGAGACGCTTTAGTTTGAAAAATTTTCTAGAAGTTTAACTTAGCTTTACTTACCAGAAAATAGAGTAGCGCTCCTCTGCAGTGTGGCGAACACAGTAACTTCCCACAACTGTAATACAGACAATGTGCTTCTATAGGAAAGGTTCTATCTATAATTGACACATTCATTTGTAACAAACAACATTGAAGAGAAGGGTCGCGTACTAGACGTGAATATCAAAACAGTTTTAGTTAGAAAAGTTACTATGGTTAAGTTATTATGGTTGTGCGCAAGCATTTCTCAAATTATTTTAAGAGACCCCAGACTAGGTGCTGCCCGCGTCAAGTAATTTTTTTTTAATCCTCTGGTTACTCGTTAATTTTCGCCGAGTTATGAATTTAAAGTGATGAGAGCAGCACATACCATGGGAAGGTGTCTTAACCACCAGGCTACTAGGCATTAGAACCTAAAACTGGTACGCCGACCCCATTTTCCTATTTAAATTACAAACATGCCTACTTTATTCCACTATACATTAATATTTTCATAAGGTCTTTTACAGCTCAAGATAAATGTCTTTATAATAATCACATCTTATTGCTATTTAAGTCTTTGTTTTCTGTATTGAATAACAGTTGGTTGACAATGTATGCAGAGGGAACACGATGCTAGAGATCGTTCGATAATCAAATATTCACTGATTTGTACCTACATTCACTTTGAACACAATTTAGAATTTCCGCTGCGGAGCAGAGTCATATCCCGCGGGCACATTGCTGCATCCTGAAACAATTTTCACCATTAGCATACAGAATAACATAATATTGTATGCTGAGGAGTATTCTTCTAGTATCAGATCATAGGATTATGCGTCATTATGCATCTGTCGGGAAAAGAAGACAAAAATATAACTTATCATCATGTTAAAAATCGAGTAAATGTTTTGAAAAATCACCTTAAGGTAAATACAATTGCAAAAGCATAAATGTGGACAAACCTGTAGCGTTTTGGCCACACGGATACGTCGTCCACGTGGGGCGGGGCATATTCCCTTGCCAACTGTAAAATAAAAAATATATATTATTATTATCATCTCACTACTATTTACCCGATTATTAGTACTTATCAAATGCTGAAAACGTTAATTATGTTAAGTGACTGAACAAGGCGATATTTCAAATCATAAAATATTTATAAAATCTATGCATAAAATTCAAAATAAATAAATGCTAATTACCTCATTGGCATCCAATTTCAGGCCTAGCTATACACTGGCACCTGCAGACATAAAGGTACATATTAATTCGGGAAATTAAATATATCAAAATAAGCTGAAAAATCTGATCACTATGTAAGAAAATCTGGTTACAATAAACTAATTGTATTGATTTCAGAAATAAAGTATTTCATTGAAGTTTTTCAAATAATATGCAATTTAGAGTGGATCAGTAGATTGCTAATCATAGCTCAACCGTAAAATTAATTGAAATATTAAAAAGCTTAATTCTAAGTACATTAAAGTAATTTAGTACATTTTTTGTGGAAAAAAGATTTTTTTATATCCCACTAGATGTAAACATAGCTTTACCTAGCATTTTACTTTTCATAATACGCAGTAATTCAAGATCAGATCCGATTGCAAACATACTGTATGTGAGAACAAAATCGTCCAGATCCAATATAACGACGTAAAGCAGGCTTGTTATAGCGCAATAATTGATATACATAGTGAATCATCTATCTAATTAAACTCGTATGCAATTTGCTAGTAGATGACTGGGTCATTAATAAAAGTACTACTCTTAAATTTTTTGTCTAAATACTCCACAATTAGTTTTTTGAAATATTTAAAGTATGAATTAATAAAAAGTAAGTGTTTTGACGCCAGCCAAACTAGAGAGACCTGACGTCATCTCTTCGTATTTTCATACAAAGTATCATTTTAAAGAGTAGCTCATTCGACCTGCCAGTCATCATGCCCGTTCATTAGCAAGGGAAATCAAATATTTAAGTTGTTTAGAGCATTTGCTTCACCCACACCATCACTAATTCGTTTTATCCACTATCCAGTCTATTTAAAAGATTTAGGTAGTTCCTTCTGACATGTTCAACAATCAAGACAATAAATTAATGTCATAAAATAATAGTAACGGCTGCAACAGCTTTCTGGGATTACAATTTTTTTTCTATTGAAAAGTAGGCAGAGAAGTAGGACAAAAAAAATCGTTACTCCAATACCCAGAACCTATGACACCAAAGTTATCGTCTAAGAAACGATTATTTCAGTTACTAAGCATGCTATGTTTTGCCAGTGGGATACACGTATGTATAATTTAATAGTTAGGTAATGTATGTAATAAGTAGTATTGGAACGGAGATAAACCCACAAAGGAGTCTTAAAAATAAGAATATTTCAATACATATTTTTAAATATTTCTGGTTAAATATCGAGTACATAGTAGAAGCATAGGTACTCAAATCCTTCACAAATGATTAATTAATATGGACCCTTAAAAACATGCCCATAAATGTTTTTAATGAATTCGGAAAGTAAAGATCATACGTAAAGAAAAAGACCTTATGTTTGGTGAATAACTTGGTTTGACGATCTCGTACACTAACCTATTTATTCGTAACTTACAACAACTTCACATAACACTAATCCACCACCACGGTCACACAAACCATTTGTGGCACGCTGCCGCTGCAAGATTCCCAGAATATTATACCAGTATACCTATGTAAAACCTAAGTATAATAGATGTTTGTCGGTGCATTTAGTCTTCCACCGGTCTCAGGCCCAAAACTGTCATGAATCCACAAAAAACACCGGCATAGACTGATTAAAGGATATGGCGCTGACACTATAGGTGATATGTAGGACAAGGAATCTTTCAGTCTCTTTTGAACCTTCACTCATTCTTCTGGATGTAAATCGCTGAGACATTCACTGCGATAAATAACTAAAGCGCAAATATATATCTAGTCAACTAATAAATTATCTTTACTTTCCGAATAGGTGCAGAATACTGAATCGTTGGGTACTATCAGTTTAAGCAAAACAAGTTATAATAACTTGATAAAGTATAAGGATATACAACGGCATATTTAGAATAACCTCGTTTGAAAATATAGCTGTGCCTATTTGCACACGAGGACATTCCTTACTCCGATGATATGCTCATACCAGGCAATATATATTTTAACTTACCACACGAAACTCCTCAGAAAGGCAATGTTATTACGTTCTTCTGTAACGTTGGCGAATAGCAAAATCCTCAAAACGGGCGATTGTCAGAGAAGCACTTCCGTAAGAAGACAGTCTTCCGCTACGACACATCGAAAAACTATCAAAGTTTGATATTTTTTTAGTATACATAGCGGATTACTGTGCCTTGCGAAATTGCCCCTAAAACACCCATCTTTATCTGGTAGTGTTTCTTGATATATTTGTCGCTGCAACTCGCTTGCTGGTTATCTATTAATGGAATCTATGAATGGATGTAAAGGAGAATGGAACAAGCGTTGAAAGCTAGAAGAAACTGCAAATCGTGATTTTTTGTATTTTGGTAGAATTGACATGTATTGTCAGATAAGATATTTTAAAAACTAGAAGATGTAGCTCGTGTCGTTGAAATAAATTGTTAACATAAATAACGAAACCTTGAGATAGTTTTGTAAGAAGACTAATAAACCGTTTCAGATGATACATATTTTATAACTTAAAACATGAGATGAAATAGTCAGATACTAGCCATGCAAAAGTAATCGGATAGAGTTGGAACCCTGAGGAAAATCAATAAACGAACTTTTCTAGTTGGAACTTTTCCTACAAAAAGACATACTTTCGTGTTTCAAATTTTGACATCAACATATTATTTTGTAATACAGGTTTGATTGACTCTGAAACGTTTAGTAAACAAATTCCAAAAACCAGACAGATAATAAATGATGAAGTGGAACGGTGTCGTCAGGTTCAGGAATGATCAGAAACAAGGCGCCACTAATATGATATGATAATGCGCTAGAAAAATAAAACAATGATAACGTGATGAACAGCAGAAGCTACACCCCCCTTCAATGACTGTGAAGAAAATAAGATAAGTATTCTGTCTCAAACAGCTTTTTACTTTTTACTCATCCAAGATCATATCATGATAAAAGATGAAGTGGAACCGCTGACTTCTGGTACTGGAACGACATATGACAACCATGGAACCATGAAAATGTTGATGATGCAGATGAGTGATGACGCTGTGAAAGTTATGATGACGACGGTGACTCGAAGAGCCGCAGATTCTCCTTCAGTGCTCGTAGAGCAGAAAGAAACAATTTAGATGTACTTTCGAAGACTGAGGAAAATAAATCATCTTGACCTGGAAATGCTTCGTTTTATACGGCCATTACTATTAATCTTTTAGTGCATCACAATCGGATTTGAAGGCACAACTGTGAATCAGGTTCCAAGTACATTTATTACAACAAAAATCTCTCGCGGAGATCCAAACGTACTTTTAAAATCCATATAATAGGCATTCCAGTTGTTTGAAATAATTGATCTGGTCAATATTTTCCGTTGTTAGTTTATTAGTAACTAGCTTTTTAGCTAGTATCAAAGATAACAAACATACAAACATTAAACCTAATATTTACCCGTTTGGGGGATAAAAACAAAAATCCCTTTAAAAATCACAAGCCAAAAAAACCCAAGGGATTTAACGGCTAAAATTTTAAAAATTCATTTAATCGACATTTTGAAATTTATATCGCCTCATACAAACTTTTAACCCCCTTTTCATCCCCTTTGGGGTTGAATGAAAAATGAATACGTAGTAAAATAAACTTAACCCCAACTAGGTACGTCTATACCGAGTGAGCAGCCTCAGATGTTTCGCATGCTCTATTGCTCATGCTCGGGCGAAAAACGTCGACACCGACCGCGACTTGCGGCGCTACGTGGTTGAATCATTCAGGCCGTCAGGTTAGGACATTCATTATGTTTTTATAATAGATTTATATGATGAAACACCATGAAGGCTCATTATTATAATACTATATTGTAAATATTATTGCATTATTATTAAATATAAGATAATTATGTTATTTTTAGTCAGTACTTCTTATGTTTGGACTTTGTTTTAATGTTTTCTTCTTTGAATATCTCACGATGTGCGCATTTCTATGGCACCCTAAATCGGGGAATGGTACTGGTGTTTCAAGGATTCCGTACATATAGGGTCGAATAAAATTTAAGGGACTCCCATGCAGAAAACATGTTAATTTTGCAAAATTTTAACTAGTATAATGGTTCGGAAGCTGTATGTATCTCGTAGAAGATAATGTGTGGCTCTCCCCAGCACGGCCCATGAGGAAATCCATAACCACAAGTAAGTAGAGTAAATTGTCGATAATTTATGGAAATAAGTCTCACAAAAACCAGAACACTGTTTAAAAGATATAACGAAAAGAATGTGGGTGCTGGAGACCCTCTCTGCAGCGCAGCCCATCAGAACTGGACCACGTAGTGGAGACCTGATTAGTCAAAAAAATATGTTGTGAATTTGTCGATCCCACGTGCAAAAAATCAGAAAGGCCGCCTTTGCTTATATTACATTATTTGTTTTAATGTCAGCAATAAAGTGTTTCTGTCTGTCTGTCTGTCTATCCGATGAGCCGTTTATAAGATATAACAAAAACAATGTATGTGTTATAAGATATAACAAAAACAAAAGTGTGTTGGAGAGACCCTCTCTGAAGCACGGCCCAGGGAACCTCAGCACGTAGCGAGGAACTAATTTCTGTAAAAAAATATCGGGAATTTGTCGCAGAATTCGTCGACCTGTAGTTTAAGAGAAAATTGCAAATCAACTATAGTTGACTAACTAATTTACGCGCAGTGGTTACAATAATAATTCAATTAGTTTTATAACGAGAAATTAAGATGGTATTACGTATTAAAAGTAGCTTGTATGCTACAGGATCTGAACATTATCAAAATCTGTTCAGTAATTTGTCTATACGCATTTGCTTTGCCGTTCAGCAGCGGTTCCATTTGCTTTTATTTTATTGACCCCTTTTAACCCTCATGAGTAACAAGCATAATTGTGTATTAAAAAACAGAAACCAGACTACGGTAATTTCACCGATACATTTTGCGTTTAATATCCACCATTTAGATTTCAAAATTTATATACCTCTTGCTCTGAAAAACTATACTCCCTGTGTAAGTAAAATTTTACAGGCGAGGTTTTGAAACTAGGCATGTAGGTAAATTTTAATAGACAACTGTCACTACAAAATAAACCTGTATTTTTATACATACATACATGAAAAAGAATTTATTTCTTCACATACATACTCTCGAAAACCATAACGCTCTTTAAGAGGCAGTCACGTAAAAAGGTATGTGAACCATTTTCTTAGTGCGTAAATAGTTAGAATACACTGGTTCAAAAAATTCTTCATCGACTAAAACCAGTATTGTGGCAATCTCCAAGTCCAAGCAAGTCCAGCAGTGGATAAATAAATATCTCAGAATGCTGAATTGATGATGATATCTTTTATAGGATAATCAGACATGCAGAGAAACTATGTTTCAATTAAGCTATGTATATTGATGTAGATAAACAGCACCAAATCATTTTTTAATAATAAGCTAGTCATACTACTAAATTTATAACTGATAAGCATTAATTTGTGCACCCAAAAACTTTTATTGGGCATTAGATCTCTACCTACATCATCATCAATTATGTCAAAGGCCTACCTACTAGTAACCTAGTATGCAGTTGAAAAACTCTGTTAAGGGTTCACGGAGGCGTCGACTAACAGACGAAAAAAAATAATAAAAAAAATATATACAATTAAAATTTTACTCAAAAGACAAAAAAAATAGTTTAATAAATAATAAATATATTTAGTTTGAGGTTTTCACAATACTTTACCGAATACTTACCAAAAGAAGATTCCATTATTCCAAGGAAATTTAAGCATGGATATGATTTTACATTATGGATGATTTACAACTGTCGTTCGTTAACATTTTAATATTCATGACAAGTGATAGGAGTAGGCTTTAGGTCAATGACATCAAAGGCTAAGTTAACATAGAGATGGATTCAGAATTCCGAACTGTTTTTGCGTATTCCAGATTTTTCTGTGGTGGGTTATGGAAAATAATTATAATTTTTACAACTAGTTCTTAGTGTAACCAAATCATTAAAAAAGATCGCTGTTCGGGAATCCTGGAAAAAAGCCGTCTCCTTAATATAGAGCGACATAGCTCTACGTAAAATCACTCTACCTACTCCGATCACTGTTTATGATGTATGAAATATTTAGAATGGTAAGAGAAAATGCTAAAAAGCCAAAGATTTAAAAAAAACAATAAATGGTCAACACACACTTATCCACGGCGCAAGAACCGAACGCACCCAAAGACCGAATTTTTAATTCTTTGTATGAAATCTTATGAAACCTCACATATTTGCCCTAGCCGAATCGGTCTAATCCGGCAGGATCACATAATTTGTAGACGGAAATTAGGATGACACGTTTCGACGGCATCGGTAGATGCGTTTATATTCTGACAGTTAAGTGCAACAGAGCAGTGCTTCTTTATTTTTATCGGTACAAAAATGAATAATACTGCCTTAATACATGCAGTTTCACCCATAATTCAAGTTATTAAGCTGCAAATAAAGGTGTAAAGAAAAATAAAAACTATTCTTTCGGCGCAGTTGATTTGTTCGGTTCTTTCGATGCGAAAAGTGTGCGAGGCCTCCGAAAAATTCGGTTCGTTCGCCGCGGAAAAGTATGCGTTCACTTTAAGAATTCAGACAAATAGAACAGTGTTCGTTGGTATGCATCCCAGCTTAATTTTCCTATAATAATAGTATATTGTACAACAGTTTACCATAGTAGATTGCGTAGACGACATCTGAGAGAGCAACGGCGTGGTTGCGTGATTGGTTGCAGTTGACATCTGATCAACATTGGAGGAGCTCGAAGCAATGTTCCCAATATAGAACGCTCGAACTAGAGCCGATACCCACTTTCCCGGCCTTATAAAGCCCCGTTTCTACCCCTTATTTTCGGTCCTTCCCTTCCATAGCCCGCCCTTACAATTTCATCTCTTTCTTGTTATTACTCATTTGCAGTATAATGGATACTACCTACTAATTTGATACAGGCTGTCATTGCTTAAGTGGTCCAAAATAATCTATTTGTTTTTTATATATTCGACAATAAAAATGATGACACTCCATACAAAATGCATTATTAGAATGTCTATAAGTCAACTATTCGTATGGGAGGTACATTTTTTTTCTTTGAATATTCCAGATTGGTAGCTAAGGCTGTCCAGAATCTAGATTTTCGAAGTACCGTGCCCTAACCTGTCCTATCGTGCCCCGTCCCTTTCCTATTGTGCCCCATCCCTTTAATATCGTGCCCCGTCCCTCTCCTATAGTGACCCGTCCCTTTTCTATCGTGCCCTGTCCTCTCCTATCGTGACCCGTCCCTTTTCTACCGTGCCTCGTCCCTCTCCTATAGTGACCCGTCCCTTTTCTATCGTGCCCCGTCCCTCTCCTATAGTGACCCGTCCCTTTTCTATCGTGCCCCGTCTCTCTCCTATCGTGACCCGTCCCTTTTCTATCATAACCCGACCCTTACTTTCTGTGTCCTGTCTCTATCCTATTGTGCTTCGTACCTTTTCTATAGAGCACCGTCTCTTTTATTAACGTGCCACGTCTCTATCCTATCATGCCCCATTTCTTTCACATCTCTATCTTATACCCATCTATTTTCCATCATTCCCCGTCTATCTCCTATTGCACTCCCACTTTCCTGCCGTGTCCCGTTTTTTTCCAGAAATGCGCCGTCCCTTGTCTATTATTCTCCAACCCTTACCTGCTGCCTCATTCCTTTCTTTTCGAGAGACCTGTCCCTTTTTGATCTTATCATATCCCTAACCTGTAGTCACTACCCTTCCCTTCATTTCCATTCCCCTAAGACAGCAGATGAAAATGAAAATTTTCCTTCCCCTTTCCTTCCTTTACAACCCCTGTACCTTATTTTTCAGTATGATCTTGAACTTATTTGTGCACACCCCTTTTTCCCTTATTCATTAACATTTCACCTACAGCTAATAAAGATTCCTCTATCTTTTTCAGTTCTTTTCTTGAATTTTACCATGTCTCTTTATTACCCACCCTTTCATTATTTTTCGTCCTTTAATTTTTCATATCCCGTCTCTTGTTCGTTAAAAACTAGATTTTTTTTTTAAATATATTAATAATAAAATCTATTAAATTTTTTCCCAATTTCAGTTATTTAAATTTTTGGTGCAAAAGTATATGAGTAGATACATTGCGCACACATAATAAAGGCTCTACACATAATGTCGTGTGTGCGGCAAGCCCGGCGGCTTGAATACCCGCCGGCATCGTGTGTAGGAACCTTAAGATACCCTAAACAGCTCGTAGATATAACCAAACTGAAATTAACTTTTCATGCAAACAGATAGAGTTGAAATGAGAGTCCGAAATATCCCACTGCGGTCACCCACCTCCCCAGCGTGGTGACTATCGGCATAAACCCCACAATGGATGGCGCAGATAAATAGAAGTAGAGAGAAATCTTTACTTAAAACATAAATTTTTCTTTAGATATATCTGTAATTTAATTAGGTACTCTTTTTTCAGTAATACCATCTCCGAAGCGAGTTATATATTTTTTGTGTAGCTCTTACAGAGTATATGTTTAGCCTCTGTCTAGATGTATGAAGGAAGTAAGATATCATATCCGCATCAAGAATAATCAAAATTGTTGGACAAATGTTGATGAAGCTATGTTACTACTGCTACACAGTACATGTCATGTAGATTTATTTTTTGTTTTATAATGCATAGAGATAGAGATTTAAAAAGTTCAGAAGTTTTGAAAAATATTTTTTCTATTTATTTAAATACATATACTAAGTTTGTAGATTACTTGGATGGTAAATTAACTAGACTTTGTTTATCATGATATTCATTTCTACTTATTTAGAAATTGTTGTTTGCCCTTGCACATATTATTTTTATTCGCAAGTTCCTATAGCAAGTTTTTATAACTTTTAAGAAAATTGTTTTTGCCAGTTATACAAAATTTATGTCTGTAGGAGTTTTAAAAATGAAAGAGATAGCAAGTGCTTAATTAATAAGAACTTAATTTATTCAACTATAGTAAACGTATGAAGTAGTACTCAAGGTGATTAGAACCTAATTTACGCTACATCAATACTAACTTATTCAATATAATGTACTGTTTAATAATATGAATGCAGATTCTAACATAAAATTTAATCTATTACTACCTACTAATTTTCAATTGCAAACATTCAGATTTACACAATATAATAAATATAAAAAAGATCTCTATATAAAAGGAGACGTGCGTCTTTACATAGTCAAGTCTTGTCTTGCAAAGTACCAATACCGAAGTACATTTAAATGAATAAAATTTGCTTCGCATCACGAATAAAATTATTGAATGGCAAAATAATATTTTTTTCAACAGGGCGTAGTTATGAAATTTAGAGTTTTAAACAAAAAGATATATACAAAAACTTATATCCTCCTTCTGAAGACTAAAGGTAAAGTTAAAAAGTTTCAGCCAAAATGCCTTCGAACAACTCTGTTGATTTGTAGCAAAGCCAAAACAACTTTTCAGAGAGCATGTATATAAAAAATCATTGTGGAGACAATGCACCCGAATAATGTCAAATGTGAATAAAAACTAATTCGTGACAAAATCAATGCTCTTCAATTATTTGATACTGGTGGAAAAACTATTTACTCTCTGTGTCATCCATAAAAGGAAGCATCCGTGATGTAAAATACTTATAAGATCTATAAATAATTGTTTTAAGTTAAGGTAGGTCTAAGTAAATAATTTCATTGAACTAGTCGTCGGTTAGAACAAACAATGGGTAGACAGAGTTAGAGGCGTCACAACTTATCAAATGCACTAAGATATCTATGCAAAAACATCGACAAAGTGTATCATACTAGCAAGTAACATACGAACAGGTAAAACCGGTTTACCCTGGTGTTCAATGAGATAACGTGCCTCCCTTTTGCTTGCCTAACCAAGGACTCGGTACAAAGATCTTGTGACAAGCACGTATAGTACGTGCGCGTGGACTCGAGCTGAAAGATCAGCTTAGCGCTTAGAACCGGCGACGTTTGTTAGGGAAATCGTCCATGCGGGGCCCGTCCCAACCGCGGCCCCCTTGCTTCTCAAAGTTGCTTGCTCCCATATCGTACTGGTCTCTGAAGCCTCCGTCCTATGTGAGCAATCATAACACTTGCCAATATTGTCCATTTCAAAAACATACTAAATAAACAACGCATAAGCAGATGCTGCACTATTATTTGCAACCAATTTGATACTGTTTGGATTCATTGAAACCAATTGTAAAGCGAAATACCTATATTGTTATAGGGGTTAAGACATGTGTATGACGTTGCAGGATAAAAGTTCTATCGATACAAGATATTTTTCCAAGGATTTTCGTCATTGTAATATACATTAGATACGTTTTTATAACGTGCAACGTGGGTTGATATTGCTTTAACTTGAATCAGCTGAATTATATCCAGATAAATAGGAAAGTTTAGATCCTTAAGTAATTTAATCAATACGGACTTAAATTTTAAAATATATATCTCCGTTTACTGACTTTGCGGCGAACTAAAATCATATCCATTCATAAGTTAAAGTTTTCAATTTATATTTCTTTTCAAATTTATACGCAGATGTGTAGGGTAAAAACAAAATGGCTGCTAAGCCATTAAACAGGAACACAAAGATGAGTATATCCTAGAGTATAAGATATCTTAAGTTCAGATATTGGTTAAATGATCATGTTGCTATTTCAGCTTACTGAATTCTTCAGTAGCACTCTGGCAGAAAAAAGTAAAATATTCAGAGGTTGTAACCAAACAAGTTATGTCAAGTTGTTATTCATAGTCTAAGTTTTTAGAAGCATGTATATGTACAAGTTTCAGCATTTTGTAAACGTAAATTTTGTGAATTGGTAACATTTTCCAGGATGGATATTTGCAGTATTTAATATTCATATATTTCACCATCTGAGGGACCAGAAGCATATTGAACAAAGAAGCAACAGATTATCCCATGGTTATAGTTTATGCCTAAAAAGCGAATACTTTCAAATGTTATAAGGTCAAACATTCAATTTATGGAAAACTTGGTTAAAGGTCAACCCTGGCCAGAAGTATTATGTATTATGTAGTATTATGGTATATTACACAGATTGCAAAATGCATCGTTATTATACTTATTTTCATCACAATGAGCAATGCTCATACAGTAGAATTAGGTAAATAACAAGTCAAAGTTCAGTTATTAAAGTATAATTATAGCAAAATGTGAGTTTTTAAGAAACTAGAGGATAATGTGTAACAGGTTCCGTGGTTATTATAACTAAAATTATTACACGTCTTAAAAGGTTTTCTTATTAACGGGTTATTTATCGAGTTCCCAATATTTCGCTGATGTTGCTTGGAATAACCATGATGTTCCCGGGTAAACTAAACTACACAGCAGGGAATTAACTCGTTAATCCGTTAATCGTTAGTCAATTTTGTCTGTTATATTTCAATAATATATTATCATGACGACACGATAAAAAGTTCATTTTTGAGTATGTGTTAACGAATTAATGATTAACATTAACTTGCGTAAATTTTTCCGAAATGTTACGTTTTTAACGTTTTACGAAGTTAACTTTTTTAGTAACGAATTAGCGTTTAACGACGGTAATTTTTTGATTAACGGTGCCCAGCTTTCTAAACTGGAACTCAATATAAACAACCCGCGTGTACAACCCGTTACCGTGGTCAAGTTTTATTCCAGTCTACCCATGAAACTACAGAATACATGGTGCTTATAACAATACCCAATGGTAAAACATGCTCCTCGTCGTAAATTAAGCGACCGACACTAAAACAACTAAGATGTTCGTTAGCTATAACGTATGAAACCTATAAAAACAATATACCCTAACTCTCTACGACTAGTCTTCATGAACATCCTTGTAAAAAAAGTGAACCGCTTGCTAAAAGAATTTAAGTCTTCGTAAGCTCCCATGCTAAAACCGATAATTACTTTTAGTAAGTCGTGACGTGAGTAAGCTGTTTGTCGGTAGATTGTAAAAAATAATATGTACAAGTTTCGAGAATACAAAAAATTCCCAGTATCAAAAGCAGAGTCCACAGATTTAGAATATTAGGTTACGAATAATATGGCATGAAACCAACCTATAAATTGAAATGTGTTTTAATATAATCTATCATATTGGTAAAGCCTTGGGTAAAGCAAATACCTACTTACTTTCAATATTAATAACTAATAACATCGAAATGTACACGAGAGTATAATTTTTGTAACTCAGGACTTAAAGATCTGGGTTAGCAGGATAAAAGCAACCAGATGCTAGATTATGTTTAAATAATTACAGAAATTACGGATTCTCGAGTATCTATAATTGATTTGTTTGTATAACAATCTAAAACTTTTCATAAGATAACCTTTAAAACTTGTTGTTTTTTTCTTCACTGCCAATTTGATTGCTAATAATGTTGCAAGTTGGTTACAGGATATAATGAATAGATATAATTTATTTAGTTACCCCGAAAGTCAATAAAAGAGAATTTGGATAAGTTTCATTGTTCAGAATTAGATTATGCATTGGTGGTCATATATCTGCTGTAAATTCAATCAGAAGTTGCAATTAGAATTTATATGGTTCAAAATATAAGGTGTAAAAATGTTAGCTGCAAATATTTTAAGGGCTGAATCAGCCCATCAAACTGAAGAACTTTCCACAAGAAATATAGGTCGAAATACGAGAAAAATTTTTTGGACCACCCATACAAACTGACTTGGTCGGTTAGAGGTTCAAAAAATTTTTTTTTTATATTTCGACCTATGGAAAGTTGTTCAGTTTTATGGGCTGGTTCACCCCTTAAAATATTTGCAGATATTTTTTACACCCTGTATAAATCACAATGCAGTAGTTTAAAGTAAAGCCAGCACCGCACCGGATGTATAGATCATCGTGGTGGTGTGGTGCGAGGTTTATAATCAAAGAGCGTACTCACCATGGGCTGCTGTTGGTCGAACATGCCTTGTTCCTGGCGGTCCAACATCGAGTTGAGCCGTTGTGCCTGCGGGACAAACGAATACACTCACTAAAATGACTACTAATACTACATATTAATGTACACGTTGGAGCTAGTCTGCCAGAAACGTGGCGACTTGCGTAGTGTTGTTGACACAGCTGTGAGGCTGAATATCTCATTATAAAGGTTGGTGTGTACGGAAACAAATGGATTCACAATAAAATATTTAAACCCAAGTCAATTTTTTTGAATCACTTAGTAATCAGTATTCAAAAAACGGAAGGTCTTACCACAAAAAGGTTAGACGCGTATTGAACATGTCTTTAACGTAAAAGTTCACAAAAAACGCTAGACACGCGTTTAACTATTTTGTGCTTAGACCCGGAAGGTCTAAATAGTTCAATTTCTAGATATATACATACACAAGTCACGCCTTTATCCCGTGCGGGGTAGGCAGAGCGTTATCGATCGTAAATTTACGGTCGTTATCGCCACGTCTAACAAGTATTGAGGGCCCCTTCGGATAATTCGTGTATCACTGTAGTGACAGTTTCGTCAGCCTGTCGCCTAAAAATATATACTATGAAACCCTCGAGTCTCTTAGTTGCTTTTTACATCACCCGTGGCAAGAAATGGGGTGATGTTATTCTAAGACAGCATCACACGGCAATATTGTATAGGCAAAAAATGTGTAATGAGCAGCGTCCGTGGTCGTCTTCTCTATGTCGGTCTTCTCCGTATGGTCGGCTATGTAATGCCTCATGGACGAGGGGTCCAGTCGTCGCCTGCTAAAACAGGCGGGGTGCTGGGGGGCACTCGGGTGAGTGCGATGGTTGTTGTCCTCAATGAGCACGCACCTGCACGAAGAGCGTGTTCTCCTGCTGTCGGCGGCGCAGCTCGTCGTCCTGCTGGCGCATGCGCGCGGCGAGCTCCTCCTCGTGGCGCAGCAGCGCGGCGCGCTCGGTCTCGCGGCGCTCGTCGGCCGCGCGCTCCGCCAGCTCCCACGACCGCTTCTGCCGCTCGCGGTCCTGCTCGCGCTGCCGCAGCTGCTCGCGCAGTAGCTCCGTCTCGTGCTCGTATCTGGGAGGGAAACGATTTATTACCGGTTTATACTTGCGATTCTGCCCCTGATGATGCTCAGTGAGCAAAACTAGTTAGCTATTACTACTTGTAGTGGAGGGAATTACGGATTTAACTAAAAAAAATTTTATGGAGCAATGAGCTTCATCTTATATGTTCCTTGAGTAATTCTAAGCATTTCTAGTCCGGGAGACAATAAAAAAGTTCGGTCTGGTCGGGGAGGGGGGGGTTCAAAGATGGCCGCCACCCGTCATCTTTAAAAAAAATCTTTTTTCGTTTCGGTGGCTACTGTGGAAAAATTGGTATCATTTTCGTATAAACCAAAGACGTAGAATTCATTTCTGATATAAGGATTTTAAAATTCCATAGTAATATACAAATAAAACGTAAAAAGGTGAAAATTTAGGTTGCAGATTTTTGCTTTGAGAGCTAATAACTTTTGTATTGTAACAAAAAAATCCTAATAAAAAATACTATAATAAAGCGTATTTCATGCAGATTTTATAAATATATAGTTTATGCTACATCTTCATACAAATAGATGCTGAAAAAAATTATAACCGCAGTGGTGTATGCGCGCGTACTCATGTCGCATTCGCGGAGGGAATTACGGATTTAACAATTTTTTTTTTTTTGGCGCTATGAATTTCATCTTGTATGTTCCTTGAGTAATTCTAAACATTTCTAGTCCGGGAAATAATAAAAAAGTTCAGTCTGGTCAGGTAGAGGGGGTAAACAAGATGGCCGACACCCGTCATCTTAAAAAAAATCTTTACTTGTCTTGTTGGCTACTAGGGCAAGATTGGTATCATTTTCGTATAATCCAAAGACGTAAAATTCATTTCTGATATTAGGTTTTTAAAATTCCATAGCAATATTATCAATAAAACGTAAAAAAGATTCTTAATTATTTAGGTTGCAGATTTTTGCTTTGAGAGCTCATAACTTTTGTATAGTGACAAAAATGTCCAAATAAAAAATACTGTAATAATGCGTAGTTTATGCAGATTTCGAGAATATTCACATGTAATAATGTTCTATTGTAAAAATATTGTGAAATAAATAAATTACTGCAACCCAGAAGGGTAACTTTACTTGCGTTAGGTGGAATTTATCTTGCAAAATGGTCGAGTAGGTTCATAATACTCGTGTATCTATGTTTAAGTATTACTTACTTAATAATTCATTTGATGATGGCAAGTAAAACACTTTCTATACATTATTATAATTTAATTTAATGAGCGCAGTTTCCGGCACACAGGCATAATTCTGTGCACTTTAATTTTCTTTAATTTTCATGACGACTGGCAGTACTGCGTCTCCGTAGACGGTGAACAGTCTGATTTCTTCCCCGTCACCTGTGGGGTGAAACAATGGTGTGTTCTAGCGCCCACACTGTTCGCCTAATACTTTGCAGTTGTAGTCAAAGAAGTCCTAAATACTGTTTCCCAAGGAGTCCGCATCCGTTTCATCAGATGGCAGTCTTTTTAACCTGGCTAGACTTAAGGCGCGCACTAAAGTCTCCTTTGCATTGATTACCGAGATTATGTATGCTGATGACTTGTGCTTTCTTGCAGAATCCCCAGACTGCCTGCAACAGCTTATGTCCGTTTTTCACCAAGCATGCTGTAAATTCGGCCTGAAGATCAGTGTCAAAAAGACGGAAGTGATGTCCTTAGGCTCGCATGGTCGCGAGACACTTGTGATTATGCTTAATGAGGATATGCTGAAACAGGTTGATAAGTTTCGTTATCTGGGGAACACTATAACATCTAAGTGTAACCTTGATGCTGAGATCAACGGCAGAATCAGTGCTGCAGCTGCAGCATTTGGGAAGTTGTGTTCCAAGGTTTTCTGCTCGCGCGACCTAAAGCTAGCCACAAAAATCTCTGTATATATGGCGATTGTGCTGCCAAACCTTCTACACTCCTCCGAGACTTGGTGTATGTATCGTCACCACATACGCACTCTGGATCGCTTCCACCTAAAATGCATTCGCACCATCATGAAGATCAGATGGTCCGACCGAGTGCGCAATACCGAAGTTCTGAGACGAGCCAATGTTGGTGGCATTGAGGCCTATCTAATGCGTCGTCAGCTTCGGTGGTGCGGTCATGTATCCCGGATGTCGGAGGAGAGTGGCGAAGCGCATCTTTTACTCTGACCTAGAGGAGGGCAAGCGAAAGCATAGCGTACAACTCCTCAGATATAAAGATGTTCAGAAACGACACATGAAAAGATGCAACATTGAGCCCACTCAATGGGAGGGTCTGGCAGTACAGCGCCCCGAATGGCGCGGGATGGTTAAGAGGCAAGACCGCGAGTTTGAGGAACGGCGTAAAGCAGACCTCGACGCTAAGCGCGATGAGCTGAAGGCCCGTCCACCCGTCGCCATTAACTATAATTATGTAAGTGGCAAACTCATGTGTCCACACTGTGCACGGGAGTTTACTGCCAAAATTGGCTACAATAGCCATCTCCGGGCGCAGCAGCGCCGATCTGATTAGGAATCAAAGTGGTCGCCATGACCGGAATCGGTCGGAGAGATCATCATCATCATCATCATCACTTTAACATAAGATACACGAGTATTATGAACCTACTCAACCATTTTGCAAGATAAATTCCGCCTAACGCAAGTAAAGTTACCCTTCTGGGTTGCAGTAATTTATTAATTTATTTATTTCACAATATTTTTACAATAGAACATTATTACATGTGAATATTCTCGAAATCTGCATAAACTACGCATTATTACAGTATTTTTTATTTGGACATTTTTGTCACTATACAAAAGTTATGAGCTCTCAAAGCAAAAATCTGCAACCTAAATAATTAAGAACCTTTTTTACGTTTTATTGATAATATTACTATGGAATTTTAAAAACCTAATATCAGAAATGTATTTTACGTCTTTGGATTATACGAAAATGATACCAATCTTGCCCTAGTAGCCAACAAGACAAGTAAAGATTTTTTTAAGATGACGGGTGTCGGCCATCTTGGTACCCCCCTCTACCTGACCAGACTGAACTTTTTTATTATTTCCCGGACTAGAAATGTTTAGAATTACTCAAGGAACATTATAAGATGAAATTCATAGCGCCAAAAAAAAATTGTTAAATCCGTAATTCCCTCCGCGAATGCGACATGAGTACGCGCGCATACACCACTGCGGTTATAATTTTTTTCAGCATCTTTTTGTATGAAGATGTAGCATAAACTATATATTTATAAAATCTGCATGAATTACGCTTTATTATAGTATTTTTTATTAGGATTTTTTTGTTACAATGCAAAAGTTATTAGCTCTCAAAGCAAAAATCTGCAACCTAAATTTTCACCTTTTTACGTTTTATTTGTATATTACTATGGAATTTTAAAATCCTTATATCAGAAATGAATTCTACGTCTTTGGTTTATACGAAAATGATACCAATCTTGCCACAGTAGCCACCGGAACGAAAAAAGATTTTTTTAAAGATGGCGGGTGGCGGCCATCTTTGTACCCCCCCCTCCCCGACCAGACCGAACTTTTTTATTGTCTCCCGGACTAGAAATGCTTAGAATTACTCAAGAAACATATTAGATGAAGCTCATTGCTCCACAAAAAAAAATGGGTTTAGTATGGGAGCGATCCGTAATTCCCTCCACTATTGCGATTGTCGACACTTGATGCCCCCGATGATGATCAGTGAGCGAAACTAGTTTCGTATTACCTACAAATATAATTAGTGGAACAAGTACAAATGGTTTTAATTCAATTCCTACAATACACGGTGTGTAAAAAAATTGCAAATATTCTAAGGGGTTAGCCAGCCCATGAAACTGAGCAAGGTCGAAATACGAAAAATAAATTGGACCTCCCATAAAAAATTACCAACCAAAAATTTCTCATATTTTGACATATGTTTCTTGAGGGAACTTGTTCAGTTTCATAGGCTAATTCACCCCTTAAAGTATTTGCAGCTAATATTTTTACACCTTATATATCCATTAATAGGTTTTTGAACCACTCTTCGGCCGCTGGTGTAAGATTTGTCTGCTGAGTAGTGTAGTAGGTGAGTGGTACTCACTTGGCGTACTCCATCTGCGCCTCGAGCTTCTCCTCCTCTGCGGCGAGCTCCTTCTTGAGCGCCTCCTCCTTCTGCTTGTGCAGCTCGTGCAGCTGCTTCCAGCGCGTGCCGTACTCGTGCTCGAACGATCTAAACATAAAAACATCATCTAGTTAATCATTAAATGAATATCCTGGACAATTCACACAGAAGATGCATATAGAGCAATTAAAAATAAAAATAAAATGAAGCCTTATTATTCTTATTATTCTTTACGGACCTCCAGGTCTTTTTGTCAAAATATGTTTGTATTTTTCTCTTGTAAGCATGACTGTATGTGTCCTAAATAATATAATAAAATAAAATTATTTTCTAAAAAATTATTACGAAAAGAAAATTGCTCATACTTTGATCTCATAATTATTTTCCGAAAAAAATAATAATAGAGGCATGGCCTTAGTAGTAGGCCTTAAATATATTTAAAAAATAAATACTAATATAAAATAATGAAAATCCCACTGTATGCATCTTTTTAATGTAATGGCGGTTGCTCTAGAAAATAATAGCTTTATAGTTAGACTGACCCCGCCTCGCTGAACCTGGGCCCGATCTCGCGCGCGCGCAGGAACTCGGGGTGCTTCTTGGGCAGGTTCTTCTCCGGGTAGCCGTCCAGCTCGTCCGGCTCCTCGAAGTTCTCCACGATCACCGGCCGCAGGGACCTACAGTATCACCGCAAATATTAATCTCAGTTCAATATCAAATCCTACTAATATTATAAATGTGAAAGTTTGTATGTTGGTTTGTTACTCCTCCACGCTAAAACTACTGAGTGAGAACTGACTGGGGTAACTTGGATTAAGACATAGGATAGTTGTTATCCCGAAAAAATGTTCCTGTGGGATTAAAACCGACTTCCACGCGGTCGGAGCCGCGGGCGCCCACTAGTTTAATAACAAATTTGAAAACATCTCTCGTGTTAGGTGTACAATTTTGCAAGATTAAGCGGGGTAATGCGGACTGAAATGAGAACCTAAATTATACTAATAAAAGCGTCCAGCAGTTTTTCCCACAGGAACAGTACCTAACCAATTACCAAAGGTGTAATGTAGCATTTATTTTTTAAAGACGGACGACTTAGCCACCGTTGCTGGTGGACAGTGGGTGCGGGAGGCACAGGACCGGCACAGATGGCGACAAAAAGAGGCCTATACTCAGCAGTCGGTAGATGTGGTCTGTTATGATGTATATAAATAAGTATAGCAATACTGACGATGTGAGGAAGAAGCACTTCTCGGTGCAGTTCCGGATGGCGGCGAGCGCGCTGGGCTTGCGCGCGAACTCCACCACGCCCTCGCCCAGCGTCTTCCCGCGCTCGTCCACGCGCACGTACGCGCGCTCTGCCGGGGAAACACATACTGTTAGCTCCCTCATCAATAACTGATGTAAAAAAAAATACTACAAATATTATAAGGAGTGAACTAGCCCATGAAACTGAACAAATCTCTAAGAAACATATGTCGAAATATGAGAATTTTATTTGGACCTCCCATAGGACTTGCTTGGTTGCTAATTTTGTATGGGAGGTCCGAATTTTTTTTATTTTTATTTCGACTTGTTTCTTGGGAAAAGTTTTCCAGTTTCAGGGGCTGTTTGGCCCGCCAAAATCCATGCTTTATGTGACCAAGAAAGTGTTTTTCGAATCTGATTTAAACATTTACGTACTTATGTTGATATATTTTGAGTGATTCATTGTATTTTCAAAGTTAAATATAACTATAATATTGATAACCATTCTTTAATTTCGTACATTTCCAGCACGAGACGAGGCTGTCCGGCACAAGACAAGCTAATTTTTTATTTCTATGGAATTAATATGCTGCTTTTTTTCATTTGACATTGATCTAAGTACTCTATGGTCTTCCCTTTATTTGTGAAAAATTAATCAAATTTTTAATTTTATCACTTTGCTAAATTATTTAATTTCAATGAGGAGTGTAAACGCCTGGTTGATTGGGGTTCCGGCACAAGACGCAAAGTAAAAAAATCATAAAAAATATATTTGTGATTTATATCCAAATAAAATATATAATTTACATTTATTTATTAGTAAATAATTGTGACTTCTGAATATCTATGTGTACTCATTTTCTGCCATAATTTTTGTATGAAAATCCGGTACGAATTTCCGGCACAAGACCGTGGATTGCTCCTGTAGATGATGAAACGTATCTGGTGAACAAGGTGAGTGTGAGTGTGAGTGTGAGTGCACTGACCGATCTTGCCGAAGATCTCGAAGGCGCGGTAGAGCAGCTCGTTGGAGACGAAGGGCGGCAGGTTCTTGACGCGGATGGCGCTGTTGTGCGGCGCGAACCGCACGCGCAGCGTCTTGCCCTTGCGGTTCTTGCCGTCCAGCTCGCGCTTCGCGCGCTCCGCGTTCACTCTGTAGTCCTGGTTGGAATAAAACATTACTTCAATACAGATCTCGTCAAATTTCACATACATTTCAACCAGAAAGTGAAAGTGCCGTATGACGCCGGCTTAGAATAGCATCACCCCATTTCTTCCCGTGGGTGTTGTAAAAGGCAACTAAGGGACTCAAGGGTTTCAGGCTGACAACCTGTCACTACAGTGATACATGTATCATCGAAAAGGGCCCTCAATACTTGTCAGCCGTGGCGATAACGACCGTAATTTTAAGATTGTTAACGCTCTGCCTACCCCGGAAGGGATAAAGGCGTGATTTGCGCGTGTGTGTGTTCAACCAGAAATTTAGCACAGCTACAGGACTGGACTTATAGACATATTGATAGTTTACTTTAACCTTTTTTTGCATTAGTTTACCCTAAAAGCTTTTTATTCTTTGTGATCAGATCACAATTTGTAAATTGTTGTATGTTGTATTTTCTTTTTCGTGCTCACTAATAAATACAGAAAGACAGAAACACTTTATTCCTCACAATAAAACATAACATTAAACAGGAACAGAAACAGCTACCATAGTATACCTACTGCTGTTTATGAATGCTGTCATGTTGTATGAGATGAGATTAATTAATATTTTGTATTTTTTTTTTGTACTTTGTAAACTAGCCTTTTCTTCTAAGTAACTCCTGATACTGACCAACTTTCTGCAAAATCAATTTTATTTGTAGATATATATAAAATAGATGTAAGTTAAAAGGAATATTAGTACAGGACCGTCGGGAAGCGCGTATTAGAGAAGAGGCCTATACCCTGCAGTGGGTGGATGTAGACTGATGATGATTATGACCAGGAACCAGGTATTAAATAAAAATATTGAATACATAGCATTGCTTTTTTCATTACTTACCATCTTGATAAAGCCAAACAACTTCTCTTTGTTCAGGAAGAGTTCAGCTGTCTCCCCGAATTGCTTGAACATCTCAGTGATTTCCTCCTCCGTGACATCAGGGGTGAGGTTTCCAATGTACAGTCGGCTCCTGCCATTGAACTTCACCTCAGGCTGCTCAATAGTCTGCAGGTCTGTTAGTGGCCCCACTAGGTCCTTCAGTTTATGGGCAAGCATATGTTCCTGTCAAATAAACACCAAGTTACAACTATGTATAACTCAAAGTGTCAATAGTTTTTTAAATTAAAAAGCTGATTTCAATTGTGCACAGCCACATTGTTTTCTCCATATTGAACTTACCAATAGGCATGAAGACTGGCAGGTCAAATGAGATACTTTTTAATATGATAATTTTGTATGAAAATACGAAGAGAAGACCTCACTTCTCTCTAGTTTGGTTGGCTACAAAACACTTGACTTTTATATTATTGTTGTTTATTAATTCAAATTTTGAATATTTAGAAATACTATTACTGGAGTATGTTGTATTTTTGGACAATACTTTTAAGCATACTTATATTACTTCATTATTAAATACTTTTGTATTTAATAATGACCCAGTCATCTAGCAAATTGCACACACAACTGAAAAGTTTCAGCTAAACTATAGCTGTTAGCTGCTAGTTAGCCTGATTAAATCTTACATGTGAAAAATGTACCTCTCGCTGTACAGGTTTGCCACTCTGGAAGTCCTGATGCCCCCTCTTGTTGCCCTGCTGGTTGCGGCCCTGGCCTCCAAACTGCCGGTTTCCTTGAGGTCCTCCCTGGTTGTTGTGTTGGGGTCCCCCCTGGCTGAACTTTCCGCCTCCTTGCTGGTTGGCCTGCCCTCCTTGACCACCTTGACCAAATTTGTTCCCTCCCTGGCCAAAACTGTTCCCTCCCTGGCCAAAACTGTTCTCTCTCTGTCTGTTTCCTTGCCATCCCCCTTGCTTGTTTCCTCCAAAATTGCCATTGAGATTCTGTAATAGAGGCTGTTTACACCAGTATGAAAAATCTATGTCAAAAAAGGAAAATTGATAGCTACAATAGTTACAGAATATTCATTTACCTTGGGCTGTTGATTTTGCTGGTTCTGCTGGTTGCCTTGGTTCTGGTTCTTCTGTGCAGGAGCTGCATTGTCCACCTTGTCTTGGGGCTTGGGGGTTTCTTGCTTGGCGGGAGTGGCCTGTGCTGGAGTTTGTGCTGGGGATTTAGCTGGGGCATCCTGTTTCGGCTGCTGTGGCGATGCAGACTGAGCAGCAGGAGTGGCTGCAGCTGCGGGTTTGTTCTGCTGGGCTTGTTGCTGCTGTGGTGGCTTAGCCGCTTGCTGTTGTTGGGCAGGTTTGTTCTGCTGGAATGACTGGTTCTGCTGTTGTGGTTTGTTTTGCTGATTCTGATTCTGGAATGGTTGCTTGTTTTGTTGGAATTTCTGGTTCTATAAAGATATAAAACATTACATTACTTCATGCAATAGGAACATCCAATGTCAGACTAGGCATAACTAGGTCAATGACCCGCACAAATCAAGCACCCTACATAAAAACCTTTTTTAAATTAAAATAATCAAGTTTCAATCAATACTACTTACAGAAAGTAATTTTTCATTCATTATGATATTATTTACAATTATATCAGATAATACCTTTGTGAATCATCAACATTAGATGCCTACAAAATGGCGGTTGCAAACAACCGTGGCAGAATGGTCTTTTCCTCATCAGTTTTTACCAATAGAATATAGCCATGTGTAATGCTAACTATAAATAAATAAGTACTTACATCGTTGGGTCGTTGACCGCCTTGATTCCTTTGATTGTCCTGGTTATGTTCAAATCTTGAGTTGTTGCGGAATCCTCCAGGACCACCGCCGCGGTTTCCTCCACGTCGCCCGCCCTGCCTCTGAGGCTGCGGCGGACCTCCAAATCCTCTGTTTCCGAACTGCATTCCTTGCATCTAAATAAAGTTACAGCAAAAACTTAGTGATGAAGTGAAAGTACCTAGGTAAAAATCCTAGGATGAAACTAATAAGTGTGTAAGTAGAATTTAGTACCAAAAACTTAACAAACTCTTACCTCGAAATGTACAAAAATAATAGAAAAATTGAATATCACAATCACACACGCTAATTTTCACGCAAATTCGTATGCAATCGATGTTGAACCGATGGAAGCGATAAATCGACGTGACAATCAAAATGGCGAATTTCACACACACGCGCACAGAATAGCGAGCGAATGAGTCTACCGGTCATCGGTCTTTCCGAACGGAAACTGTATATTCGTCACGTTGGCTATAGTGCCATTATCTATGCCCGCTGAGAATACAGACGAGCGACACTCCTATTCGCTCTTCGCCTCTTACTTACGTGACCGCGCCGAAGCGGGCAGTGGCCTATGCAACGAAACTACAGGCTACAATTCTACAGGTGGAGTTCGATTTACATTGCGTAGCCAATAGGACACTATAAAACCAGGATTTTTGACTTGCTACGCAATGTACATCGAATTTCACCTGTAGAATTGTAGCTTGTAGTTTCGAAAAACGAGGCACAGAACGCGCGACACAGCGTTCGTCCTAAAAAATTAAAAGTGATGTGATGAAGTTATCTAGTCGCTCGTCTGTACAACCCGAAAACCAATAAAAAAAGTTAAAATGTCAAAACATTTCTCTATAACCTATGTGTAAATTTTAAATGTTTGGAGAAAAATAATATAAATGAGAGCAAAAGTGCCCATATTTATTTTATGTACAATCTAGTATTATAAAGCGAATCACAGCCATAACATGGAACAACCTAATGAGGAAGACATCGGAAATGAAGCTGAAACTGTTGAAACAAAATATCCAATGTTACATTTTGAAAAACAAATATTTATTGATATGTTTGAAAAGGAAGCACTTGTGATCATGGCCAAGTAAATATACTGTTATTGTTAACCAAGTAAAGTTACTGATTACTAGATATATAAGATAATGAAAAAACGCACTTTTACTTTTATTTTTTAGAGGGCTGAACTACACTGCCGTATTATCCAACTTGCTGTGGGTGTACAACAACCCCAGCAACCTGGTGTTGGTGCTGAACAGTGGTGACCATGAGGAGAAGTACTTCACGGAGAAATTCAAACTGCCAAGTTTACCTACTGTTGGAGCAGACAGGTAAGGTACCTACATCAATTTAAAAAAAGAAAACCATCTAGGCCAGGTAGAGCCATATTTATTATGGACCTTCATTTATTGTTGTTAATTTAAAATGATAATGTAAAAAATATATCTAAAAGCTATGCATCTTTTTATTTATTATACTTTATTTATTTTAAGGCTTACTAGTTATTTTTACACATTTATAATATACATACCACATAATATAATGGTAGCAAGTGAGAATACTTATTTTAAAAACTAAATAGGTGTGTACTCATCTAATGGTTTACCTTTGATTGTTGATTGAAATCAAATTTCTTGCTTTACAGAGAAAAGGCCTATTTGGAAGGTGGCATATTCTTTGTATCTACTCGGATTCTTGTGGTGGATCTTCTGAAGAACAGAGTTCCCATAAGCCACATAACCGGCATCATTGTACTGAGGGCGCACACTGTCCTAGAATCATGCCAGGAAGCCTTTGCATTGAGATTATACAGGCAGAAAAATAAGGTATTATTACTTATTTTATTAATATTTATTGCACATAATAATAGATACAGATTTGTGCTATGATTTTAGAACCTTCAAACACTGAATGCAACATTCTACACTACACTTATAATAAGATCATATAATTATAGACAATGTAATTGTAGAATTTTATCTTACTTAGGCTTTAACATTAGATGCATAATTTTACATTTTATGAACTGGTATCTGCTTACTTACTAGATTGTATATTTTTAAGGAAAAGTAGACTGGGTAATAAAATTACATTAAGGTTGAGGCTCTGAAGTACAGCAACAGCGGCGCGGCAACCGCGGCAACATTCAAATGGACCGGTTCTCGGAAACAGCGGCGCGGGAGCGGACAACGAGCGGCGCACTCCCTACAAAAAAAAGCGAGCCGCCGCCGCCGCGGTCTAACGTCCGTATTTATAAATCGCACCCAACTCTGAGATCGTTCTCAAGGGCGATTTTGACAAATGTCAGTCAATACTAACAGCACGACAAAGTTGCACTCAATATTGATCTCATTGTTGCGTGCGGTTTATAAATATCAGCCTAAGAGCGTTCCCAAAACTGTCGGGCAGATCGCGCGGCGCTCTATAGTTAAAAATTGCGCATTTTTTGCAGGTGCCACTTTATTGGAGCGACCGCTCCTGCCCGCCGCCGATACGCTCGTTTCGGGTTTCGGTCTATTTAAATGTACGGATAAAATCCCGTTGCCGCCCGGCTTTACTTCGAAGCCCCAGTCTAAATACTACCTTTTGTAGACATACATACATACACATATCACGCCTTTATCCCTTACGGGGTAGGCAGAGCGTTAACGGCCGCAAGAATACGGTCGCCATCGCCACGTCTGACATTCTTGAGGATTGCTTTCCAAGGTTGTTTCAGAAAACATGTGTATCACTATAGTGACAGGTTGTCAGCCTGTCGCCTAAAAATTGTAATACACTAATACTCTCGAGTCCCTTAGTCGCCTCTTACGACACCCGCGGGAAGGATTTGGGGTGATGCTATTCTAAGCCGGCATCACACGGCAAATTCTAAGCCGGCATCACACGGCAAATTCTAAGCCGGCATCACACGGCAATCAGCACGGCTTTTGTAGACAGCCTTTATTAACTAGGAAATAACCTCAGCTTTAATATGTTGAGTTCTACAATTTTTTTCCAGGAATCGTTTTCTTTGTTCCTAAAACTCGTCTCTATTGATTTCTGGGACGAAGTGCTTTCCGTACAAGCTCTCGCCATTGCCGCAGCCGAAAGCGTCCTGCCGTGGTAGTTGGCATATAACAAAATAAACCAGAATTAGAATAAGCACAAAAATAAAATAAGAGTTGTTTACTCAAGAAACAGTACTTATGCTTTTTATACTCAACAAAAACTGCTTTTCATGGTGACGGCTGTAGTTAGCATCGCCCCATTTCTAGCAGACGCGGTCGTAAACTTCCATTAAAGGAGCAATCTAGGGAATGGGAAGAAGTGGGCCCTGTGTGTGGCGAGTATGGCAAATATCCTTTACAAGGGACTAAAGATATGTCCAGCAGTGGACAGTTGTGTCTATGGTGATGACCTCAATACTTTGTTTCAGACTGGATTCATAAAAGCCTTCTCAAATTCTCCCATTTCCTTCACTTTTGGCTACCATCAAGTGGAGAAAGTGATGAGAGCATTATTCGTCACAGAGCTGTTCTTGTGGCCAAGGTGAGAGTTGATTTATTGTTTTATCATTCTACTGACTTATTCTACTTTTCTATTTTCATTTTATTCCTTATTTTCTAAAAAAACAGCAGGTGCACAAATAACCTTCCCTCTCTAAACGCGCTTATTCAACAAATTGAAAATTAAATCGTAATTAGCTGGGTCTCCATTGAACGAGCAGCCTCAGATGCTCACTACCGCGCGCAGCATGCGGCGCATTGCGCGGTCGGTGAGGGCGGTTTTTCGCCCGAGCATGAGAATTTTAACATGCGCTGCCCAGGCGAAACACGTCCACACCGACCGCGCAATGCGCCGCATAAATAAGGTCGTAATTCTGAGAGGATTGATCTCACGAGCGAACATCGGAGATCTCTACTCTTTACTCTCCTAGCTAATACTCCCGTCGACTTTATTTCAATCACAATGAAATTAATGCCGACGCAAGTATAACGCCATTTAGCAGTAGTGAAAATTTTAATTTAACTGTATTAACTCTGGACATGAAACAGCTCGCGCAAAGCTAATCGAGTTACTTTAAATAAAGATCATCATCATTCTCCTTGCCTTATCCCGTTCTCTGTTGGGGTCGGCTACCTAACCTAGGAATTTCAGGTGGAATCAAGTTTTTACACAGAGCGACTGCCATCTGACCTCTGCAACCCGAAGGCTAACCTGGCCCGAGTCCTAGGTTAGGTCACATTCAAATATCATCTGAATTCAAATTTTATTTAAATGTTTCATCACTAAGCTTTTCCTTTACCGTAAGAACAGTCGGTACATGTACGGGTATAAAAACACATTGGTACATGGCGGGGATCGAACTCCGGTCTCACGATTGTAAGACCGGTGTCCTAACCACTCGGCCACCGACGCTCCTTACTTTCAATAAACATACCTGCAGTTTATGTTCAATTTGCTACAGAATGACAAATAAAATGGCACTAAACGTGTCCCACAGCCTTAATATAAGTTGTAAAAATATTAGCTGCAAATACTTTAAGAGGTGAATCCCATGAAACTGATTAACTTTCCCCAAGAAACATATGTCAAAATATGAGACTTATTTTGGACCTCCCATACAAATTGACTTTGTCGGTGCACTGGTTGGTTGGTAATTTTGTATAGGAGCTCCAAATATTTTTTTCATGCGTCGTTCTATGTTCCTCGGGGAAAGTTGTTCAGTTTCATGGGCCAGTTCATCCCTTAAAATATTTGCAGCAAATTTCTTTTCACTCTATATACAGTCCGAACACTATACAGGTTCCATGGCACCATCATAAAGAGCTTGAAAAGCCGCCAAGCCGAAGTAGTGGAGCTGCACGTGCCGCTGTCTACCAACATGTCGTACATACAGACCTGTCTACTGGACATCATGAACTACACCGTCAAGCAGCTGAAGAGCATCAACAGGAGTTTGGACATGCAGGTGAGTTTTGATCATGCGTGATATTGCGCCATGACAAAATGTTTTCAATAAAGCATGGTTATAAAATCGTAAGGATTTAAACGTAGGTATATTCTAAACTCTTTGTCGTGTGATGCCGGTTTAGAATAGCATCTTTCCCGTGGGTGTCGTTGGAGGCGACTAAGGGACTCGAGGGTTTCATGTGTAATGCAATTTCAGGCGACATGCTGTGCTGACAAGACAACCTGTCACTGTAGTGACTAATCTGAAGCGACCCTCAAATATTTTAAGTTCATCATTACTTCGATCTTTTCGTGGGGCACAGAGTCGTCTAACGACCCAATCGAGGGTCCATTGGATCGTATCGGTATCGGTATCAGCTTTTCAACCGCCTTCTGACAAAATAATTACTGAGAAAGCTTGTGTACAGTTTGTGTAAGAACATATGCGCACTTTATCAAGAATCACTCTATTTATTCTTCAAAAGCAAACTCTTTCACCTCCAAGTTTACACAGAATTTACTCACTCGCTAAGAACATTCGTTCCCGTATTTCTGCAGGAAATAACGACAGAGAACTGCATCACGAAGAAGTTCCACAAGATCCTGCAGTCGCAGCTGGACTGCGTGTGGCACCAGCTCAGCACCAGGACCAAGGAGTACATACAGGATCTCAAGGTCTTGAGGAGTATGATCATGTTAGTTCACGAGACTCGCCGAGTAGTAAGAAGAAAAATATCATTATACAGGGTGTAAAAATATTAGCTGAAAATATTTTAGGGGTGAATCAGCCCATGAAACTGAACAACTTTCCCCAAGAGACATAGATCGAAATATGAAAAAAAAATTTGGACGTCTCATACAGCATTACCAACCGACTGAATTAATTTGTAAGGGAGGTACAAAAAAATATTTGCAGCAAATATTTTTACACCTTATAATATCTCTTTCGTGACCAGTGTAGTATTGTTTATTGCAGCAACCTAATCCACGACGACGCTGTGTCGCTGTACGCGCTGGTGAGCAAGTACCGCAGCCCGGAGTACGCGCGGGTCAACTCCGGCTGGATCCTGCTCGACTCCGCCGAACAGCTGTTCCGGCTGGCTAAGAGCAGAGTGTTCAACCATAAACAAGGTAACAACATTACATATAAGCTACTCCACGACGACGCTGTGTCGCTGTACGCGCTGGTGAGCAAGTACCGCAGCCCGGAGTACGCGCGGGTCAACTCCGGCTGGATCCTGCTCGACTCCGCCGAACAGCTGTTCCGGCTGGCTAAGAGCAGAGTGTTCAACCATAAACAAGGTAACAACATTACATATAAGCTACTCCACGACGACGCTGTGTCGCTGTACGCGCTGGTGAGCAAGTACCGCAGCCCGGAGTACGCGCGGGTCAACTCCGGCTGGATCCTGCTCGACTCCGCCGAACAGCTGTTCCGGCTGGCTAAGAGCAGAGTGTTCAACCATAAACAAGGTAACAACATTACATATAAGCTACTCCACGACGACGCTGTGTCGCTGTACGCGCTGGTGAGCAAGTACCGCAGCCCGGAGTACGCGCGGGTCAACTCCGGCTGGATCCTGCTCGACTCCGCCGAACAGCTGTTCCGGCTGGCTAAGAGCAGAGTGTTCAACCATAAACAAGGTAACAACATTACATATAAGCTACTCCACGACGACGCTGTGTCGCTGTACGCGCTGGTGAGCAAGTACCGCAGCCCGGAGTACGCGCGGGTCAACTCCGGCTGGATCCTGCTCGACTCCGCCGAACAGCTGTTCCGGCTGGCTAAGAGCAGAGTGTTCAACCATAAACAAGGTAACAACATTACATATAAGCTACTCCACGACGACGCTGTGTCGCTGTACGCGCTGGTGAGCAAGTACCGCAGCCCGGAGTACGCGCGGGTCAACTCCGGCTGGATCCTGCTCGACTCCGCCGAACAGCTGTTCCGGCTGGCTAAGAGCAGAGTCTTCAACCATAAACAAGGTAACTAAATTACCTACATATATCTGTGCCTAGATAGATAGATATTCTCGAAAATACTAGACATTATAGATATTCTCAGAAATACCCCAGATACGCGAACTCAAAAACACACGTTTAATTTTATCATGACATTTAACCGCCGTGACATCGGCGTCACATCGTAGGTCGGTGTTTTCATCTTTTTACTAGCGGCCCGCCCAGCGGCTCCGCACGCTGTGACCCTATTTTCCCGTGTGAACTTGTTGTTTTCCCGGCAAATATTATACACATAAACTTTTCTCTTGAATCACTCTATCTAATATAGAAAACTGCATCAAAATCCGCTGTGTAGTTCTAAAGATCGAAGCATACATACATACATACAGACAGACAGACGCGAAAATCGACTTTTCTTTATACTGTGTTGTGACATTCGGAAACCAGGAATTTATTTAAATACTTACTATTACCTTTTCAATTAAATATCTAAATCTGAAATAAATATGTTTTGTTCCAGAATTTGATCCGGAACCGTGTCCAAAATGGAAATGTCTTACAGAGTTGCTAGTCGACGAAATACCAGAGGAAGTGAAGAAAAAGAAAAATGGCTCCCTCAAATACACCAAAATACTAATCCTGTGCCAGGACAACAGGACATGTAGCCAACTCAACCACTACCTGACTATGGGGGCTAATAAATACCTCTTCTATACTGCTTTTAAAAGAGAAATCACTATCAATAAGTTATCCTCAAAATACTCAAGTTTTAAAAACCAGTTGCCTACCAGCCAAGAAACAAAGACAGTAAATAAAAAAACGAAAACAGAAACGAGTAAAACTATAGAAGATAATGCTAAAAATGAATTAGAAGATGAAGAGGAATTTGATGTGGACGAATCTAACAAGTCTCAATATGTGCTCACTCTCACGCAGCTCGCAAACACTAATACGCAGAAAAATAGAAATGATGAAAGCGTTTTTGAGCCCATATCACAGGTATAGCATACTTATTATTGATTTTTAAGTTACTTAAAACATTCCCGTTACCTTGAATTTGTGATAGTGAAAGAAAGAAAAAGGATAAGAAAAAATGCATTTCATATATAGGGTGTAAAAAAATGAGCTGCAAATATTTTAAGGGATGAACAAGCCCATAAAACTGAAAAACTTTCCCCAAGGAACACTGGAAATATTAAAAATAATTTTGGAAGTCCCATACAAAATACAGACCGACTAAGTATGGCAGGTCCAAAAAAAATCTCATATTTCGACCTATGTTTCTTAGGGAAAGTTGTTCAGTTTCATGGACTGATTCACCCCTTAAAGTATTTGCAGCTAGTATTTTTACACCTTATATTTTTTCATGGTCATATAAAAATAAAAATGATGAGAGCGTATTTGAGCCCATATCACAGGTATAACATACTTATTATTGATTTTTCAAGATACTTAAAACATTCCCGTTACCTTCAATTTGTGATAGTCAAAGGTAGAAAAAGAACAAGAAAAATTTCATTTAACTTATATTCAAACTTTGTTTTTAGCTGGAAACCTTAGACATGACACAAATCGAAGCTGAAAAACCACTCATATACATCCAAACATTCAAAGAAGATGGCAACCATTTATCTCTAGAAAAAACGTTAGAAACAATTCGTCCAGAATACGTAATCTTATACCACAGCGACGTGTCCGCTGTCAGACAACTGGAGTTGTTCGAATGTAGGAAGAAACCCGACGAACCAGCGACTAAAGTGTACTTCATGATCTATGATAAAACTGTGGAGGAGCAAGCTTACTTGACGTCGCTCAAGCGGGAGAAGCAAGCCTTCGAGATGCTCATACAAACTAAATGTGTAAGTGAAGATGTATATCATCCCTTGTGGGACAGGCAACGCGTTAACGGCCGTAAATATACTGTTCTCTTTTATCTACCTACTATTCTAAAAGTTCTTTGATGCATCGCTTTTATGCATATCGTTGCGCATTGGTCTCGATTGATATTTGTTTTTATAGAGACATACAAGATGTAAAAACATCAACAGCAAATATTTTAAGGGGCAAACCAGTTCGTGAAACTAAAGAACTTTCCCTAAAGAACATGGTGGAAATATGAATTTCGACCTATGTTTCTTCGGAAAGTTGTTCAGATTCATGGGATGATACACCCCTTAGAGTATTTACAGCTAATATTTTTACATCTTATACTGTAGAGTGTACTGTTTAACTTACTTTGCTTACGTAGATATCTTTAACTTTTTTTAGACAATGGTTGTGCCGTCATACCAAGATGGGAAAACGGATGAGTACTTTAATATGAATGTAGAGGAAGAAGACGAATCGACGGATACCAGAAAAGCAGGTAACTAATAAATGATAACACTGAAATACATTGGTTACAAGTTAGCACAGATTGTTCATACTTCAGCGTTTTTTGTTACTATCCACTTGATTGGCTATTATTTTACACAAGTCAGTAATTGATAAAAATTGAACCAATTTTATGAATTTCGCACTTATAATACTTAGTAGTAGTTTTTTTTAAGAATTAATAAGCCTTTGCCCTGCAGTGGGACACAACAGGCTCGTAAAAAAAGATATACCTATATAACATAGAAACTCCTAAAAAAGCAACCAATTCAAATATTTTTGGCGTGCGGGCTTGAACCATGGAACCGCAAGGGTCCGTCCAACTACTCTGCCTACTGAGCTACCGCCACCGCAACCGACCCTTGGCTTTTTTTTTTATCTAGACGATCAAATTTATTTCACTGTGAGTTTATAAAAATCTCAATAATATTAAGCTTATTATATTGAAGTTTTCAAAAATGTTACCTATTACTTAGGTGGTCAAAACCAGAACAAGGAGAAGCCAGTAGTGATCGTGGACATGAGAGAGTTTCGCTCCGACCTGCCGTCGCTGCTGCACAAGAAAGGCATCAACATAGAACCTGTCACTATTGCCGTAAGTTGCTTTTTCACTATTTCTTGTTAGGACATTGCGAGCTGGTGATTCAACCGTTCAAAGGATCTAGGTTCCATTCTCGGTGAGACACCCACAAATTTGATATTTATCTCTTTATAAATTTGTTCCTAGTTTTGTTAGGAAATTGCGGGCTGAACCACCCGATTGTCTGTAAGTTAGTTCCGTGTTTCGGATGGCACGTTAAGCCGTAGTTCCCGGTGCTGTCTATGAAAAATAGACGGCGGTCGTTACTCAACCATGAGCGGCCTGCTTCTGGTAGTAGACGGTTGAAATACTCTTGACACCAGGGTTCATAGGGTCGTTGGACGATTCGGTGTCACATATGAAAAGAAAGAAGAGTATTTCTCTATTGCTGTGCTTGCAGTGTGAGCCCGGCTTATAATTATCATCTCTCTCCAGGATTTCATGTGTTATTATTACAATTTTAGGCCGCAGGCTTATAAATAACCTGTCACTACAGTGACATTTACACATTTCTAAAACGGCTCTCAATAATTACCAGCTGTAGTAAAACCGGTCACATTTTTACCGCGTAAGGGATAAAAGCGTGATGTGGGTTGAGTATGTATTTATGTATCATATTATTGCTATGAATTTATACAAAGGATTCGTCCAACTGTATCGTTTTACAGATCGGTGACTATATCCTGACGCCGGACATCTGCGTGGAGCGCAAGTCGATCTCCGACCTGATCGGGTCATTGAACTCGGGCCGCCTGTACACGCAGAGCACGCAGATGTGCCGCAACTACAGCCGCCCCGTGCTGCTCATAGAGTTCGACCAGAACAAGCCCTTCCACTTGCAGGTAACATAGAGTTCGCCCAAGAATTCCTCTTGCAGATAACATAGAGTTCGCCCAAGAATTCCACTTGCAGATAACATAGAGTTCGCCCAAGAATTCCACTTACAGATAACATAGAGTTCGCCCAAGAATTCCACTTGCAGATAACATAGAGTTCGCCCAAGAATTCCACTTGCAGATAACATAGAGTTCGCCCAAGAATTCCACTTACAGATAACATAGAGTTCGCCCAAGAATTCCACTTGCAGATAACATAGAGTTCGCCCAAGAATTCCACTTGCAGGTAAGAGTTCGATCAGAACAAGCACTTCTGCTTGCAGGTAATAACTACTTGTAAAAGACCGATTTGACAGCAATGTCCGCGCGACGAATTCCGACCATTTCTCCGTGATATATTATGAAACCAGGTAGACGGTCTACGGACGTCCACACTCGTAAAAAAAATTACCTATATAATGGAATCATGAAGGCATAAGTGTAAACTGGCTTAATGACAAAATCTATCTTGGCAATGTTGGTCTTGGCCTCCGTAATAACATCCTTTACAATTGCCCCACACCACCTCCAGTTAGTAACTCAAGAGTTCGCGTAAGAATTTTGATACAACAGATTGATACGATAAAAATGTTTTATAATTATTATTTTCTTTATTTACTAGAGTATATTGCACATCAATTTTATATTTAATGGAACACTGGTCGAATAACAACCGTAAAACTTTAAATAATAAATTCGTTGTTAACTTTTGGTAAATGCCAATCACAGTTTTATATTAAATTTTTAAACTTAGTCCCTGGATTGTTATCGAGGTCTCAACACCCACGGGCCGCCAGTACGGTACCCTGTGGAGAGAGATAAAATAAATTAAAGACAAAAAATAATCTTTACCAAATAGGTCTGATGGCGTTTTTTTTTTGTTACATTTTAACACAATAGCTTATTTTCTTACATTGTAATTAAAAGACGGAAAGATTGGACGCCCACCGCCCAGATGGACCGATGAAATCGTTCATTGTGGCGTACTCTGGCGTACAGCCCACTAGCCGACATATTATTAAAATGCCATGGAATGTGGGAGCTTTTGTTCATTCCGAAAGCAAAGCCATTTTAAGTTCACTAGCTACACCATCGAAATAAGTATTAAGCAAGAAAATACTGAAACAAATATCACTCTTCGGCTATATGTATGTAGTCAGCCGAACGAAACAAAAAAGCATATACTAAGTAAAAAAAAAAAAGCTATATTTGGCACACGGAGAAAACTTCCAAATAGGAATGTGCAGGTATTATTCTATACCTGGCCAGAAGCCAAAATGTAGCTATTGAAGCACTGACTTGGCACCAATTCAAACCATTGCCTATCATTTCTTGCATGCTTCTCATTCAGGGCATGGTAAACAAGTTGCATCACCAAACTCAAATAAACTAGTTCATTTGACCATTGAGATGGCACTTTGGTCCTAGATTTAAATGATATACACATCACCCAACCAGGTGAAAAAGGCGCTTCGTAAAAATATTACTATGTGGGTGTACCACCTCATAAAACTGAACCTTCTCAAATAAACACGACAGCCTCAAAAATAACATGACTCGTTCAAAAATTCATAGAAAATCTTGGCAATGATACATTGAGAACTTCAGGCCCAAATATTTATATTTCGACTCGTTTTTTGTCAAAAGTTGTTAAGCTAAAGAAGGTTAAGAGTATCCTAAACAGACGAGCATTTATGATTGGATTCATGAATTTATGTAGATAAAGCGATAGTGTGTAAGGATTGTAAACAAGTGGAAGGATGTAATCTCTGCCTAGGCATGATTTGTACTTATGTTTTTAACCCACTTAAAAAAAAGAGGATCTCAGTTTGACCTGTATGTTTCTATGTATATGTTTGTACGCGATTATCTCGCTTTTGGATGAACCGGTTACGATACGGATTTCAGAAAGTATTTGTCAAACCTAAGAGAAAATTTTAACTTTTACACTTTACTTTCTAAAAAGTTATAATCTAAGAATATTTCAGGCCATATAGGCTGTTTCTCTCTCTCTCTCGGTGCCTACTGTATAGTTTGGACAGAAAGATCAGAAATTAAATAAAATGGAACTAAAAATTTTGAATGAAAAATTGTTGCCATAGTTAAGCGTTATCTGTCGGATTTGACAGATCGCGAAGAAAGTGGCGCCCTCATTTTTTATCTACTCTTTATGGTCAACCTATATTGTTGTTGAAATATCAGGGCAACTACGTGGTATCGACGGACATCTCGAGCGCCGACATTCAGCAGAAGCTGCAGCTGCTGACCATCCACTTCCCGCGGCTCAAGCTCGTCTGGTCGCCGAGCCCCTACGCCACTGCTGAACTCTTCTATGAACTCAAGGTTGGTCGTCTACCCCGTGAGCCTACTCATATTGTTATCAGTACCTTGTTACCGAGCCTAGCTCGGATTTATAGCCCCCAAAACGTATTTTGTTTCTCACGCTACCTATCTAATGTCCGGATGTCGCGTAAACCCGATAAAGCCATTATTATGCCTTACGCCATCTGTCGGCGAATGAAAAGACTACTTCGCACGGACCGCGTTTGTTTGGATAAATGGACCTCCCATACGAAGTCTATATTGTATGAGAGGTCTAAAAAAATTTTCATATTTCGGTAAGATGTTCTAAACACCCTCTAAAACTTCAGACGTGGCGATATCAACCGTATATTTGTGGCCGTTATCGCTCTGCCTACCCCGCAGGCGATGGAGCCGTGATAGTGTATTAATCGTAATATTTGGACAGCAAGGCCGCAAGAACCCCAGCGTGGCGGAAGCCTTAGCCCTCAGCGGCGAGAACACGGCAGACGACATCCAACACGAGCGGTACAACAACCAGATCTACGACCTGGTGCAGAAGCTGCCCGGAGTCAGCTCCAAGAACATCGCGCGCCTCATGAACAAGGCCGGCTCGCTCGACAGGCTCATTACGCTCACACAAGTCAGTTCTTTAATACTTACTACTTACTTCTACAGACACAACAGTCCACTGCTGGACATGGGCCTCCCCCAAAAGGGAGGTATTGCCATAGTCACCACGCTTGGCAGGCGGATTGACGAGCGCAGTGCAAGATATTGTAAACATTCGCAAGGCACGCTGCTGCCCGTTCCCTGGATTCATCCCTTTATCGCCGTTTACGACACCCACGGGCAGAAATGGGGTGATGCTATCATGAGTGAGTATGGCAATACCCCCCAATTTGGGGCACGCCCATGTCCTGCATTGGATTGTTGTGGCTGTAGAAGTAGTAGAACTACAAGTTCAGCATAAAGCGACAATCTAACATGAAGAATCTGATGTCGAATCGGGTTTGTTAGCGACATAACTGTGATCTATTTCTCTCCCACCTTTCAGGATCAACTAACAGAAATATTGGAAAACAAGAATGAAGCTCAGACGCTATATTCTGTACTGCATGTGAAAGCAAAGCCAACCGATATCACAAATAAAGATGAAAAACCATACGGCAAGAAAAAATTCCAAGGAAAACTATTTAAGAGCATTAAGAAATAACATCCAGTGATATTTATAGGTTTAGGTAATTTATTTTTAATGGTAAGACTACGTTTTTTTATATTAAAATATCAATAAAGTATATTTTTAATAAATATTGCTTTACATTTTTTACATGTCATTTTTAATAATAGATAGTGCAATTGTCGTATAATGAGAGTCATTAGAAACGAGTGTCTTTATACTCGGCTGCGCTACGCCTCATGTGATGTGATAATATGTAGTTTGACACAATTTTTTTGACGCCTAATATTTATATGCAGTTCGATTGCATAAACTATTTTATCTCCTATTTTACTAGGTCATAAAACAGAAGTGTGGTAAAATGCTTAAGGCCCAACGCTGCCACAACCTTCGACCAATGCCACAACACGGTTTCCCGCGCACGCCAGATTTGGCAAAACACAAGGTTTGCGCTAAGTGACGCGGATTTGGCAAACCGCGGCGCGGGCGCGTGTCTGTTTAACCCGTACGAACACGACGGCGCCTTGCCATATTACAGCTGCCTAGGCACTATGCGCCTTCTAAATTTGGACGGGTAATAGTGACGGGACTGTGAAACCGAAGGCAGCGTTGGGCCTTAGGGTGCGTCTCTATTGAAGCGGGGCTGCCCTAAGCTAAGCTAAGCGCGGCATGAATTGACCAATCATGAGTCTCAAAATCCTCGCCCCGCTTCAGTGGAGACACTGAATTTGTCAATTCATACCCCGCTCAGCTCAGCTTAGCGCAGCCCCCGCTTCAGTGGAGACGCACCCTAATGCAGGTCTTTTTACAGCTGTTTTCGAATTAGTTAAGCTAACAGACGAGAATATTTCGTGATCTGGTAGAATTATTTCTTCCCTGATCTCTTCTTAGTAGGGCGGCCCTAGAACAAAAAAATATCTAATCTGCGTGTCAATATTTTTAAAAGTAAACCAAATCTACATATTAAATAATTATATTTAATAAACCATTTAAATCAATGAATAACAATTAATGTAACATATCAAGTAGAAGTAAAAAATGACCAAGGTGTTGACCAACTGTCTGTATGGGACTGACTGCGGGGTGAGACTTGATATTTCTTGATACTTATTTTTGATGTGAAGTGTAGTTTAGCATAAGTTATGCTGGTCTATAACAATGAACCTCAAAATAAAGAATTTAATAAATATTAAAGGGAGGTGTGGGCCAAGGAAACTCCGCTGTGTTCACTTCTGCCGACAAGCAAGTGAAAAACAATTTATTAGAGTAAAATTCTAATGCTCTTGTCCTCAAAACAATAATTTTACCGTTCAATTGCAAAATACCCAACTCGCAAAACGTCCAGTTGTTTGAAAGACAAAATTTTACACATACTTAGTTTTATTTGGATATTGAAAAAATAAATCCATGGCGGGTGACAAGAGGTATCCAAGTAGTGTGTGTGGGGAAAGGGGTAACTTAACTACCCGCCTGGCCGGGTGTTGTGGCCAGGGGACCGACCGTCCACCTGGATCGGATTGGTAGTTGTATATATGCGTTACGCGGTGAACACTTCGATACCGCGTTTCAGGCCCATTGTTCTGTCACATGTTCACGCTATCTTTCGAATATGTTGAGAACTCCAGTTGCGTCTTGCTTGCAAGTGAACCACTTGCGTTAGCTTCGTGTTGTAGCCACCAGAGGTCGCTACAAATCAACATCTAAAAAAAACAATTTTCGTGATGATTGATAGACATTCTGCGAATTGGACATTTTGCAAATTGGTCATTTTTCGAATTGGACATTTTCACAAATTAGACATTCTGAGAATCAACTATGTTTTGTAAATTTGGACATTTTGCTTCTGAACGAATTTTACCACCTGGAAAGTAAAGCCAATAATGATGTGATTTTTATCATGTACTGTTTTTCTTTCTTTTCATATGGGGTATCGAGTTGTCCAACGACCCGATGAACCCTGGTGTCAGAGTTTTTCATACGCCTTCTTAGTACTCATTATTTATTAGAAGAGAAAAATGTAAAATGATTTGCTTCTACTGGACCTTCCAAAATCGGTTACTTAATTTAAAAAAAGCGCTGCCACTTTTAGACAAAAGGACAGAAGATTTTACTTCTTTGGTTCCGAAGCAAAACATATTTTTAGGCCATTTCAGTGTTGTTGTTTTTTAGTTTCCTTTTGATGATGATTATCTCCTGTCCTTTTCTCGCTTTATACGACTGAAAGTAACGGGAAGGTTTAAATCTCTTTTACTGTAAATCAAATTGATATTTTTTACTTTTTAAAAGAAGAATTAATTGCGCTGCGTTTCTTTTTGCATATTCAACAAGGTATCTTGATCGTACTAAAGTTTACATGGTGATGATAATGATTAGAGACCGGATTATATGCATATTTATAACACATTTTCAATATATCGGACGCAGTGCTTTTTTTTTCTTACCCTTTCTACCTGCTACGCAGAATTTTCTAAAAGAGGCGTTCAATCATCTGTCAAAATTTGTTATAATTTAGGAAATATAATTTGAGCCTATTCGACTATGATACATCAAGACGAATTGGCTCAAATTATATTTCCTTACTATACCGCACTTTGCCTTCCAAAAAAAAACGCTTTTTTCCTGGATAACTGATTATCTTGAATCATCAACGTGCGTCGAAAAAATAGGATTAGTATTTTTTATATCTAAAACTTGCAGTTTGATCTTGTATATTTTGGCGGTTTTCGTGCATATTTGCATGCATGTTTTAGGCTTTTTATGTTGCATATAATCCGGCTCCTAATGATGATATTAAATAACGAGACTACAACTAACGATCGACGTGGTAGCATTTTACAATATAAATATGGAAAAGTCACACTTCGATACCGATACCTACAACTAATCATTATGATATTCAGTCATACGCACTATGCAAGCATAGAGAATAAATGAAATGACTTATTTCATTATTAAATGAACAAGTATTACTCATGTAAGTTTACGCATTTGTATATTACTTATTTGGAAATTACAGCTGACAGGCAGGCGTGTGTGATCTGTCGACCTCCGGAAGACGGCTGTCGCAACCAGACTTCGACGGCTAAACCGTCTACCAAATAATAGAATAATAAATCGCGTAAGCCTACATAAAGAAATGACTTATGAATGGATTTATATCTAAGTAGCAATGGCGCGCACTACGAAGTCATTCAAAATGGTAATGTGTATCTGGTTACAATACCTTCCCTATGCACAGGATCTTTGGGATCGGACGTCTAAAAGTAGGCGTTAAGGACACGGTCACGAATTTCGCACCGCATGCCCCGCCTGTTCGGCATGCAATGCGCCATTTTTTTTCTAAATAGCGCCGCGCCGTTTTTTTTTTTCGTGTAATCCTTAATCACTTCTAAAATGCCATATGGAGCATTCTACGAAAAAGTCAGCTTTTGTCCGTACTCGACACTGATGGTAGCATCTAGTTATGTTTATGATAAAAAGTTCCAGTATCTGTAGAGCCGAAAGCTCTCAAGTTAGGGTGCGTCTCCACTGAAGCGGGGCTGTGCTAAGCTGAGCTGAGCGGAGCATGAATTGACCAATCTAGAGTCTCCACTGAAACGGGGCGGGGATTTTGAGGCTCATGATTGGTCAATTCATGCCGCGATTAGCTTAGCTTAGCGCAGCCCCGCTTCAATGGAGACGCACCTTTAATGCCAGTTTTATTTTTACGAAATCGTTGTGCCACTAATCAGGGCGTCACGTAACGGACATTTCCATGGAATGCTCCAAATGAAGAGTTACTCGTGTCGTTCATCGCGGAGCAACCTCGCCGCAAGCCAGCAGCCGAGGATCGCGCCGCCGAGAGTCGTGCAGGCGAGCGCTACGAGGAGCCGTTGTGTGCGTCACTCACGGTATTGGTGCTCCTTGTCCGTCAGCGGCACGTAGATCACGGACATCAGCTTCTTCACTGTGGTCGTGCCGTCCGCCAGTTTGTCCACCTTAAACAACAATTTAGTATTAACTTTTAGTTAGAAAGTTTGTTAGAAACAAGTGGGAAAAATTCATGCCACCGAGTGACGTGAAGAAAAGACGTGGCTTCAAATCCCATCGGTGGTGAGAAATTTTTCCATTTGTTTCGTTTGTATTGACTCTCTAACAAAAAGTTAATATCAATATCTCATATTTGATTAAAAAACCAAGTATTCGAAATTACTATCTTGTGGGCATTTCTACAAAATAGTAAACTATCAAGAATTTTATAAGTTAGGTTCATTTAGAGAAAGTTGTTCATTATAGTGCCCTAAACAACGTCTCCAATTTAATGCATTACCTCCAAAGTCTTTAACAGAGGCTTTAACGCTTCTGAACCAAGTCATGATTCTCACTAATGTGGACATCTTTGCAAGTACAGAAAACAGATTCCTAGCATCAGCAGGACATTACTTACAGATAACTCTCACAAAAAATAGCTTAATAGATATTGATCTTATTAGTTAGGTATAAATTTGTTATCTATCAGTAAATGTAAGTTCTTGAAATAAATAAATGATACATGATAAATTGTAGTGTGATGCCGGCATAGAATAGCATCACCCCAATTCTTCCCGCGGGTGTTGTAAGAGGCAACTAAGGGACTCGAGGGTTTCATGTGTATAACCACGTATTTCAACTTAAGGCGACAGGCTGACAACCTGTTACTACAGTGATACACAAATCATCTGAAGGGACCCTCAATACTCGTCAGACATGGCGATAACGACCGTAATTTTACCATCGTTAACGCTCTGCCTACCCCGCAAGGAATAAAGGCGTGATTTGTGTATGTGTATATGATAAATGAAACACGGTGTATTTGCTCACCTGTGTGAGATATTGTTCTCCGCCCTGTGGTCCAACTGGAACAATCATCCTTCCTCCAGGCTTCAGTTGCTCAATAAGCTGGAATAGTTAACTATCATTCAGTCACATCTAAAAACCAAGTCACTGATGTGATCACAATGAAACATTTTTTTCCGTCTACACAAAATACATTGTGTAAGTTCGAAATAACTTTTTAACCACTGACTTGCAGACAATGACACACTTGATGTCTTGCAGTCAGTGCCCTACCACCTGCACCTTCTGCGACTTATATGAAGCCTTTGACAGTGCTGTAGCTGTGGCAAACTTGACAAAATATATTTGAGTCTTCTATTTGAAAGAAGAAGAACCACTCACGATTACTGCCACACATTTTGGTCATTTAGGGCCGCCTGAAACTATCGCGGATTTATTCGTCATTTCCCCTTTCCCGCTGTAGCAGCAGGTATATTTAAAAAAATATATTTGAGCAGAATTTTCAGACTTTATACTCATTATATAAAAATGAACTCAATCATAATTGAAATAAGTTGTCATTTCCTGCTGTAGTAGGTATATTATTATGTTTTTTTACTATTATGATTATTTAGTTTTTATGGAAGTGTATTCTAACGCCCGTTAACGCTCTGCCTACCCCGCAAGGGATAAAGCTTGATATACGTATATGTACGTACGTATTCTTTAAGTGTGATGCCATTAGTTACATAGATAAATAGCTATTATTTTTTAGTACATACATACATATAATCACGCCTCTTTCCCGGAGGGGCAGGCAGAGACTACATCTTTCCAATTGCTACGATCCTGACACACCTCTTTCGCTTCGTCAACATTCTTCAGCATCAACATGCTCATCGGTTTAGAGTACTCTTCACCTGACCTTTTAGAACGTCCCCGATTGTTTAGTTGTAGCTATAATTTTAACAATTCAATAAGTGTGTAGATATTAATACATACTGTTGTGGGCAGGTGAGGGGCTGCAGCTCCAACGTGAATAGCATTATACGGAGCCTCTTCTGGATAGCCCAATCTACCGTCGCCAGCTGCAACATCATGCAAATACATCAAGACATTTCTGCTTCCTACAAATATTATAAATGCGAAAGTTTGTATGCTTGTTTGTTACTTTTTCACGCAATAACTGCTGAACCGATTTTCATGAAATTTGGCACACAGATAGAGGATAACTTAGATTGACACATAGGATAGTTGTTATCCCGAAAAAATGTTTCTGAGGAATGCTTACTATGGGGCTAGGATAAGGAGCTGAATGTGAAGTTCGGAAACACCTGCGTAAAGCATAATTTCTCCCCCAAATAGCTGGGAATTACCCTGAATAGAAGCCAGAATTTCAAGTTTCACCTTGAAAAAGTGTCTGCAAAATTAAGAACACGAAATAGCATCATCCAGATACTTAATATATACAGGAATACCTGGGGTGCCAGTGCATCTACACTTCGAACTTCAGCGCTATCGCTTGTGTATTCGACGGCTGAATATAGCTCTGCGGTCTGGCTGAACAGCGCCCACGTTACCCTAGTCGACGCTCAGTTTAACCACACGATGCGCCTCATCTCTGGATGCCTTACACATACTGCCACGGAGGGAGACAAATCTTAGACGTGAGGTGGAGAAAATACGAGCATCTTCATCACTACCAATTCATAAAGATCTGGCTGAGCTCAAAAAGACGAGACTTAAATCCCCACGCCACCCAGCGCTGCGGTTTCATGACCCTGCACCGTCCAACAGTCTACAGAAGAGTTGGGAGTCTGAGTGGGAATCAAGATCCCTCCTGACGCCACCTTCAAGCCCATTCTCAAGGCGCAACCTGCTGGCTTTGAAGAGGCCCCCCAACACATGAGGTGCATGAGGAACAGGTTGAGGACGGGAGTTGGGAACTGTACTAGTTTTGGTACAGGTGGAACTAGTGCGAGTCTCCGGTGTGCGGCAGCTGTGGAACCCCCCAACAAACTCGACGCCATATAGTATTTCACTGCCCTGTTACCAGGTACCACGGGCAAATTGAGGACTTTCACCATTTATCCGAAGACGCAGTGGCGTACTCAAAATGTCATGCGATAAATACAGACAGTTAAAAAATACTGACACCAGGGTTTTATTGAATCCTTGGACAACTCAGAGTCCCACACAAAAAGAAGATATCGGTATTTTTATTTAAATCAGCCTCACTTATTGTAGCTACTGGTAGGTTTTCATTCATTGTCTTGTTACTATTGTCATCTTCAGGACAATTACTTTAAAATTATGTAGATCAAACCCACTATTCTAGTATTTAAATGATTAATCAAAATAAAATAGTGAGTTCAATTGATATCTTCCACTATTTATAGTGATGTCCGAGTTAAGTATAAATAGAGTTACTTTTATTACAATAATATTAAACATTCATTGTCTAACCAAGAATGAAAACAATAAATTAAAAAAACATTCTGTCTCAAAGCTAGAGCATCAAGAGATTGATAAAATGATGAAGGACAACCAATGCTTTGGTAGCTCAGAGGCAGCTGTGGAATTTTAACCCACAAATTGCGGGTTCGATTCCCAGTCCATGTTTCCATTTTATTATTTTCATTTAATGAAATTCAAATTTTCAGAAAAAATACACACTGGTATTATTTTTAGTCAGTAGACACCCTTGTCTGATTCTGAAATTTTTTTTGCTATTTTGCAGGTGGCCCCATAGTAAAAATTGTTCAGAATCATGAGTAGAACAACCTACAAAGTTTGTGTACTGACTAAAAAATGACCTGTATAGCACTGTGAGTGCATCAAATCCCAATAAATCTTACCAAGAAGTTTTATCCTTTCAGAGGTAAGTAGTTCAGGGTTGTCTTTCATAATGTTATTGTTGGCCAAGGTCACCAGCTCTTGGATATGATCGATGCCCACTACCATGCCGGTTGCTCCCACCATGAGGGCCATGCATGCAGTCAAGTATCCGGACCCAGAGCCAACATCCAATGCCTTCTCACCAGGGATGAGCTGCTGCTTAAGGGATTCTAGGGCATAGGCATGCTGTAATGAGTTATTATATTTTTTAATTGGTTTTTTATATTAGTGAAAGGCTTTCTCAACACGAAAAGATGTATCAATAAAATTCCAATTGAAATACCCATTACTTAATAAACAGCCCTGAAAAGTATACCTGCTCTTGACCAAAATTACACAGTTAATAGCCTTATTTAAATACTTACCATGTGGGGAGCACTAATAGTGGCTGAGTATCCAATGGACTGGGGGGAATCGTGATATGGTGCATAGGGACAGTAATTTTTACGGTCAACTGCGTTCATTGCATTCGCCACAGAGTCAGACTTTATGATTCCGTTAGCTGTAAAGTAGAAAATTGAAACCATGAAATTAACGTTACCAATGTAAACAAGGCACTAAAAATAAAACAATCTGTACCTCGAAGGTTCCGAATCATATCAGCGTTATCTTTACCATGACTTCTCCAAGCCATTGTGGTTACAATAAAGAATCTAACCGAAGTTTTCAAAAATAGCGAACTCGACGCAATTTTGCCGATTGTGTTCATAAATTTAGCACAAAAATTCAGTTTTCAGCGATCTCCGAAGTGACGAGACCAGCGAGCGAGCGAGCATGACAGACTGAACTGACAGTTTTGAAAACTCACTATACCACAATTATGTCGGTTTAGTAATACATACACGTGACAAAATTGTCATAGTGGAAAATTTACAAACATAACGGATTAACCATTTTCCGTTTAATAAAAATTTTTGCGCGACAGGTGACAGGTGAAAATTTGTCTCGAAAAACTTGTCGATTTTGCTTTATTAAACAGCGAATTGTCACGACATATTGACATATTTGTAGAATTGTTGGATATTAGTGAAAGGTGCCCGTACCCCATCATCCCGTGTCGCATCATTGATAAAAGTTTGTAAAAGCTTAAATATTTCACTAAAATTGCGGTTAGGTGGGTGGAGCAATGAAAGGAGTGATGCTTAGGAAAAAATATCATCTCTTTTTTCTAATCATTTCTATTCTTCCTAAGCATTCGTCATCACTTCTTTCATAGGTGGAAAACGAAAAAATTTTTTCGAATTTCCATACAAACTCAGTCAGCCGATCGGGAATTTTGTATAAGAGGTACTTTTAGGAGGTAATTTTGTATTAATATCCGACAATTCTACAATTAAATATGTCAACGACATACGTGACAATTCGCTGTTCTGAATAATTTGTCAGTGTTATTAAACAGAAACTTGTCGAAATTGTCAAGTTTGACATAATTGTCACATTAAGATTTATTAAACGGGGCACTGGTGGCGACAAAATGTTTCTTGGTGAAGACAGAATCAATAACATTTGTGAATAGAACTTTACCTATATTTAGAAATTATGTCTTTTTCATTTAATACCTAATAAATGTACGAAATATCGAAAGCAGTTTCAACAATCAAACAACACATAATGAAAGTTTGAAATTTATCAGTCGATTTTTTTTTTTTTTTTGTTCCTTCGTCCATTCTGGACAGGCAAAGGTCTTAGGACCATACAGCCTCGTCTTAAGTCATTACTTTATTCTTTATAGATTGTACGTCTTCAGTTACTTTCCTTTTCTTGAGTATTTTTATCAATAATACGTCTTCAGTATTTTGTCCATTCAGAGTGTTTTTCTTCTTATGTATTTTTATATTTTATACGTCTTAAGTTAGTTTATTCTTCTTGTGTATTTTTATAAATTATACGTCTTCAGTAATTTGTCAATTCAATGTATTTTTATATTTCGTACGTCTTCAGTATTTTGGTCCATTCTGGGTATTTATATAAAGAATTCGTCTTTAGTTCAACTTTCGTTAAAAATTTCATATCCTTGTTAAATTATTTTGTTGTGTTTTAATTTTTTTAAAAAATTTTTAACAATTTTTTTTTTATATACAATAATTTCACATTAATTTTATATACAATCGCTTAAACTAAATTTCCTTTACAGTAGATATTACAAAATTATACAATGGTACGTATGTGGAATTATTTCGAAGTAATGTCTGTACAGAGTGCGGGACCAGATGTGGTTCTCCGTAAATACGGATTAACTCGTCCATCAGCAAAAGGCGCTGAATACCGAAAGACGAGCATGAAAAGAACAAATGATCAATGGTTTGATCGTCTTGTGACTGACAATGATCGCAATGCGGATTATTTACAATTTTCATACGATACAGGTGATGATTAAGACGACAGTGACCAAACCTTAAACGACTTATTGTGTAGTAAAACTTCTTGCATCTGTATATATTACCGGTACGGAACCAAGAAACGGATTTCAAATTAACATTCAAAGCAGCATACCAAGAACCTTTGTTTTCTATTTGTACCATGTGATCCCAATGTTCCTTCCACTTAACATACATTCTTTGTTTCAGAACTGCAACTATATCAGTATATGGTAGTAATAAATTTAAATCATTTCCAACGCTTTGAGAATTTGAAATTGAACGAGCCAGATAGTCTGCCTTTTCGTTACCAGAAACTCCTATATGAGATGGAGTCCACATGAATTCAACTGTTATTTGATGATTTGCGTGAAGATCAAACCAAAGATCCTTTATACTGTATACGAGGTAATTTGTGTTTGCATTAATTTTATTATTTTGCAATGCCTTCAAAACACTCATGCTATCACTGACTATCACCCATTTATGAAAACCACAGTTACGATTTAGTATGTGCTTTAGCGCACCAAGTATAGCAACTGCTTCCGCAGTAAATATGCTAGATTGTTTGTCTATTTTATATCCAATGCCTATTTTAGTAGTGGGGTCGTATATTGCAAAAGATACATTGGACTCGTTTTTTGCGCCATCAGTGTATAAAAATCTGTATCCATCCCAAAGAGATAATCTTTCGTAAACTTCCTCCTTCCTAGAGAGATTATTTTCAATCACTATATTCATTGGAATGAATTTACTTTCATACGGTCCATCATAACATGGTAGATAATTATTATTTTGAAAGATAGGAAGGTTTTGTAAACAGTCCATATATTCAGAAAAGCCTTGCAAAATATAACATGGTTTTTGAATTGTTGAAATGCTAGGATTGGTAAGCTCAGCTATGAGATGGTTATTTTTTTCAGAGTAGAGTTTTAGAATAAACCTTTCTTTTAGATAAGCGAGACGAATAGCCAGAGGAGGCAGGTTACACTCCACTTGTAAAGAAACAATTGGAGTGGTCCTAAAAGCTCCTGTGACTATCCGCATGCATTTATTTTGTATTTTATCAAAAATATCAATGAGCTTGGAGTCTCCCGCATAGCATAAGTACCCATATTCAAAATGTGATCTTACGATTGATTTGTATAGCATGAGCAGAACTTTTGGGTCCGCTCCCCAGTTAGTACCACAAAGTGATTTTAAGACATTGCAAGCCTTGTTAGCTTTTACTATCAAGTGATCTGTATACTTTTTCCACGACAAGTTACGACAAAATACAACGCCCAAAAATTTTGTATCGAAAGAAACTGGCAAAGCAATATTATTGTAATACATTGGGGCCAGAATGACATTATTATGTTTGCCAAAAACAACAACCTTGGACTTTTGTGGGTTAACTTCAAGATTTAAATATGAGAGGTATTTATGAAGGTTAGTCAAAGCCAAATTAATGCTATTTATAATATCTTTAGAATTATTTCCTGACAAATAAACTACTAGATCATCAGCAAATTGTAAATTTTTGATGTTGGGTCCTAATATTAAGTTTAATCGACGTATGTACAAAATAAATATCAACGGAGATAAGATTCCACCTTGACATACTCCAACAGAAGACAAACGAGGACCAAATAATTCACCACTATATTTGACGTACACTTTTCTATTAAGCAAAAAAGCACGTATCCATTCAACAAGTTTCAGTGGGATACAAATATTTAATAATTCTGTACATAATATGTCTATATTTACATTGTTAAAAGCACCGGCAATATCAAAAAACACGCTTACGAGCTTGTTGTTACCGCCAATGCTTTTTAAAATATCTAAATGTAATAAACTAATACTTTCACGGGCCGAACGGCCTCTACGAAAACCAAACTGATTTATTGGCAACAATCTATTATGTTCGATATAATATTCAAGACGTTGCTTAAGAAGTTGCTCAAATACTTTGCCTGCACAAGAAGTCAAGGTAATAGGACGATATGAATTTGGATCAAGTTTAGGTTTATCAGGCTTCTGGATGGGTATTATACAGTCAATTTTCCATTCATGAGGAATGTCATTATTGAACCATAATGCGTTAAAGATGTCTAACAATACCAACAAACTACCTTGTGATAGCTTTTTGAACATCAAATATGGAATACAATCAAGCCCACATGAAGTATCTCGACGTGAAAATATAGCAGCTCTTAATTCCTGAATGGTGAAGGGTTGAGTAATGAAACTATTTTGAGAATTGTTATTGGAATTTGAATTGGCAGTACTACAAGATACAGGTTTATTTTCCACGAAATCTGGAGTATATTTTTGAAGAAAACTATAAATCCAATCATCATTGTCATCTACACTTTGAGGAATATACGATTTGTTATATTTACGCATGAAGCGCCAAATTATTGATAGTGGAGTACAGCGATTAAATGAGGAACATAACGTAACCCATGATTTATTTCTTTCTATTTTAAGAGTAAGTTTTTTCGTAGCTTGTAATCTTTTGAATTCTAGATAGTTTTCCAAAGTTGGATTGTTTTTAAAACGTATGTATGCTTCTTTAGAATCACGAACAGCGATAGTACAGTTATTATTCCACCAAGGAAGAGTGGGCCTGCGTTTACGTCCACCCACTCCCGATCTTAACCGATCGGGATTGCGAGGACTGTCATGGCCATGCCCACTAGAATTCGGAATTGATTGAGATATAGCACAGAATAAGATTTTAGTAAATAAACTATAAGCCTCTTTAGGTGAAAACGAATCTAAATGAAAATCAGACAACAAGTGTTCCACTTTTTCAGTATACATTTGCCAATCCACACTCCTAAAATTGGGTTGGATGGGCATATGTACACCACTGTTAGAATTATTATTGCATGAAGCATTGTTTAATACTATTTTGGTTATTACAGGAAGATGATAACTTCCAAGAGGATCATCATGAACAGACCAACTGCAACAAAGGGCCAATGAAGGAGAAACAATTGTTAAATCTAATGCATTCGGACGCCAAGTTAGAGTACCAACTGTAGTGAGCTGACCATCATTCAAAATAACCAAATTATTATCGTCAACAACTTCCAAGACAGCTCTACCGCGAGGTGTGACAGAACCACAACCCCATACAGTATGGTGCGCATTAAAATCTCCAGCAAGAACAAATGGACCAGGGATGGACTTGACTAAATTATCGAATTTCCCTTTATCAAATGCAGGATTGCAGTTCGTTGGACTGTAAAAGCTAACAAAACTAATTTTTTTCCCGTTTACTGTTATTTGAATACAGATATTCTGTAAAGAGTTATCAAAATGAATATTGATGTTATTGTAATTTATACTATTATGAATAAAAATACATACACCGTTATGGTTGTTACCGCAATCATTGCGCTCTATGTTGTAACCTCGAATATTCAGCCTCTGATGAGGCTTCAACCAGGTTTCGCATATGATTGCGATATGTATACTATTATCATATAAAAATTGTGTAAATTGATGTTTATTATGAGATAAACTTTGTGCATTCCATTGCACGACATTGAGAGAATCCATTACTTATTGGTATGGGTTCTCTCGCTGATCGTGTCCTGAAACGCAGCACGTATGGTTTCAGTGTTTATTGGAGTTTCGTCACTGTTTTTATTTGCGATTAATTTTACTATAACTTGAGTTACTGTATTTATAAAAGTTTGGCTTTTAATTAAATTTTGCAAATATTTGCCTGAATTTTTTGCCGCCAAAAGCGGAAACGATTGTTCATCAAATAATGCTGAGTATGATACTGAATGTGATTTGATTTTATTTTCTTCGATTTTTGCCTTTTTTACTGGACATGTTGTCGAGATTGCTACATGGTCGCCCTTACAGTTAGCGCAAGTAGGTTTCTTGTTTTTGTCAGCATCACATACTTTAAAATTATGAGGACCTGAACAAACGGAACAGACGTCATTGTTCTTGCAGTAGCTCGCAATATGATCAAACTGTAAGCATTTCAGACACTGCTTTACAGGTGGAACATACTGTGCTACCTCATGTCTCCAGGAATCGAGAAAGACGTGTTCTGGAAGTTGGGTTGAAGCGAAAGTCACTGCAACAGTTTGTGTGGGGGTGTATGATACTTGACCTCCCTCTACTCGCCTGCGCATGAAACGCCGTACTTGAACAACATTACGTGAACTGCCAATTAACGAAAATATTTTTTTGTTCGACAGGTTAACCGGTACCGACTTGACGACACCAGTTATCTCTGTTCCTGAAGCGGGAATCGACGCGTACAATGACAACTCATCCAAGATTTTACTGTTCAAAAACATATTGGCGTTGTTAGACAAGTCGAACGTAACAGCTACCTTAAACCTATTAACAGGTCTGAGGTGCAACACGCCGGACACAGCATGTTTTCTGAGTGCCTGAGATAAGGCGACTTTGTCATTGTCTGAAAACGGCTTTTGGTCGACTTGGTGTTTTAGGAAAACAACAAATTCCTTACGGTCAGATGTTTCCGGGTATTTTCTGCTATATTCTTTTACCTTATACGGCCGGTACTTATCTGCCTCCACCTCCACATCGGAGTCCTCTGTCTCCGAATTCGTTCCTGGATCAGCCGGATCTTTTTTCCGCTTCTTGGGCTTATCCCGCCGCCCCATCTTCAATATTTATGTACACCTAACTATGTACAAGAAATATTTACAAAAACACTAAAGAAACTATGAATATTTACAATTTTATAACAATTTTCAAAAAATATTTTCTCAAAGCGCGCCTTTACGGTTCGAACGTTTCCCGCCGAAAAAAAAAAAAATAAAAAAACTTTATCAGTCGATATTTGGCGGTTGTTATAATGACGATTTTTATAAATTTTCAAAAGGTGTAACAATCTTTACAAACGGTAACAATTTGTAAATCATTACACGCATACTCAATTTACAAAATAACAAATGAATTTACCCTTTTTCCTACATTTCTGCTTCCAAAAATATTGCAATTACTATACATATTAATTTTTAAATAAATGTTTTTCCACACATACCTAATTGTTTAAAAATAAACTTTATGAATCGGAACGTGTTATTTTGACTGACATTTCCATTTGTAATTTTTTTCCTGCGGAATATCTGATATTTATATTATCTATTATTCTCGAATTCATTGCAATAAATTATGGTGTGCCACGGCCCCGATCCCCCGGACAACGCTCCTCACGAGCTGTCATCCCCATCAAGACCAGATTTGTTGATGAACGGCCCTCAAGCTGGCGACGAGAGTGACGAGGAATTGAATGAGCACTTTGGGTACGAGCCGCTGGCCCAAGGTCCAGAAGCTTTGCAATCAGACCATGACAGTGATGATGACATGGAGGTAAGACATCCTCTAGAGCGTGCAGGGTCTCTTTACAATGGGCTCTTTCTGGCCAATGTATTTTTTAAACATCCACTTTTAAGAACTGCCATCTATAACATATTTATGGTCAGTTTACATTTTAAGGGTCAGGAAAGCGAGCAGCCGCCTCCTGCTGATATACCTCCAATAGAAACGATGGACGCTGCACTTACTCAAGAAGTTTGGAACTCTCCAAGACCTGTAGATCCCATTCAAATGGACAATCAAAGAGCACAGGAGGTAAATTTAGTAATTAAAATAGCTAGTATATTATAATAATAATATTATAATGATCTAATAGCCTATTAGATTACTCCCTATTGTAGTCTTCCACTTATTCTGAAATTAGTTTTTTTAGTTATAAAATTTTATTCTGCAGGTAATGTCTGCAATGGCCAATTTTGCACTTCCATCAACAGCAATTCCCGAGTGGGCCCAGAGCGTACCTGAGGAGCAATGGAAACAGACCCTCAGCGACAGGATAGAAAAACTGAAGTCTAATAGATAAACCTTTTTATTTTTATTTTGTAGATATTCGGAACTAGCTGCTGCGTAGTGGTTGCATCAACTGCTAATCGTTTTCCCAGTGAGTATATGTTGAGAAAACTGCATCATAATACATTGCATTTATGACTAGTGGTGTCTATAATGGACAGATAGAAATGTATAAAGCAAGTTCATTTCACAGCAATTTATTGTACCTATATACCTTCCTTTTGAATCACTCTATCTGTTTATTTAAAACAACTGCGTTAGGTGCATCTCCACCGGCCAAGAAGCCTCAGATGCCCGCCACAGTAGGTGTGGACGTGTTTCGCGTGATGTAGCGCATGCTCGGGCGAAACATGTCCTCACCGGCCGCGGCATGTACGCATGCCGCGCGCAGGGGTGAGCATCTGAGGCTGATTGATGGAGATGCACCTATTCAAGTCTGTAGTGTAGTTTTAATGATTTAAGCAAACAGACATGAAAAGTGACTTTACTTTATACTATGTAGTGATATACTAAAAGTGGAACTAGGTGAATAAGTGGAAATATTCTTAAAACAAAAAGGCATTTTATTCATTAATCTCTTATCAATAATGGTAACAGCTATATGTTTATGTATAAGCTTGGTTTTGTTATTTATTAATGGAATTGAAACAAATACATTCCATTTGAAATTAAGTATTATGTTATTAAATTAGTTACTGGGTAAAATTACTAGAATATACTATATTACATTTTCTGTTGTGACATATGAAAATATAGGAGTCCCTCTTTAAGTGGTCCAAAGAAAAAAAATCTAGATTCTGGACATCCTTGGCTACCAATCTGGAATACTGTTTTTTTAATATTCGAAGAAAAAATATGGACCTTACATACTAACAATGCTGACTGATAGATAATTTTTTATGGAGTGTCCAAATGTTTTTTTTTGGAAAATTAAAAAACAATATTGCAGATTAGTGGCTAAGGGTGTCTTGAATCTAGATTTTTTCTTTGGACCGCTTTAAAGAGGACAGGACACCCTATATATAAATAATATCACCTCAATTCCTACTCAATTAAAATGCATCACAGTAAAACTTTATCTCACATAATGTCAGAGGACAATATGTCCTGCACCTGACACTGCATACGAAATGCAGTTAAATAATTACTTACTCTATTAAATAGGATAAAAACAACAAGCATATCACGCCTTCATCCCTTATGGGGTAGGCAGAGCGTCAACGGCCGTAAAATGCGGTCGTTATCGCCATGTCTAGAGGAAAAAGCAGAGTTTTCTTTCATAAATACATTAACATTATTTGGACCATACAGTAAATTTTAGATAGTTCAGACTACATCTCAGTGGGATCGTATATGACTGCGCTGAAAGTTATCAACTTAGTTTTTTCATTTCTGATGAACATATAGAATGGGGAGTCAGCGTAAAACAAGCTCGCAGTCCTCGACATTAGCCCGGCCGTTGCTGCCACAGCCACAGTCCCGTATTCTGTAAACAAAAAGAGATTTAGAAATAAACCATGTAGAGTCCGCGCCGCGAAAGACGTCCCGAGAAAAATATTTAAATAACTTATGGATGTCAGATTAAGGGTCATTGAACTGTTTTCGCGGGACTTCTTTCGCGGCGCGAACTCAAATTAAATGTTGCGATGTAAGCGATAGTGGCGCCATCATTTTTTATCTACTCTTTAAGGTCAAGCTGTACACATCGCAAAGGAATAAGCTGCACAGGGATGCGCCAAACGAATCGAAATATCACAAATAAAAATACAAAGATTATGGAAATCAGTTCTCGTAAAGGAATTCATTTTGTATTAGAGTTTATTTTAACAAAATCAAATAAAATTCAAACTAAAATTTAAGATTGCCTTTCGAACTTCTTTCTTCTTCTTTTTCGTGTGGGACACCGAATCGTCCAACGACCCGATGAACCCTAGTGTCAGAATTTTTCAATCGCCTTCTACAAGTAGCAGGCTTCTGACATGGTTCAAACTTCTTTCGAACTTGGCACCCCGATCAATTCTTTTGTCGACGGACATATTGAACTCGGCTATTAACATTCACATTTATGTTTTTAGTGGGATAATGAATCTTACCGTTAACCGTCATCCTGACATCATGAAGAACTGAATCCACATGCACTCCTGGGTTCGGAAGGCGATCCAGTGTGTCTCTTAGCTTATTGGTCTCTTTCCAATCTACTAATATCCGCTCCAACAAATCGTTATTTTGGATCTTTGGCATATCTACATCCACTAAAAGTGCAAAATTCGCCGCGCCTGGTGAGAACATAGTTTTGATACCCATTTCTTTCAAAGAGTCCTGCAATTGTGCCTTCGACGATAATTCCATTTTCGGGAATCGTACGACGCATTCTTGGTTGGTCATGTTTTGTATGAGCTGTTCTATCACACTGTAATCCAGATTCTCCATCACTTCGGTTAGCGAAGAATTTTTTTTGAACGGCTTCAGAACGTACATGGTCGTTTCGGTGTCGTTGTACGGAAACGCTATCATGTGCACATCTGAAAAAGAAACGAAACTTTAGAAATATCCGATTTATTAGAAGATAGGTACATACCTAACATCATAGACTAAGAATATACTAGCTACGCCTAACATGGAATAGTCGCCGTGCTTAGTGTAAGTACCCGTGACGTACTATGTACCCGTGACGTAAAATGCGACTAAATGCGATGTCGAATGAGTACATATTATGCTCGTAGCATTCTCAAAGCAAACTCAACTCACGAAGTGTATTATTATGATATAGTGGAAAAGGTACCAAAGATGTTCTTAAGATATTTACGAGTAAGTACATAAGAAGCCTTTTGGGTATTACCCATTTCTATATCCCACACCCTCTGTTATGGGTATGGTGGAATATAACTCTTTAGAAGTACGACGCAAACTTTCGCTGCTTAAATATTTTTACAGGTTAGTCTGCGGAGACGCCGGAGACCTTATAAAATCCATTTTTTTTAAAACAAATTCCATTTTATGTTCCACCCCATCGCCCACACGACCTGCGTACCCGTCCACAAACCTACAGGCGCCCAAACTCACTTTCTACCACACCTATGGTGGAGGCCTTAACACTTTTGAACCAAGTCATGATACACACTAATGTCGATATCTTTGCAAGTACAGAAAGCAGATTCCTTGCATCCGCAGGACAGTAGAAATTACTTCAAAAAGTAGCGTATTAGGCATAGATCTTACTAGTTATTAAACAGTTATCTTGGTTTAGGCACATAATACATAAATGGTGTAGTTAAGGCTTACATGTGTGGCTAGACTGAAAATGTAATTTTTTGAAATAAAATAAATGATAAGTGGCAATCTATCTCTGTAAGAGCGTGAAGGAGCACTAACATAAATATTGAAAACAGCTGCTGAGACGAATATAACGACATCACATCTAATGTAGAAATTCGTAAAGCTGTTAATTAGGCAGTAGCCTGTTTAACAGAATTTACTTGTCCAGTGCATATATTCTCGAAAAACGTAACCCTTCTGGTGCAGTCGGGCAAAAGTATATTAACAGATCGGATTCAACAATAGGACGAGAAAGAATGAAAGAAAAATGTTTATTTGTTAACAAATACAGCGATACATTAGACCAAATAGTAGAGTATTAACTAGGACGTTTACCTAATTGCTAGATAGAACTTACTTAGGTGCGATTTATAGGTGTAATTGAACTTTCCCAAACTCAGCATGAGGTCGGTTAAAACTTCGCCCGAAGTTTTGTGGAAGGTCATTCTGAAACCAAAACAAATCAGTATCTTCAATCTACTAGAAATATGTTTATTTCGGTTTTCGGCCGCAATTTCCTTTTATTTAAAGACATTACGCAACATCAGTAGGTATTTGCTGCGTTTACACTCATTGTTGTCCGTAACCGTAATTGCGCGGACTCATGGTCAACTTTTTGTCTCGCAATTTGGAGGAACTTGGTTCGATTTATTTGGCATGTCCTAAAGCGGTCTTCCACCGCACGTAAATGTGAGTTTTTTACCCATATTCAGTAGCCTGGGGTTTCAGGCATTGAAATTTTCACCCAACTGAAACAGGGTTTTTCAGTCAACTATAGTTAGGGTAGTTCGCCTTACTGAAATAAAATTTGTTCACCCACCGGGCACTAAGTCTGCTAAATGAAAACCATTTCAGTTGGATGTCGATTGGATCTCAGTTGAACGATTTCGGTCATTTCGTAGTCTGCTAACACTTTGAAGTAGGTATAGAAAATCATAATAGCAATAGAATGAAAAGACAGTTGAGTTTCGATGGCGTTACAATGACAAAAAATAGCAGACTTGGGGCCCTGAAATAGGATGGATTGTTCGTCTGACTGAAATAATTGTATACGAATAGCTGGGTCTCTGCCGCGCGCAGCATGCGGCGCATTGCGCGGTCGGTGTGGACGTGTTTCGCCTGAGTAGCGCATGTTAAAATTCTCATGTTCGGGCGAAAAACCGTCCACACCGACCGCGCATTGCGCCGCATGCTGTGCGCGGCAGTGAGCATCTAAGGCTGCTCGTTCAATGAAGACCCAGCTACTTACTTTCTCGTGTATTCTGGAAGGAAGGGCTTCGCCCACTGCCCACTGAAGTACAGTGCGCTCAGTAGCACCGCCTTCGTGTCCGCGGGCACCGGCTCCGAGAGAAACACCTCTATTCTACCATTTGTGTGGTTTCTCACCCAACTGAAATTTAAAACAGGAGTGAGTCAAAATGAGATCCCAACCGTGCGTTACATTGCATGGCATCGTAATGGAACAACCTAAGTTTTGCGTGTGGGTAACTGCGAAAGTTTAAAGCAGACGAACTAGGTACTGAAAGTCATTGTTGACTCTAAATGAAAATACATCTAGTAGTAGTAAGTACTAAAGTATTACTATCTTCGAGAAGTGCATCAAGAGATCGAGAAATTGACGAAGGACAACTGGTGCGTCGATATAGCTCAGTAGGCGTCTGCGAGTGCGGTAATTCCCACTAAATTCATTGCTGACTAAATCGCTGTTCCGCTACTCTTTACAATACTAAAGTACTGTTGGTTTGTTATTACTAAAACTAAAGAAACAAAGACATGAACTACTTATATTAGTGACAATAACTAAGTGACGACCGTGTAATTAATTACGAGTGCCGGATTCGCACGTTATGTATTCTTCTACGTTTTTGTGTCCTGCCTAGTTTTTCTACGCATACAATGGCATTTTTTCTTTATTCTATTCTAAAGGATCTTCGGTAAAGTGTTGAAAACAAACTTCTATCGTCATGTCACGTTATGATCATTAGCATAATGGAATATCTGCAAAAATTACTCATTTATTTGCGATGTGCTGAGTTGAGTCGCCGTTTTAGAAGTGTGTAAATCACATCACATAACTGAGGCTGAGGGGGCTCTAGAGTAGATGTAGGCTGGCTGAAACACAGCTAAAGTTTTCGCAGAATACTTATGTTCAGATTTCAGATGCGTTCGGTCTATGAATTTGTATGCTTAGAACTTAACCTAATTTTCTGAAAGATAATTTTTGAAATGAATTCTACGCCTCTATGAGGTCGAAACGATCTACGCCTTCGAAAGGTGGCTCGCGTCTTCGCGGAAGAGTAGAGTAGTACTCCTCTATCAATATTTCTGATGCTGCTTATGTTTTTCTAACACTTCGCTTAGACCCTTCCTATGATTGTAATTTAAAAACAGCGTAAATTTACTTACTCATTAATCAAGCTTTGCGAGGCGCTTCCGTCTCCGAAATGTGCGTTAATCGCATCCCCGTGGTATACTCTATCCAAGTATTCTCGGTAGACATTTCGGATGCGAGTATTACTGTCGACCACTATTGCATCTGCGTAGAGAGTTTTAGTCTCAATATCTGTAGCATCGACAGTGTTATTGTCAGTTTCTTTAGTATCGTTTGCAACATCTCCAACTTTTGGAAGCGATACGTTTGGATTTTCGTTCAACATCCGTAGAAGATCTCCAAACTGTTCGTGGTTCTTTCTGTTTGCTATTATATCTGTAAAGTGGAAAATATTGTGCTGATGATTTTGAACTAGGTAGTTTTACAACAGTGATGGATTATGATGATTATGTAGAGTCATTTTATTTTTTATTCGATTTAATGATTCAGCGTTGATAATCAAGTCAATCTGCAACTTAATTAACATTAATAACTAGTCAAGTCAAGAATAATAAGAGCTGTAATTTATTTTCATAATGAGTAGGTAGGTATGCGTGGATGTTTGTTTACCAACCATAATAAATAACCATATTAGGATAAATTGTTGGAATAAGCCTACTTGTCTGATCTGGATACTGTTTACTTAGGAATAGAAATACCATTTTTCGTTCATCCACAAATTAGGAAAATGGCGTTCGGGGTGCCTACTAAAATCTACGCCGAACGGCTTGATTGTGCATGCAGGGCGCCTGTTCTGCTGAGTATTAACTATTGACCAAGGAATATACCTACTACTCTAGCTGGCGGTGAGCTATTGACGCAAATGTTTGTTTACACACAAATCTATAGTAAGTAGTTTTGTGACTCACCTAGTACGGTACAATACATTTACAATCACAGAAAACAAAGCGCATAATATCGCGCATTAAAGCGCATATATCTCAACAATTATTCACTAGCATCTAAATATTGTCGGATTAATCATGTTCACGGAGGATCTTGTATTTATGTTAGGAACGGAATAAATTATATTAACATTGATGAATTATGTGACTTATCGATCGAAATGCACTGTGAAATATCAGCTATTCGTCTACTAGATTATAATTTGATTATTATTTGTTTTTATACAAACATGACTAACAGTGATATATTTTTTAACGCTTTTGACCGCCTTCTCGACAAGATTGATAGTTTAAAAATAGATTGCTTGCTGTTGGGAGATGTTAACATTAACTGGCTCGGCGACGGCAAGGATCGTGTTAGGCTTAGCGATATGTTGGCAGACTATAATTTCGTTAATAAAGTAGATTTTTATACCCGAGAGTTTAAGCAACAGAGGCCATCAGCGATGGATCACCTATATACAAATATCCACAATTGTCATGTGGATGTGTCTGTCGTTAAGGCTAAACTGAGCGACCACCATGGCGTGCGCGGAGTACTGGCGCGCGCGCCGACTGCCCCTCCGCCCGCCACTAGGCTCGTCCGCACCTACTCTCGCGCTGCACTGGCCGCCTTATCGGACGCGCTCCTCAGCATTGACTGGCCGGTTATCTATAACCGTAACCGGACTGTGGAAGGTTTGGCGCGCGCTCTTGTTACCATTCTCGGAAACCTTATTGATATACATATTCCACTAAAAAAAGTCCCAAATAAGAACAACGCCACTTTATGGGTTACTCCTGAAATTTGCAATTTCAATAGGTTTCTGCATGAGCTGCGTGAGCTTGGTATGAAATTTCCAAACAACGAAGATTTGCAAAGTCGAATCAACATGTTTTCCGAGCACTACTTGAACCTTCTAAAGAACGAAAGGTCGAATTTTATGACTAAAGCAATTTACGATAGTAGTAACGTCATGAAATCTATGTGGCGCTTAATAAATGCGGAAAGTGGAAAAAGTGTGGCATCTGCTAGACCAGTGCTCGTGGACGTGATTTTTAACGCGAAAGGAGAGAGGTTTAGATGCGAAAAAGATCTTCTAAACTATTTAAATGATATGTTTACTTCCGCAGCAGCGCAGAGTGGTGCCCCTGATGCTGATATTGCTCGTCTGTCGGCTGCAATGGTGCGGGCGCGGGTACCAGCTGACCGCTCCCTTCGGCTAACTCTCTTTACTCCAGCAGAGGTCCACCGCATAATTACAAAGAAAGTCGCAAAAAAATCCACCAAGGATATCTACTGTGTTTCCACAGAGCTACTAGTTGGAATTGCAGATTCCATCTCTGCCCAATTGGCGAGTTTATATAATCTATGTCTAAAAAAGGGTACCTACCCCACCCCCTTCAAAGAGATCAAAGTTTGCCCGTTATATAAGGGGAAGGGCAAAAGAAAAGATCCCAATAGTTACAGGCCGATATCTATCATTCCTGCCATAGCTAAAATCTTTGAAAACGGATTAACATCTAGACTGACCAGTTTCTTAGCAGACTCTGGGGCATTATCAGAGCGACAATTTGCCTATCGTGCGGGCTACTCTACCACAATGTTGGTGCGTGAGGTTATTTTCAAAGTCCTACAGGCTCGCGAGAGTAAACTGCATGTCGCACTTCTATGTTGCGATCTATCTAAGGCCTTTGACGTTGCCGACCACGGCGCATTGTCCGTAAAGTTCAGGCAGTACGGCATCAACGGTCCGGCTCTGTCCATCCTCGTAAGCTTTATGAAGGAGCGATCCCAATATGTTGTCTCCAATAGTGCAGACCTAAAATCGGACAATAGCACAGCTGATAAAGGGGTCCCTCAGGGATCCTCTTTGTCTAACTTAGCTTTCTCGCTCCTTCTAAATGACCTCCCAAGTGCACTGTCGGACGCGGAAATTTATATGTATGCGGATGACGTTGCCGCAGTTGTTACCGCATCGTCTCTCCCTGAGCTGGAGGCATTGTTGAATTCTACCGCTGAATCACTGCTCTCCTGGTTCCGCATGAATGGCCTGATTCTTAACCTCTCCAAGACCCAGTTTGTCCACTTTAACCTCACTGGACGCGCGTGCCAACCAATGGCTGTTTGTGTAAATGGGATTTCTATTTCCCAAACTTCTGAATGCTCTTTCTTGGGTTTTCACGTAGACCAGACTCTAACGTGGACTAGACACATCGACAAACTCTGCGGGCGCCTGAGCGGAGCTTGCTATGCAATAGGTCGTCTGAGCTCAACAATGCCGACTGAAGCTGTACGCACGTGTTATTACGCTACAGTGCAGTCGCTCCTCCAATACGGGCTTGAATTTTGGGGACGCGCTTCCGAATGGGAGCGTGTCTTCAGGTTGCAAAAACGAGCCGTAGAGCGATTGCGCGAGTGGCGAGGGATGAGCCAGCTAAGCCGTACTTCATTGAGCTTGGAATAATGACGTTGCCGTCGTTGTTGGTACTCAATGTGGCGTTGTACGTCCGCTGCAACCTTCATTTGTATAACCGTTACGGCGACGTTAATAAACTGTACGTCACAAGACATGCTAACAGATTGTGTCCTGTGAAGCATCGTCTGACGAAGATGGGCAAAACGATGTATGTCATGGGTCCCTCGGTATATAATAGGCTGCCACAATTAATTGTTGCCGCACCTACATACGAGTCTTTTAAAAACAAGTTAAAAACCTGGCTTGTCGAGAAGGCGTTTTATTCTTACAAAGAATTCATATCCATGAAATTAACATGAAGTTGGACAAATTATATTAAAATTAATTTTATAATAAGTTTACATTTTTATGTAAATTGTATATTTATTACCCAAATGTTGACTTGTAAATCCATTTTATCAATAAAGATGTCTATGTCTATGTCTATGTCTAAACAGATGTCATGCGTGCGCCGCCCGGCGCCCCTAAGTGAAGCAAATGTCATTTTTGCTCTGTGGTTACAATACGCGGAACTTTGGAAGTCAGTATCTCAATATGTGAGTTAATGAATTTCCGTCGTTTTAGCTTTACGTCTTAATCATCAAGTAAGTATTCAAGGATTTATTCATAGTTAACAAAACAATTTGTGTTCGACATTTAAAAATAACATAACAAAATGTCAATATTAATTAATTCAATAATACAATAATTCAGTCAATATTAATTAATTCAAATAATACAATTATAAAATCCATGCTACATTATTAAATACATATTCTCTTCAAACTCGAAAATAAAATTTATGTCTTAATTTTAGGTAAGTGTGAAGCTTACCTTCGGAGAAGCCGAGCACCTTCGCAAGTTCGTCGTAGGTGGCACCGGCACTGCCTAGCAGAGCCATCGCTAGCAAACCTGGACAGTTAAAAAAACAAATCACAACACACACTCAACACGCCTTTATCCCTAGCTGGGTAGGCACAGCGTCAACGGTCGTAAAATGTGGTCGTTATCTCTATGTCTAGAGGAAACAGCAGTTTTCTTTCATAAATACATTTAGGTTATTTAGACTTTAGCGGTTTGTGTCTGGGTAGTAGACAAGTAAAACTGCTAATTCAGGAGCGAATATTGATGTCTGTTTTATTTACAAAAAGTGCCTAATTATATTTACAAAAGTAGGTTCTCATTTAGCTATTTACATACAGAGCTTATCAACTAATTAAATCTACAAACACATGAAATCATGCGCGCACACATACGCGAAACCGCGGGACGCGAGGGGCGGAGCGTGGCGTTTCGCGGGTCGCGAAATCTGTCGATTCTATAAATAGAGCGATCGCGGCCGCGCTCTTTCTATTTGCTCGCCGCTCGCCGTGGAAGATGGACGTCTGCGCAGTTCCGTCGCGTCTCGCGTCGCACCAAGCCAGTCGAGATGATGATCTTCGTGTTGCTGCCGTGCGTTGGTGCACTAGAACAGCTCTTTTCAGAGCTAAATTCTAAGTTTCAAACAGCTCTTTTCAGGGCTCCATCTCAGCTGTTCCTCGTGGAATGGCGCGAAGTTTCAATGGTCTATCTATCGTGATGAATGCGTAGTGCTTGCTTGTAGATAGTAGCTGTAGTAATGCTTCATGATAGTGCGCAGTACTGTGTATAGGTGTAGCAGTAGCAGATCGATCGTCGCTTGCTTGCTCGCACGCCCAGTAGGTATACTCGCTGCTTGAATGTGACGTCACACGCGTAGGTTCTGACTTAGGTATGTGCACGGCGAAATGCTTGTAGGTAGCGCTTCTATCGCCTTGCCTTTGCGCTCACGTAGGTTTTCGCGCTTGCAGTCGATGTACATGTAGGTATGTATGTTGTAGCGTGACGTAGGCACCTACAGTGCACCCCCTCAAGCGAAGCGTACTGGCAGATTGATGGTGCGGCCGGAACGTGTTTTTTTCGTAGGGTCGTCGGCGCTCTGCAGTGCGGGCTTTGCGGTAGGAGGGACTGGTGAATTTGTAGGTACAGCTGGCGTAGTAGGTACTGTGGTCTGCGTAGGTACGACGGTTGTCGTCGGCGGCGTGTTGCGATCGTGATCTGCGAGTAGGTATGCAGGCTTCAGTCTGTCGATCGAGATAGTAGCTTGACGGTCTGGTAGCTGTAGTGTGAAGAACTTGTCAGTGCGTTTCAGCACACGGTAGGGTCCGTCGTATGGCGGTGAGAGAGGTCTCTTCACGGCGTCGATTCTGACAAACACGTAGTTGCAGTTTTGTAGATCTCGATGGATGAAAATCGGTCGACTGTTGCTATGCGGTTCTGTAGGTACTGGCTTGAGCTTGTCTATCGCTTCTCGAAGTTGGTCGACGTAGGCGTGGTCCATGGTGACGTCATGAGGTGTTGGTATGAAAAAATCACCGGGTAGTCGGATAGTACAGCCGTAGGTAAGTTCGGCTGCACTGACACCGGTATCGCTGCGCGATGCAGTGCGAAGACCCAACATGACTGTAGGTAGCTCGGTCACCCAGTTTTCGGTAGTGAGTCGAGCTGTGAGTGCTGTCTTCATGGATCGGTGCCATCGTTCGATGATTCCGTTCGACTGCGGGTGGTAGGCTGTAGTTTGGATTTTTTCAATACCCATTAGGCGAGTGAGACACGTGAATAGGGCACTCTGGAACTGTCGTCCTTGGTCGCTAGTTAGCCTGTGTGGACATCCGAATCGTGTTATCCAACCTTCGTAGACGATTTTTGCGACTGTCTCAGCTGTGATATCTCGTACTGGGTAAGCTTCTGGCCAACGTGTCGTTCGGTCGATCATTGTCACGACGTAGCGGTATCCGTCAGCAGTGGTAGGTAGAGGTCCGACTATGTCGATGTGTAGGTGAGTAAACCTTGGTGATGCCGGGAACGTTGATATGGCGCTTTGTGTATGCCTGTTTATCTTCGCTCGCTGACATTGTAGACACGTCTTAGTCCATTTGCTGACATCTGCGTTCATTGATGGCCAAAAGTATCGAGTTTGAAGTAGCTTGCGTGTTGTTCTCGTACCAGGATGACTGAGACCGTGAATTGCTTTGAATGCGATTTCACGATACTCAAGCGGTAGGTATGGACGAATGTTGCTCGTAGATACTTCGCAGTAGATCGGTTGATTTGTAGTAGGTAGCGTGACTTTCTTCAGTTTGATGTTGTCTTGTTGCAACAAGGTAGGTATGTTGCTGTCTCGCTCTTGCGCGCTAGCTAGTTCGGCGTAGTCGATAGGTGTCGGGCAGCTGATTTCTTCGACACGTGATAAGGCATCCGCGACGACGTTTTCTTGTCCGCTGACGTGGCGAATATCAGTGGTGAATTCGCTGATGAAAAGTAGCTGTCGCGTGCGTCTCGGTGTCTCGCTGTCTGAACCAATCTTCTTGTATGCGTAGGTAAGAGGTTTGTGATCGGTGAACACGATAACTTCTCGGCCTTCAAACATTTTACGAAAGTGTTTTATCGCCATGAAGATTGCAAGTAGCTCTCTGTCGTAGGTAGAGTACTTTTGTTGGGCTTCAGTGAATTTCTTTGAGAAATATCCGAGTGGTTGCCATCTGTTGTTTACGCGTTGCTGTAGAACGGCGCCGGCCGATGTGCTGCTCGCGTCACACATGAGTGCGAGAGGGACAGAGTGATGCGGGTGAGAGAGTAGAGCAGCTTTTTCGATGCTTTGTTTGCAGTTCGTAAAAGCTTGCGTTGCGTCATCGGTCCATTCAATCTCTGTCTTGTCGCGTTTCTTAGAATTGTGTAGGTATTTACACAGTGGCGCTTGTAGAGTGGCGGCGTTCGGGATATTTGCTCGGTAGAAGTTTAGCATGCCGAGAAATCTTCTTAGTTCTTCGACTGTCTTCGGCTTGGGGTACTCTACTATGGCGTTGACTTTCTCTTGAGGAGGTTTGATGCCTTCAGTGTTCACGGTGAATCCGAGGAATGTGACTTCGCTCTTCCCTAGTACGCATTTCGACGGGTTGATAGTGATTCCATATTCATCGAGTCGTGATAACACGGTACGTAGGTGTTCTCGGTGCTCGGTTTCATTGTTCGACGCGATGAGTAGGTCGTCGATGAATGGAAACACGAAGTCTAAGCCTCGTAGTACTTCATGAATGAAACGTTGAAACGTTTGGCCTGCGTTTTTCAATCCGGGACACATTCGAGGAAATTCGAATAAGCCAAATGGTGTGATTATGGCTGTCTTCTCTATGTCTTGCGGTGCTACCGGTAGCTGTTGGTAGGCTCTGTTGAGATCGAGTGTAGAGAAAATCTTCTTATCGGCGAGTCGGTAGGTAAAGTCTTTGATGCGAGGTATCGGGTAGCGATCGGCTTTTGTTATAGAGTTCAGCCTTCGGTAGTCGCCACACACGCGTAGATCTCCATTTTTCTTCGGTACGACATGTAGAGGGTTAGCCCAAGGGCTTTTGCTTGGACGGCATAGGCCCTGAGCTATCATATTTTCGAACTCCTTCTTGACTTGTTCGTAGCGGTGAGGTGGGAGGGGTCTCGCTCGACAGTGTAGTGGCTGGCCGGTAGTTTCGATCACGTGCTCGACGCTGTGCTTCGGACTGAGTTTCATTGATGTTAATCTTGTAATACCGGGGAATTGAGCGAGAATATCGTGGTAGCTTTGCTGTTCATCGATGCTCATGATTCTGGGCTCGTCCGACTTGCAGATAGGTAGATTCACGGCGAGTAGGGTTCGGCCGTCAATCAGTCGGCGGTTCTTGACATCGACAAGTAGGTTATGGTGATGTAGAAAGTCAGCTCCGATTATTGGTTTATTGACTTTCGCGATGATAAACTTCCAGCGATATGGTCTTCGTAAGTTGAGATTGAGCTCCATTGATTTCTCTCCGTAGGTAGGTATAACGGTGTTGTTTGCGGCGTACAGGTTGAAAGATAGCGGCGGTGCGTTGCATCCTTTTCTTTTTGGTATTACGGATATGTTTGCTCCCGAGTCAACCAAAAAGGTAAGTTTTGAGTTCTTGTCCGTGATAAGTAGGCGGTATTCTTTATCTTGAACGCCGGTGTCCGCCGCTGCCAGCGTTCGGTCTAGTTTTCCGGCTGCTGGTTTTCGTAGGTACTCGTCTTCTTGTAGGTACACGGTGCGTTGCAACGGCGGGCATGTTGTTTGAATTTGTAGTGATAGTAGCACACGCCATCGGTATGCGGACGGTAGTAGGTATTTCCTCTCGAGCGGGAACGGGGACGCGCGGGGTGCGGGGTGTGCGGGGACTTCTCTCGGTAGCGGTATTGTGAACGTGAATGATGTTCGCGTTTAAGTTCGGCGACTTCTAGTGATAGTTTTCTTATTTCGTCGACTAGGGCTTGCGTTTCAGACGGCTTCGCTGGACTCGATTCAGACGGGCTTGCGATTGACGAAATTTGCTGATGCTGTTGTTGCTCCATCATTTTGTCCGCGATGAGTGCGAGGTCGTCTAGTGCAGTGGATTTGCTGATGTTATCGCTTACGACGAGGACTGAGCGTACGTGGGATGGTAAGTGGTTCATCCACATCATACGTAGGGTTGCGTCCGAGATTTTCCCTCTTGCTAGACTCTTCATACGGCGAAGTAGCTGTGTAGGCTTCTGGTCACCGAGTTCCATTTCAGATAGTAGCTTCTGTAGTTGCCGTTCTTCTGACTCCTCGTAGACGGAAATGAGGCGCTCCTTAAGTTCGGTGTATGGTTTCGTATCGGATGGAGTGTAGAGAAGGTCTGCGATCTGCTCGACGTCTTGCTTTTCTAGTTGTGCGATGACCATCTGCGCGAGTTCTTTCTCTCCTCTCTTGCTGTCGGCTGTGACGGCTTCGAATGTGATGAACCAGAGCCTGACGCGGTCGCGCCAGAATTTAGGGATACGCATGGAGAGTGCGATGCCGGCGAGTTCGGTGCGAGGTTGTGGCTTCGGAGTTTCTTTTTCTCCATTGTTTCCCGCGTCGCCTTCGATTACTGGGTTTCCAGGATTTTCGTTGCTGGCCATCTTGACTGTTCAGGTTGCAGAATCTTGAGGTTGCAGGTTGCGGAATTCTTCTGAAGGGTGTCACCACTTTAGCGGTTTGTGTCTGGGTAGTAGACAAGTAAAACTGCTAATTCAGGAGCGAATATTGATGTCTGTTTTATTTACAAAAAGTGCCTAATTATATTTACAAAAGTAGGTTCTCATTTAGCTATTTACATACAGAGCTTATCAACTAATTAAATCTACAAACACATGAAATCATGCGCGCACACATACGCGAAACCGCGGGACGCGAGGGGCGGAGCGTGGCGTTTCGCGGGTCGCGAAATCTGTCGATTCTATAAATAGAGCGATCGCGGCCGCGCTCTTTCTATTTGCTCGCCGCTCGCCGTGGAAGATGGACGTCTGCGCAGTTCCGTCGCGTCTCGCGTCGCACCAAGCCAGTCGAGATGATGATCTTCGTGTTGCTGCCGTGCGTTGGTGCACTAGAACAGCTCTTTTCAGAGCTAAATTCTAAGTTTCAAACAGCTCTTTTCAGGGCTCCATCTCAGCTGTTCCTCGTGGAATGGCGCGAAGTTTCAATGGTCTATCTATCGTGATGAATGCGTAGTGCTTGCTTGTAGATAGTAGCTGTAGTAATGCTTCATGATAGTGCGCAGTACTGTGTATAGGTGTAGCAGTAGCAGATCGATCGTCGCTTGCTTGCTCGCACGCCCAGTAGGTATACTCGCTGCTTGAATGTGACGTCACACGCGTAGGTTCTGACTTAGGTATGTGCACGGCGAAATGCTTGTAGGTAGCGCTTCTATCGCCTTGCCTTTGCGCTCACGTAGGTTTTCGCGCTTGCAGTCGATGTACATGTAGGTATGTATGTTGTAGCGTGACGTAGGCACCTACAAGACCATTCAGATCATTCTTTTAGATCAGGCTACATTCATCTCAATAAAAACAAACTACAACCACTGTTTTATTTCTATACCTAGGTATATAGCTTTTTTCTACACTATGAAATTGTGATTTTAATTTAGAAAACATGTAAGATGACCGTGAAAATCCCAAAACGTAGGTATAAGTAGATTTATTTCATACTCGGTGTTTACCATCCTAGTCAGAGATTGATTATCTGCTCTATGACTAATCTTGGGTTTTTCTGAAATTTGTATCGAAAGCAGTGAAGCACAAAGGCTAATACATACACATATCACGCCTTTATCCCTTGCGGGGTTGGCAGAGCGTTAACGGCCGCAAGAATACGGTCGCTATTGCCACGTCTGACATTTTTGAGGATTGTTTTCCTAGGTTGTTTCAGAAAACATGTGCATCACTATAGTGACAGGTTGTCAGCCTGTCGCCTAAAAATTGTAATACACTAATACTCTCGAGTCCCTTAGTCGCCTCTTACGACACCCGCGGGAAGGATATGGGGTGATGCTATTCTAAGCCGGCATCACACGGCTAAAATTGTCCTTATGAATATAAAGTTATTCTAATGCATGTATATACGTATACTGCACTTTTAAACGTCGGGTGCCCTCGAAAACTCTTGAGCTTCCTCGAGGACATGAAAGGATTTGTTGTTTTTACCGGCAATACATCCCAGCCGTTCGAAATGCGTATAGGTGTTCGCCAAGGCTGCGTGTTAGCTCCTACCCTGTACGTATCTCGCTTCTTAAGCCTAAGCGTAGTAACCAGAATGACTTATTCGTCGATAGCCTTTTGTTTGCTGACGATACAGCCTTCGTTTCCAATTCTCAAAGTAAATAGAATATGACTAATAACGTGAACGTGTTAAAGTAATTTTGTGAATCACCCAGTATTTACAATACCCGGAAGCCAATATATCTCGAAATGTGACATTTTAAATATATTTCCGTCGTCATGTTAGAATATGACCCTGTTGAAACTTCCCATATCAAATACCAATGGTAGTTAATAAAAAATCGTTCATCATGGCGTGTGATGCGGTTCAGAATATCATCATCCCAATTCTACCTGATGGTGTCGTAAAAGCGACTAAGAGATAATCATTAAATTCATTAAGATCAAAAGCGTTCCCTGTGAATGTAGCACTGCGCTCGCTGGCCAATCCGCCTTCCAAGCGAGGGTGAGTATGGAACCCCATAAGTGAAGGCCCATGTCCAGCAGTGGACTGTTGCGGCTGTAAAGATTAAGGTTCTCGTGGCAATAATCCGTATCATCATACCAGCGATTCCAGTCGGAGAGATGACGACGTTTCTGTCGACATTCCCCTTCATCATCTGCAGCATGAGTTTGTGCCCGAACTCGTTCACGGCGCGCGCCACTCGTTCCCTCTCGATGCAGGAGCTAAAAATAAAAATAGTTATTATTAAATGCCGGCTTAGAATAGCATCACCCCACATCCTTCCCGCGGGTGCCGTAAGAGGCGACTAAGGGACTCGAGGGTCAATACATACACACATATATCACGCCTTTATCCCTTGCGGGGTAGGCAGAGCGTTAACGGTCGTAAGAATACGGTCGCTATCGCCACGTCTGACATTTGTGAGGATTGTTTTCCAAGGTTGTTTCAGAAAACATGTGTATTACTATAGTGACAGGTTGTCAGCCTGTCGCCTAAAAATTGTAATACTTTCGAGTCCCTTAGTAGCCTCTTACGACACCCGCGGGAAGGATGTGGGGTGATGCTATTATAAGCCGGCATCACACGGCACTAGCTAACTAGATATAGTACAGAGTATTGACCCGTGCCGTGTGATGCCGGCTTAGAATAGCATCACCCCATATCCTACCCGCGGGTGTCGTAAGAGGCGACTAAGGGACTCGAGGGTATTGGTGTATTACAATTTTTAGGCGACAGGCTGACAACCTGTCACTATAGTGATACACATGTTTTCTGAAACTACCCTGGACAACAATCCTCAAAAATGACAGACGTGGCGATAGCAACCGTATTCTTTATGTATATATGTTTGTATTATTAGGTAGGTACCTACCTGCTCTCTTCATCGTCAGCGGAAATGTGGTGATACACAAATATAAGGTGTAAAAATATTAGCTGCAAATATTTTAAGGGGTGAATCAGCCCATGAAACTGCACAACTTTCCCCAAGGAACACAGGTCGAAATAATCGGTACATTTTGTATAGGAGGTCCTAATTTTTTCTTTAACTTTGTTCAGTTTCATGGGCTGGTTCACCCCTTAAAATATTAGCAGCAATTTTTTTTACACCCTGTATAAAGCGTCGAGTTTATTTTCGTGTATCACAAGCGGGGTCAACGTATCATTGACACCGTGGGTCACGGTCAAACTCGTATCAACGTAAGTACGAGTACAACGGTCAGATTAAGATGCGTACTACGTGTTTCATGAACTATTTTATTACAGCTACTCAGCATGTTTTCGCTAACTAGGGTTTTCCCGAGTTCCGTATGTGTAGAGCCGTTATCCTTCCGAATGGATCACGGTGTGAACTATGTATTGAACTTTGCTATTAGAACTTGAAGGTATAAAGGTGATGTAGAGTGGAAACTCCATTGGGAAACTCATCAAAATAATGTAAGTGAATACCACTAATTTCACGTATTACTTTCCTCGTTAAATTAAAACTACGCCTACTGACTAACATTGCCACTGTTGGTTATTTATAAATGAGCATATGACGTTAACTTTTTGTTAGAAAGATAAGACAAACGTCTTTCTTTCATACAAACTTGCACATTTATAATATTAGTAGGATGACGGTCAAATAGGTATCTTGATACCCGGTGGCCCGTGGAGGGGTGACACACGTGCTCAGTGATATGATAGATACCTAATGATAACGGTGTGGTAGTGGTAAGAGTTCAGTGCATTGTTGTGCTTGCAATAAATAGCCATTCTATGTGTGGTCCCTAAATATATTTATTTTACTTATCTCATTCAATAAAATATTATTAAACATTTTTATCCTACCTTTACTCGTTTTACAATTCAGATTGTTATGAAACAAAATGTTATGAAAACATTGTCGACAACATTTGTAACGTAGTAACTACGGATAAGTTCAAGCAACAAAGATGGGTGGTCTGTGTTTTTACTTTTTTATTTTTATTAACTTAAACTTTATTTTAGATCCGCATGCATCTAAGTTTTTTTTTAAATTCGTCCGTACCGAGGGTAAACCGATTTGGTAAACTTCAGTTGGTCTTTACGATACAGGCTTGCCTAGTGTAAAGATCACCGAAACTAGTGTGACCGGAAATAGACTCTCAGATGCTCTCAGCAATGTTAAAATTTAAATTTTGTTCAACAGTGTTGTACTTAAGTTGTTCTTAATTTTGCTGTAAGAAAACATTTTTCATTTCCATTTTTCAAGTAATCGTTCGTTACACAGTCAGCCAGGTGCCTAGTTACTAATAGCGGTTGTAAAAACTCTGACAGCAGGGTCCATCGGGTCGTTCATCGACTCAATATCAAGTGAAAGAAAGAAGATAGATAAACTCTTTATTGCTTAGGAGAAACACAATATTAAAACACAAAACAGCACAAATACTATAACTAAAAGTAAGCAAAGGCGGCCTTATCGCTTGAAGATGAAGAAGTAAGCATATCTTCATTGACTAGACATACCTGGCTGGATCTGACTCATCTTGCCTAGACCCGGTGACGAAGAGCAGGGCGACGAAAACATTTGCAACATGTCTCATTTTCTGGAAAGGTAGAATAGCAATTAATTTATGGGGGATGTCTCTATTTGCGCGCCCGCATTGCTTTAGTTTTTTTTAGTGATGGTCTAATCGTTTTTGGCCCCGGAGCCATCAAAATTACGCCTGTCGGCTTGGTGGGGAGCAAGAGCAAGGACTCACCCGAAAATAATTGATTGGTTGATTAAACAACCAGCACAATCACTCCCTTGGGGCGAGAGTGGCGAGACTGGGCTTAAAGGAGTTGGTCGGGGAAGAACGGATCGGACTGATGGTTGCTTTAGTGTCCCCGGTTTCTGTGTCCCCGTTAAAAGTGGGACAATGTTTGGCAGGGTGGGGCAAGTTATAGTATGGTAAGACATTGCCCGACCCTCTGTCCCAACTTACCCCACCTTGTCCCACTTTTAACGGGGACAACGGAAATACACCGTTACTTTGACTGAATTTCGATGTTATTATCTTGTGACGCGATGTCCGGTTATTATTATGGAAAAAAAAGTGAGATAGGAATAAGTTAAAGTGTCCTGTGTGAATTAACGCTATTGTTCATTTTATCTTCGTTACATTCTCACGTGTTGTTGCGGCTTTAATTAAGTAAAGTAGGCATAATGAAATAATTTAATCAATCAAATCGGGTAAACGAGACATTTATTGCCGGGTCACGTTAATTTAAAAGTGTACCTATCCATAAAAGTGTGTGATAATGATAATATTAATTTTAGCAACTACTTATAAGTACATACAAAACACGCTATAAGTATTTAACTAACTAGGTACCTATTCAAATAAACCTAGTAATATTATTAAAAACTAGCGGCCTACCTACTCATTTAGACACATACAGAAGCGTCGACTTTACTTTAGGTAGACTATGTATGTATCTCTCTTTTCGTGTGGGACACCAAGTCGTCCAACGACCCAGTGAACCCTAGTGTCAGAATCTGTCACTGACACTTTTTTGTCACTTTGTAGCGATTATTGATATGCAATTAATTTCGCTTACAAACATTAAATTTAAATTTTAAAGAAAATAACCAGTATTATATTGATTCCTTTTATGTTAGAGTGGTAGGAAGAACGAGTTTATCATTTAAATTATTTATGTAGTTAGTTATGCTAAACCATCACAAAAGACGTAAGCACGTACATACGGAGTTACTAGATTATAATTATGTTAGATGACCTTTAGTTAAAAAATAGGCAATTACGGTCTAGATAGATAGGTTGTTAAGCGGTGCGGAAAGTTTGCTCAGATGAATAGGTACCAACTTATCTATTATCCTCCTAAGTTCAAGTTTTTTATTGCATAGTCAAATTCACATACAAAGATGGTACAAATGACATCATGTTAGTTAGAGTACAGCAACATAGAGAGAGCACATTGTACAGGGTGTATTCTCCTGGTCCATAATGCTTGCCTGAATCCAGTTAACCTTCCTGTGTACCTAAGTTCAAATTATGTGTAGGTAGGTAATTAGGTAATTTATTTTTTCAGTTTTTTACTTACATTATTTGAATAAGCTTTCACAATTTAAACAAAAATTCACAGCATAAGCAGCACATTTGTTGGAAACACTTTTTATAACATTTCCAGTATTTTAACGTAATATTTAATGTGGTCACAAGGAGAACGACGAGCGCGACCTCGCACAACGAATGCTCATTGAGCAACTAAGAACCTTGCTCTGCTCGTTTGCAGTGTGGAGAGGAAACGCATAAACACGCGTTGTATGGTGTGATTTAACTGGACAAAAAACACTGTGTGAGAAAACACGTAACTGAAAAACTCTGTGAACCGTATTAATAAACCGTGGAAATGTTTTCATAGTCAAAAATATGTGTGAATTTTTGAGGGTGTGTGGGAATCGACAAGTACAGTAGAACGTGTGATACAAGCATTCAAAGTAGCAGATTTTCGCATGAAACGAAAACGAGCGTTTCAAAAATAGAGCTCCGCCGCCGTTCGTTGTGGACTTCCCACGAAAAATGTTTTAAATGACACTTATAAACGTTTGCCGTGTGATGCCGGTCTAGAATAGCATCACCCCATTTCTTTCCCGTGGGTGCCGTAAGAGGCGACTAAGGGACTCGAGGGTTCCATTGTGTATTACAACTATAGGCGACAGGCTGACAACCTGTCTCTAGTGTTACATGAATCATCTGAAGTGCCCACAATATTTTGTTAAACGTGGCAATAGCGACAGTATTTAACGGGCGGTATTGCTCGCCTACCCCGCAAGGGTTAGAGGCGTGATATGTGTATGTATGTAAACGACAGAATAGGGGTCATGGAAACATTTTTCGCGGCACGAACTCTTTTTCTGAATTGTTTGTTTTCGATTGTGTGCTACGAAAGCGCTATCGTAAAATCGGCATTTTTGAAATGAAATCGTCCACGGAAATCGAAAACATGTGGTCTAACCACTGTTTCCATTCTACTATTCACCAAAACAGCTGATTGTCAAATCTACCGAGACAGAAGTAAAAAAAGTTGGCAAGTATGCGAGTGTTTATTTGTTTTGTATCTCTCTACCTACTACCCTTAATTTTTAACCGACTAAACTGGACTAAACTAGATAACTAGTTCTCAGTTTGACCTGTGTATGTTGGTCCGCGATAATCTCGCGTTTGGTTGAACGGATTTTGAGCAGACCGAAATGTTAGACTAAGGAGGTTTTTATTCATGGACAAAAAAAGGAGGTTCGCACATGTACACGTTCTTTGAAGTCGGTTCTCCTTTTATAAAAAGTTATTTGTGAGTGTAAGTTTAATTTTGTATTGTCTCGAGAAATATAATTTGAGCTGATTCGGCTTCACGTCTTCTTTATGCGAGTACAATAGAACAAGACTTATAGAATAAAAATAATCGTTTTGAGATAACATTCAATAGCTCAAATTATATTTCCTAAACTATACATTTTTGTTTTCGTGTGTAACTGTTGTGCTTTTTGGTTTGAAGTCATAGATGCTAGGAAAATAGCGTATAAAACTATATTTCACGGAGCAAGTTTGAGCAGCATTTGAAAAATCCACAAAGTCAATTTGGGACGGGCAGGTCGCTATTTCCCTACACTTAGTTTTATATGAAAAGCAGTAACAAAATAAATAAAACTCTGGATTATCAATATTTTATAAATATTCGTAAATATAGGTCAAATGTGGTACAATACAATTAAAATCAGAGGAAATATTTTTATCAATTTCATATCAAAAGGAAACATCCATGCATTATTTTCTACACTTTATCATAATCTTAATTTACGAACGAACTGTAAAATATTATACAATATTTTAGCTTTAATGTATAGGAACATGTGAGCTTGCTAATAATAGGGTGAGCACTTGTGAATCGGTCTGTTCAAGTAAACAGAGTGTGATTAATTTGATTTTTGACATAGACCTGAAAATTGAAATATCGTCGCAACCATATTCATAATAAAAATTATAAACACAGTTGCAAAGTACAAAAGATGTTCACCCTACTCATAGCAGTAGACTCTTAACAGAATCCGTAGCTTAATAAAATCACTAACTTGAACCAAAACTTACTTTAAATGCAATAAAAATTGAATACTCAATTTAAAAGCAGTAAATACTACAATTCACTTACAGGTAGTAATTTTTTTACATGTGGTTGAGAACACAGTATGCGATAGAGTGTAGAAAATTTAAATATCCACATTAAAAAAGTGCATAAAACCAATAAAACATTGCACAAACTTTACCTATCCTAAATTTACTGTAAGATAATACAGTCATACAGTTTTAATGTTGGTGGCAATACCTAAATTCACAAACACAAGTAGCTTCCGAGATTTAAGCTACGAATATTGCAATACACCTGAAATATGCCACTTTGGTAGGACCAGCCGACCTCCTCATAGACTAGAGATACATGGGTCACACACACCTCACCTAATTCACAAATTTAAACATTCTGTCAATATTTTAGATTTAGCTTTAGCAAGAATAGTCATAGTGCTGCGTTTACAGAACAAGCAACAGTGACCATTGACCACATTTTACTACGAAATGAGTACTCTTCAAATATTTATACACCAATAATTACAAATTCACACACACATTATACCTAGAACTGTTTAATATTCCATATATGTTTTATTGGTTTTATTCCGCGTCAAACGAATAGAAAAGAGGTCTATTACATACAGATGATTACCATTTATAATTTACGAACTAATTAATAAGAAATAACCATTTTAATACTTTAAGACATAAATAATAACACATTTTAAACAATTTAACTTGCTTTCTTTGACTTAAAATCTCTTATGTCTATATTCGACTACACTAATAGTATAACCAAGTCCGTTATTTTATACATAGTTAACTATCCTAAACTGACGTAATGTAAAAGGCGGTAGGCAGACAACTCCTTATAGCTATGGACTCAGGAACAGAGTGTGCGGCGTCGTGCGGCTGTCGCGACGGCCGGCGACTGTCGCAGCGACCTGCGACAACGCAGCGGCCGAGAGAGTCGCACGAGATTTGGCAGTTCAACGTTAGTGTTGCAAACTAACCATTGCTTTATAGGTGGGCTGCAAATCTACAAGAATTGACAGTACACGAATAAATTGGTGCCTGTTGTGTTTCTAAAGTAGAAAATTTTGTAACTGACTTTCACTCATGGATCGTAACAACGATAGTCTAACATTACACAAACGACATTCTGTGTATATTTTTTATTACTTTATTTGTACAGATTTAAAGAGATTCGCATTTTACATGACACGACTAAAGTATGATTGACATAGTTATTGCTTTCGGTTAACAGAACAGGAATCTCTTTATAACTGCCAGATGACACTTGGGTCTCGGTAAATAACACCGAATTTCTTACCACAAACAAACATACACATAAATAGCTACTACTAACGTAACACACGCACACTCGTTATGTATCTACTACCAACATGGTGGCTGAACTAGCGCAACTTAATAATGAATAAATGATCAGTCTTTAAACGAAACGGTCCATCAGTTGGACCAGTCAGTCTCGCCACTCAGTTTCGGGACGATCTCGAGGTCACATGGTTTCGAAGTCTTATGTATCAAGTTCGCGAGGTCTCATGTATCGAGTTCGCAAGGTCTCAAGTATCGAGTTCTCCTACATCGAGTCAGCGAGGTCTCATACATCGACTTAGCGAGGTCTCGTACATCGAGTTCGCGAAGTTTCATGTATCAAGTCCGCGAGGTCTCAAGTATCGAGTTCGCGAGGTCTACTACATCGAGTTAGCGAGGTCTCATACATCGAGTTCGCAAGGTCTCATACATTAAGTTCACGAGGTTTCATACATCGAGTTCACGAGGTCTCGAAACATCGAAGTAGTGAAGTGAGGTCTCGGGATTTCGAGATCGTGAGGTCAAAATATCGATTTTGCCAAAGCTCGAGGTCACTCTGTTGCTGAGTCTGACTTAAAACGTAATAAATACATTCAAAACTTACATGAAGAATATTAACAAAAGCACTACAGGTTAAATTTATAACAAAAATGTCAGCACATTAAAGCAAACAATAATTTAATCACTGTTTCGGGATTACTTTACCTAGTGGACCGTTACTTGATGTCCAAAATCTTAAAATTAAAATTAGTGAAGTGTCACTCATACATAATTTACATGTACCTACCAAATATTGATGATCACATCATCAAATTTTACTGTAGATTGCCTATCCTTTGCCACACCTTAGTATGAGATAAACATGACAACATACAGGATTTTTTCTCTTTGATATAATTTTGATGATTAGGTACCTAATTGTCCTAGAATTTCTGATCTAAAAGGTCTCAGTTAAGGACATTTTACACTAAGCAATACATAAGCTAGACAGATTAATTGAATACATTACAATATAACTGATTGTCCAATTTACTAGGAAAGTATTCTATAAAATGGAGATTTTAACAACATGGAATGCTCTAAAAATTCTGACTCTAATATTTTGATTATGATGGTAAGATGGACAATATTCACTTAGATGTCAAGAATAAGCATCAAAGCACTGGGTATAATATAATATGCCACTGGATTTCAGACCAAACTTACAATTAACAAGAATTATGAAGAAGTTATAACAAAATGTCAATTAATTGGAGCCAATGCTCATCATATAATATTATATGTCAGGTGAATATCATATGAAAACCACAGAGCATGACATACATACAATCTAATGAAAATAAAAGTTGAAATGATACTATGCATAGGTCAGACGTCTTCCTAGCCGCATGCCTCGATACTCACATTGACTAATAGTAACAACTATTAGACTCAATTTAATGGTGATAAAATTCTACTAATCATATTGCCGAATGCAACAACCCTCTTTAGTACCAACCTCATATCAAATTATTGCTTCCATGATGGTGAATCTTATCCTTACATTCCAATTTATTACAAAGTAGTACAAAAATTATCACAAAGCTTAATTTTATTACGCAAGACTCGAATACCCTAATCTTTCCTAGAGACGTCATGAAAATAACAGTTGGCACGCGGCAATCTACCCTCAGCCTTCCTTACCCGATCAGTCCTCCCTCCCACAGCGCGCGACAAACAAACGCCCAAACACTAAAATAATTAATTACATTTGAGACTAAACCAAGCTCCGCCTCTACCACCGGCTCCTCCCACTCGACGCTTTAAAACAAACAAAGACGCAGACTTATCGATTCGTCACTTTGGAAAATACAACTAAAAGACTAACGATTTAAAACTATATTCGAGGAGATCGCGATTCATCGATGCGATCACGAGTGTTTCACCACGATGACGCCCGGCCGCGGCGGCGGCTGCAGGGGCTGCAGGGCCGCGTGGGGCGCCAGGGCCGCGTGGGCCGCCAGCGGCGCCGGCTTCTTGGTGAGCGCGAGCGGCGCGTCGCCCGCCTCGCCGAACAGGTGGTCGCCCTCGAGGTGGCGGATGGCCTCCACGATGGTCTCGAGGTTCTGGCGGCTCGTGCTGGCCAGGTACAGGCGGCTGGCGGCTGCCGCGGCCGCCGCCGACCCCGCGTCCGGCAGCACCTCCACCTCTACGCGCGGCTCCGCCTTGATAGCCGCCTCCAGCAGCGGCGCGGCGGGGGCGGGGGCAGGGGCGGCGGCGGGGGTGGGCGCGGGCGAGGGCACGGGCGCGGCGGGCGTGGCGGGGGCGGCGGGCCGCGGCACGACGGCGATGAGCGCGGGCACGGGCTTTACGTCGGCCAGGGCGTCTTCGACCACCTCGGTCTCGAGCTTGCAGTCCTGCAGCAGGTCAGTGCGGTCGGCGCGCGGCGTGGCGGGCGCGGGGAGCGGGGCGGACGCGGGGAGGGGCGCGGGGGTGTCGGGGTAGAGCTGTCCCTCGAGCGCGTGCAGGCGGTCCTCGAGCAGGCGGCGCAGGCGGCGCTCGCGCTCGAGCTGCGCGCGCAGGTCGGCGTCGGGCTCCTTCTTGTGCTGCAGCGCGGTGAGCGTGATGACGGCGCAGGGCTCGGGCGAGCGCGACGCGTCGTCGGTGGAGTCGGGGGGGATGGCGGTCACGTGCGACAGAATCTCGCTTTTCCTCTTCTTCAGTGGTACCTCACCACCCTCGTGCTGGTTCAGAAGTCTTTTCAGTTGGCAGTTTTGTGAAAGGAGCCTCGTCTTTTCTTGTTCCAAGGAGTAGATGTATTCTGCTGTTTGTTGTAAAATAGCAGCCTGGAAAAATGTAATAAAAAACTCAGTTAGAGAAATTAAGACATAAAGCATTTGCTTTTTTTTTATTACTTCATAAAACTAGATTTAAAAAAGAATTCCCTCCTTTAACTTGTCTCTGGGTGGTGATGCTTGCACTGAGTGTGATGACTTACTTTGCTGAGCTTCTCTCCCTCGTGGCGCGGCAGCAGCGTGCGCAGCGCCTGGAACCCGGCGTTGATGCTCTGCATGCGTCGCCGCTCGTTGCTGTTGGCGATCTCTCTACGAATTCTCTTCTCTGCCTCCATTGTTTTGCTTCCCGAAGAGTGCTTTTCACTCCTAAAAATATAAAAGGACACTCTATAATCACTTGCTTAAAATATAAGGTGTAAAAACAATATTTTAAGGGGTGAACCAGCCCATGAAACTGAACAACTTACTCCAAGAAGCATAGGTCAAAAATTTTAAATTTTTTTGAACCTCCTAAACAAACTGATTTGGTTGGTTGGTAATTTTGTATGGGGAGTCCAAATTTTTTTCATATTTCGACCAATGTTCCTTGGGTGAAGTTTCATGGGTTGGCTTACTCCTTAAAATATTTGCAGCAAATTTTACACTTGTATAAAAACCCAACTTTATGGTGGTGAGTGGATAAAAACCCAACTTTATGGTGGTGAGTGGAAAATGGAAGAGTACCTTTTGGAAACCTAAATCTAGCAGTGGAATACTATAAACTTATATTATTTGACGTGAACCAGATCCTAAACCCTCAACAATTGATGTGTTTAGATACATCCATGACGTCCTCAGTTGCTCACCAACTTCAGCATAAGGCATTTACAGAGACTACCTGACTGCCTTCCCATTTAAATGTTCCTTATAAACATATACAAAATAAGATGATCCTTTTTTCTACTGTGACAAAGTATGAGCAACCCTTATGGACTTAGTTATATCATATTCAATATCACAATAGTTATTAAATAAACATGACAGACAAATATGGTAGAAAAATATTTACAAAGATATTTTATACGAGAACTGTAGAAAGCCTAAACACATACATATTGAATCCATTTTATATCAGTGTCAATTAGTAAAGGTAGTGACGGTGATAGATTGGTTGAGACAGTTCTAAACAATAGGAGACGGGTCACCCATTCGCGACCACCGCTGGTGTCAAACACCAAGGTGCAAAGAATGAACAGTCAAAAGCTTCAGACACCGTATTATTACTGCACACATGGTTCTACACCTCAGGGTTAGAGCACAGAAAACCACCATCAATAACCAATCATTATAATTATGTGTATTTGTAACATTTTCATTTTTATTTCCAAATAGCTTATGTTATACCTACAAAGCTACATTGCTCTGACTGCCAACTCAGTTTTTGTGATACATTTACATTACATATCCACTGCAATTTGAATTTCCAATGTAAACAAAGAATTTAAATGTGCTGAAAACATCTGTTCTTCCATATGAGCTAGTTGAACCCCATGTATGTATAGACTGCATGAATTTTAAATAAGCTATTTATATTTAGCAATATTGTGTGTTTAGACTTTGAAAGTAATGTTGCATAAAGTGAGACATCACAGCATAGTGAGAAATGGTTGAAACTGAGGCAGAAACATGCTTCTTGTAATGTGGCTCAGTTGATGTACAGCAAATAGTATGTAAATATAGTCTTTGGAGATTTACATGATCAAACATATGAGTTTAGGGATAAATTTGCACCTAAAAACATATGAATGGCTGTATTTACGCTAAATGATACATGTGTTTGATAGTACGATATCATCGCGGCGGATAGGTAGTGGCGCCTACTACGCCTATTTGATTTGTCCAAACATGGCGGCTCAACAGCTGACTATGGCACCGGCACAGGCGGGAGTGGCGTCATATGGCCCGCGAAATCATACCTACCTCAACAATCAGGTCAAAATATGTGTGTTTACACTTCACATGACAATAAAATACAGCGAAAAGACAATCCTGAGCAGATTGTAGTGCTAAATCGGCGACCACGCCGGGTGTGCATACCTGCTGAAAGCGTGATCCGATGCCTCTTCTTCGTACAGGTTGTAATCCTCCACCTCCATCAAACAAACATCATTGCCGTGTAAAGACATGACTCTGACGCACTAATATAAGGTGTTCCACATCTAATTTACACTGAATTACACCAGAAAAGTCCAAATTAGTTTTTACATTAGCCACAATGGCGGGAAATGACAATGAGTTCGGTCAGGTGACGCTACATAAATTTTGGCCGTCACTCGAACACAATACACACAAGTCACTATTTATATCACTAGTCACAATGTAATACACAAAATGAAACACAATTTATTTGATTTTACGCAAAGAACTTTTTAAAAACAGCAATTATATGGAGGGAGTCAAGGGCAACGTAACATCATCGATGCAAACTACGCCATACTCTATAGTCTATGGCCGGTCCACATGGTTGCCATAAAACTCCGTTCTTATATTTTTTTTACAATGGCAACTTTTTTGTAACTATAAATTTTATGGTCTCTGCAGACGAATTTTTTTCATCTTAACGTTATCGGATAGGTATCTCAAATTCATACGTAGCACGTCATTATGGATCACACCCACACATCTAAAAGCTCTGATACTAGGTTTGTTGGGTCGGGAGCGCAGAGATCAGGTTTTCTGATTCAGTTTTCTGGATGCTATTTTTTTATACAAAATGTTTCAGCTACCGCACACGTTCGAACGGAAAAAACCTAATAACGTCACCCCGAATGATTTTGTTCATGTTGGCGAACATTTACGGAATTTTCATTCAGAATTGTGCTTGCGCTGTGCTGAGCGGACGTATGTCGTATGCTCTTAATTTTGCTTTTCTGAGACAGAAAGGACTCCCAGATATTGACAGCGTTTTACCTTACAATAAAACGCTTATTAAATAACTTACCATATTCAAACCTAAATATTATGAGATGGCAATCCTGTTTTTCCCCTGCCGGTCGCTGTCGTCGTATCCCTATCTCTTTCTAACATGCTCCGTCTCGTTCTTCCACCCCTCCTCACAGGCGTGCACTCAAGAGGTCCAGAGTGCTATTAAAATCATTGTGTTTCATAATATGTGGTATGCTACAAAGGTATAACATACACAACACGGGTATGTTATAACTTGTTCACCAGGCAGTGTTGAAAACCTTAGGTTTGAATATGGTAAGTTATTTAATAAGCGTTTTATTGTAAGGTAAAACGCTGTCATTAAACAACTGTACGATATTCAAACCTAAATATTATGAGATATGTTTGTTATCGCCTGGTGGAAGAACGCCAATGTGATTGTTCATACTAATTCATGTACATGAATGCCTATAAAAAGTTACCTATATTTATTTCAAAGTTAGGTCAATTTATCTTAGGTTAACATAAGTTAGGTTTTCCCATGTTAGGTTAAACCAGAGTATGATGGAGTGTAGGCAACTATTCAATGCAAAATACTGAATTAGTATGGACTGGATAAGTAGGTAAAGTAGACTGAAAGTGAATTTGTATTTATGTGTGTATGTGTGATATCCAGAGTACCTCATTTGTGTACCTACTTATCACCAGAATCCAATATTACCGACATCCTAGACTTATTTTTATCCAACTTGTCTGGACTATGTAGGTTATATTGAATACTCATGTAAAATGATGTCATAATCAAATGAGTATTTTAAAATAAAGAGCAGAGTAAATAAAAACAGAATTTGTAGTTTTCACTTATTATTTCTCATTATAATATTATGTAATTATTATAACACACCAATGTATAGAAATCACATTCAAACAAACGGATAAATTAGTAAGAGCTAAACTCAATTAACGTACGGTAAATTAACTTATATAAGTACACAGCATAGTTTTGCTTAATTGATTGCATGAAATAGACGAGTGACTGTATTAGTAGAACTAGAAACATTACTTGGTAAAATAGTACGTCTGTAAAATCTAGCAAACGTGTTGGGAGATCTCCAATTGCCCCTGCTAAGAATCTCGTCCAAGGGGAAGTTCAGCATCCAGTTCTTAGAGGCCACAGCGGGCCTGATGCTGCCTGCCGAAGCTTTGACGCCTGCTTCCTGCAATAGAGATTTGATCCAATTTGCGATAACTGTTCTAGAAGCAGGCTTCGGGGGCCCGCAAGCTGTTATAAATAGACTGTTCGTTTTACAAATAGATCGTCTCTGAGAAGTCAAGTTAATGAGAGATTTGACTAAAAAGACTGGGTCGAGTGTGTCACATTCAGTATTAGCAATAAGCTTCCATCCAGACTGCCTATATTCTGCACAATCTGTTTTAGACCCAAAAATAGGCCAAAAAATTATCTCATTGTCAGAAATCGAACAATGTTCGGAATCTATGGATAGTAATGTTAGATCATGAACCCTGCGGCCCGAGCACAATAAGAGAATACAAGCTGTCCTACGGCAACACTCATACAAGGTTAATTGTTGAGAAAAATTGTTTGTTAGCCAGGTAGACAACTGATCGATATCCCATATGGGTGGCTTTGTGTCTTTCGGGGTTTGATTTGATATAGCTTTCAAAATACGGGTAACCAATGGGTGAGAACTTAGGTTAGTGGCCTTATTTGGATCACATAGGGTAGCTACTACAGACCTATGTAGTAAAACAGTGCGGTAGGACAATTTGTTAATAAGATAAAGGTCAGATAAGAATCGAGCAAGGTCTGATCCAGATGGGGAGTTCTGACTAACCTGATTCATTATGGACCAATTGCACCAGCGACGCCAGGCAGCATCGTAAGATTTTTTGGTAGATAATCTCCAGCTAGATTGTAGCAGATTTAGTTGTTCAGACGTCCAACCACTCAATTTTGTCTCCCAGCCCCACATTTCCATATTTCTAGATGCAGATCTTGAATTTTCGCTGGAGGGAGTTTCGTTCTGGTGTTGATCAGAACTTCGTGCAGGTTGTATATTGAAAAGGGGGCGTCTATTGCACGACTCTTCAAGTCCGGGCGCCAGAAAGCTTTCTCCCATCGAGGAGCTATGACTAGAAAGATTCCTCTCGCATTGTTCATGTGAGCCAAAACTTTTGGCATTAAGTATGGGGGAGGAAAAATCCATGCTAGTTTGAATTCCCACTGGCGAGAGAACGCGTCCACAAACACCGCGTTCCTGTCCGTTATGTCCAACGTCACGTATTGAGGAACGACGTGTGCTTGGTGGGATGCAAAAAGGTCTATTTCGGGTTTCCCCCATTTGTCGAAGACCGTTTTCGTCAAAGTGGGGAGAAGATGCCATTCCGGATGTGCGTATCCCCGGGATAGATGATCCGCTTCCGTGTTGTACCTGCCTGGCAGGTGATATAGGCTGAGCCGTATATTGTACATTTGGAGTGTTCGGAACACTTGATATGTAAGCTTCATTAGAGCCTCGGATCGGGTCCCTCCTTGGTTTTTGAGGTAAGCCAAAACAGTTTTGTTGTCCGACTGTACAGATACTGTTGAATGTACCAGAGCGTGGCCGTGATCTTTTAGGACATGCAGAATCGCTAGCATCTCTTTTTGATTCGAGTGTAACCTGCTTTCCTGTTGGTTCCATACTCCGCTTAGCTTTAAGTTGTCTAGTTGTGCTCCCCAACCTGTCCCTGACGCGTCCGTCGACAGGTAATGGCTCGGGTTCGGAATGTGCAATGGAGAGGAACTGCGATGGAAGTTCAGCCACCATTGTAGATCTGTCAAAGTGTCCACAGGGAACGGATGGACTTTTTGGGGAGCTTCTGTCAACAATTGGTTGCAAAATCGAAGTAGCCTTCGATAGTTCAGGCGTCCGTACGGGACCACAAGGCACGCAAAATTCAGCAGGCCTATAAGACTTTGGAGGTCTTTCAAAGATGTCTTCCCGTTCGATAAGGATTGGGTGATTTTCATTCTGATAGCAGTTAATTTTTGGTCTGGCAGATATTTCAAATTTATGAGCGGATCCCAAATGATTCCCAGGAATTGAATGTGCGTTTGTGGTGACAATACACATTTTTTGTAATTTATCTGCCATCCTAAACTCTCGAGTAAGTTCGTTACAAATAAAATTTGGTTTTGGAGTACATCCTGGTTCTGGTGAGCAAGGAGGAAATCGTCCAGGTATACCGGTATTCGTACTCCTTGTTCCCTGATAATTTGAGCTACCCAGTTGGTGAGGCTCGCGAACATTTTGGGAGCGGTTGCTAGGCCAAACGGCAAGCACGTCATTTCCAGAAGTTCGCCTTCGAAGACGAGGCGTAGAAACCTTCGATGAGAAGGGGCAACCGGTAGATGGAAATATGCATTCGATAAATCGATTTTTGCCATCCAGTCTTTCGGTTGTAGAAATGTGGGAACTTTTTGTTGATTGATCAGTTTGAATTTGCTGACTTGAACATATTTGTTCAAACTTTGAAGGTTGAACACTGGCCGAAATGAGCCGTCGTCCTTTTCCCTGAGGAAAAGCGACGATATGAAGCTTGGAGTGAGCTGCGCGCTCTCGAGAACTTGCATCTTCTTTAAAGTTTGAATTTCCAATGTCATTTCCGGGGAATAGGGTACTACGACATGCCGGTTGGTAAATGGTATTATTAGAGGTGGTTTGGACTTGAACGGTATGCGGTACCCTTCTCTGATTGTTTTTAAAATCATAGGTGGAGCCTTGAGGGCTTCCCATGCAGCATGAAAAGCCTGAAGGCGACTGCCTCGAAATTGTGAGTCAGAACTTTCTTCTTGGCTTGCCTCTGCGCGAGGCGCCTGTTTTTGCCTTATCCTCATTGGATTTAGGCACTCCGAAACGAAAGGGGTGGCCTTGCGTGGGCGCCCTGATAACTCCGGGCGAGAAGTTAGGACTGTATAGAGGCATAGCAGCTCCTTCCGCAGGAGTGTAAATGAGGGGTTGAAATGGTACACCATGCGCTGGCGTTATCATGCGGTTATTGTTAGACCATGCGTTACCCTCTTTCCAATTATGCGAAGGTATTTTAGAAACTTTCGGTGTATTATATCTGCCCTGGGACGGAGGTTTACTATTCGGTGCCTTAAGAGGCCAAAAGGTTTTGCTCATGCCCCCTTGTTTTTCTATTGTTTCCGAAAAAATTTTGGGTGTGAATAAGTATTCACAATTTGGGGGTATTTTTCTTAAACTGGCTTTCACAAATTTGTCTTTGACGCCACGTAAGATTGCGTCACGACGCTGTTCGATCAAGTCTGCTCTGTGGCCGCAAGCCATTTGCAAAAGGTCATTTGAAATTTTTTGAAAGTCATCGGAAAAAATTTCTTTGATTTTATTTTCAATACTTGACAAGTCAACGATCTCCGAGGATCTGAACCAAGACATAAGGCTTTGGAACCCGACTTCGACAGCCTCCTGTTGTTTCATCAAACCTTGAGTTATGGCTGCGAAACCTTTTTCCGTAACAGCCAAATGATTAAACTTGTCGTAGGGTTTGATTTCATCATTACACTCTAAGTTAGTAAAACCGGGGGTTGAGCAAAATCTTTTTTGAGCGTCTGAATAACGCACCTCGGACCAATCCGTGGATTCAAAATGCTGAATATTTTTCAGTTTTTCTAAACGAATTTCATCAGATTTTAGAATTGACGGTTCTTTGAGGGTAGTTTGTAAATTTAACGAAAAATTTTTATATTCTTGTTCACATTCCGTGTCAAATAAATCATCACTAGCATTTAATGAAATTACGTCATCATCATCACGGTCAATAACGTTGATGTTCCGAGCATCAACATAACCCTTATCTTGGTGCATCGCGGGGCCATTACGTGACCAGTTGACACTTTGCAAAAAATTCTGGATTGAACTGACCTGTTGTACCAAATTATTTAATATCTGGTCCTCTTGGCAGTTTCTCTTAGATGTCTCCATGGACTCGGGCGGAGCCTTGCGTTTGCGCGCCATTGCCGCCGGTATGTCTGCCGCGTGCTGACCAGCGCCCACTTCCGCCTCGTTTTCCGAGATTGCAGGCGACGCGATATTTTCTTCCATAATTTCTCTGGAAAATTCACATTTTTTAACAAGGGATTTTTAAAATTATATATAAATAAAACGATCGATAAAATCGATAGAAAATTGTCGTATTTCGACGTTGACGGTAGCTAAACTGAAATAAAAAACTTACATTCAGTACAGCGGTGCTGAAATATGTAAGATTTATTATAGCAAAAATAAAATAAATTATTTTTTTAACAGAATTTGAGACTTACCAGCAGTTTAGCTAACACGACCAGTCGCGGCGAAATACAGAACACCAATGATTTTAATAGCACTCTGGACCTCTTGAGTGCACGCCTGTGAGGAGGGGTGGAAGAACGAGACGGAGCATGTTAGAAAGAGATAGGGATACGACGACAGCGACCGGCAGGGGAAAAACAGGATTGCCATCTCATAATATTTAGGTTTGAATATCGTACAGTTGTTTAATCTATTAGTATTTAATGGATGTACCCAATAGCGTCGTGTCGGTTTTTTTTCGACAAGCGCTAGTAATAAAGCAATTTCTAACAATTCATCGTCGTCCATTTTACGTGTTTCTACGCACCACTTAGAGTAGTGGCAGCAAAATTTCCTGAATGAAAAAACCGAATGTGTGCGGTAAGCACACGGAATCCCGGATCTAAAAACTTGATCTGAAAATCTGATTCGGTTTCCTGATGACTGCGGCCAGCTTTATACCGTTTTTTTCGTAGTTGTGTCCGAAATATGCACTACACCGAAAAATTTATTTGCGCTTTCGCGAAAAAATCCAACGAAAAATTTCGTCGTCTGCAAATACCATTAGATAGGAGACATAGACTAGAGCGCATCTTTGAACTCTATGGCTAATGTGTCTATGGTTTTCATGTTTGAATGTTGGCCAAATTGAAGCGTCTACAGGGAACGGGCCAATCAAAAATGAGTTTCAATTTTGAATTTGTTCAAGGTGGGGATTTTGTCCTGCCGCCATATTGTGTTGAGCTGTGAGTGCTGAAAGTGGATAATTTACGGTTGTAGTGTAAATTCTTTGTCAATAAAAATTTGGATTGATATCTCCAAAGGTAAGCGTTAAAATAATATTAGTTTTTGTTATGATTACCAGTACAATTATTTAATTACACTTGAAAGTCTGGTGCCGGCTGTCCAGTTCCATCTGTATCCTAGCTCTCGTAAAAGTACGGTTGAATCTAAACGGAGATTATCTACCTCAGATAAATCTTTGTCTGTTATTATGTTATTTATGTAGATTAGATTACACCATAATTTTGTCCCATTGCATGCCACATAAATTATTTCACAATACAAAAGAAACTAAATCTGCAGGTAGGTAGGTGCACCAGCCTTAGTAAATCTTGCTTCCTTTCTAACGATCCATCCGCTTGAATCTATGTAAACTCATTCTTCTTGGTAATAACTTGATAAATATATCAAAGAATGTACATGAGCGACTGAGCATAATTCCGGGAAATCCGTTCTTTGTGAATTACATCGCGACGATGAATCACCGTGCGTGGGGCTGGGGGAGACTTAAAAGTAGGTGCACTCTAAAGCAAGGGTGTAGTACGCGTGTACGGTACGACAACAACGTATTTTTGGTCAGAGTATACTTTTCGACTAAACATCATCATCTTCATTCATCATTGGCCTCATACGTCTGTGACAGACGATTTAGTCTGTGTCTGAGGCAAGACTTTTCATGGCTATATAAGCTGATGCGGGAACGGCATAACTTTCCGCACGCTCTACAGGTGAAGGTGGAATTCGACTCTGGCACATGCATTTTAAGGTGTCGTTTTTGCCTTTTATTAGCGAGGTCAGAGAACCAGGCATCGTCATGAGTCTTACGCCTATCAAATACACGCTTTCGCCATTCGTTCCTATCCTCAGCAAGCTTCTCCCAGCTTTGATGATCGATGGCAAACGCAGCCATATCCCGCGTGGCGCAATCTTTGAAAACAGTATGGGTCTTCTAACCCCTCTTTTGGCGTTAGAACAATAATCTTGGTTTTTGTGGTCAGATATTAATTATTTCATACTCTTGCACTGAGCCTACTAAACATGGTTCATGCTTTTTTAACTCAACATAGGTAGGTACCTATATACCTATCATAAATTCGCAATTCCCACTCAAGGCTTTTACTTTAAATTATTTGGGCATAGTCGGTAACGAGAGTGAATTTCTCGTTGCTTTTACCCTGGTAGAGAGGCAGTCATATGCTGGTCCATTCTACACCCATTGAATTTGGCTGGACAGTCCATTGTTATGCTATCAAGTCAATTATAGTAGGTGGTATCCATTGTAAGTGATTGAAGTTGGACACTGAAATGGTCTGGAAGTCTTGGAATAGGTGGTCTTCTCATGAATACATACAGTTTCAAAATATATAATTTCGTTTTTGACTGACTACTTGCCATGAAGATTACAATCATGGTTCCCATTATGATGGCTATGCTTTATGGCAGCCATTCTTTGTTTGCATTAGGTCCACATGAAGACTACATGTGAATATAAATTTGCTATAACAATGGGCATGTTTTCACTTCCAACTATAGATATTAGGTATGACTTTGCATAATGACATTTTCATAATACTTAACACTATAGGATATTAATGAAATGCTGGTTATACTTGCTTTGTGATTTTTGCAAGGAAAATCACTGAATGAGTTGGAATTATACATCATTTGACCTAAATAATTGGGAAAGCATCCTATCTCATTCCAATAAAGGAAAATTGAGTTGTTAATATGACTTTATATTTTTAAACTGCCTGACCTATAATGTATTTATGTCACATAAATGCCTATTTAAATATATGCATGCTAGTACCCATGTGCTATAGAATTTATTAAATAACTAAGAACCACACATACCAACAATGCTTATGTTATAGAAGTGTAGGAAACACCCTGTTTTGATAGTGAGCAATAGCATAAAACCTCTTGTGGCGTTTAGACTAAACAAATTATTTAAATAGCTGAGTAATTCAGAGTAAAATCATGAATTATTGGAATTTTAATAGGTAAAATATTTATATAATCAAAAATGTGTTATGTGTGTACACCTCCACATCATTAACCTTCAAGATTAAGGTTAAGTAATCTATTTGCTTTGGTAAGTAGAAGAACTACTATTTACTTACATAGTTCCATTTTACAGCACATTGTTATGTGACTCACTCTGATAGTAGCTACTGCCTATGAAGATTCGTCATTTATTTTGCAGTAGGTATTGAAATGTTACTTTTTAAATTATATGTGGAGCATGCATATATAAAAGGTCTAGCTATTTATATTTGCATATTTGTAACATATATGGATTGAAGAGTCACATCTTTAGATGTCTATAAAAGAAAAATGTGTCGTTTTATCGTTAGTATGATACTGTAACTGTTTTATTCTTTTTTCTTCAGGACATCTGTAGTCAACTAGACCTTCCCAAGATATTTGCATTTTTGTCAAGTGGGGATTTTCAGAATGAAATCTTAGGATGTCTGTAAAAAAATAAGTGTAAGGAAAATGTGTTGCTTTTTGTAGACAGTATGAAGGGTGTCCATTGTAGATTCAGAAACTGGTCATAACTCAATACAGGAACTTTATTACGCGGAAGCCCACATATATAAATCTGATATTAGGTACTTAGTAGAAATACTTGGGTCGTTGTCCCACACAAAAAGAAAGACTTAATAGAGCTGTTTGTTTTTCGTAATAAGCTGTACCTAATAACCCCTTGATTTGATAACAAAATAAACAGGTAAATAGGTTGGTAGGTAAATCAAATGCGCGAATCCATTACGTAGAAATGAATACGTTTATTCAATACATGAAACAGGAGGAAACAAAGTGATAGTATTATAACTGCAGTGACATGTTTCCTGGTTTGCGTGAAGGCTGGTGTGTCATGTCGGGGTGCCGAGTTACTTGCGGTCGGGCGCTGCAACTGTACACGATCGATTTTCCACTTACCGTGTTATAGGAACACTATTGTATGCATTGCCAAGTATCTGTGTTGATGTTACCATCGTCGTGTTTATCGTCTCCTTCCGACTCCAATGTTTCCATCTAAGTTACCATTGTTACGACAACTGAACTACTTGATACTCCTAACTTCCTCATAGGTTGGTAGAATGTAAACAGTTGAGATTAGTAAACATTAGTAGCATTCATGATTGAATTGTGAAGTGATTGATTAACTATGTTTAAAATAGACAATTCTTAACTACCTTTTTCTATTTACATACTACCGCAGATTAGGGAGATACGCTTCGCGTTTTAGAATTCGTAATCTTATCGAAACGAAAACAAAACAATTTAGTTGGAAGCTAATTTCTTAATGAGTCATTTGTAACCATCGAATTAGCTTTGTTTATTTTATTGAAACGATATTGTACTCAAACTATATTGTGACATAACGGGAAAACGTAAATAATACCTACAACGCGTTTCAATATTTCAGTGCATTGACCTTTCATTGAATTAAAATAATTGATACTGAAAATCAAACAATGCAATTCACGAACGAAGTAGGTACCTAGGTAAACAGCTGCGCCAGACAAAGCCTTGTCTGAAGCACTAAACGTTTTTGTTCCGTATTCATTATCTATATAGAAGAGATGTAAGGAATACGTTATAAAAGTAAAAAGTTTGACTGGCCAATCACAGGAGAGCTGCGAGCACATGGTACATGGATTTTTGACGGTTAACCGCCTCGAATAAGCCCGCGGGACTAAACTGAACGTTCTCAAATTATGTTTAAACATCGATAGGAGCAGCGTGGAGCCGTCGACCTTGAATATACCCGAGTCAAGGTCGCTGATACATGGATCTTATTTTAATCAGGCCCTCTCGAAGTGCCTCCCATTGTACGACGACGACAATAAGTTCGGGTCGACTGCTTCAGCCTAAAAAACTTAGCGTAGTGGGGGCTTAAACAGGTCAATCACCCCGAAGCGTGAACCAATTTGAAATAACTCCGCATGATGACTGACGCTCTCCACTCCAAACAACGCGTGTTCATTACGATCGAGCACAAAAGATATTATGATAGATAATTTACTCTAGATAGCGGTACTGTGAAACAATGGAACCCCTGGGCGGGACCCTTTATTCACGGTTGGATGTTACATTTCCCCAAATGTTACATTTAACAAAGCGTTTAACTTCCGTCACAGTTTCGACCCAACAAAATGATGTATGCCGTGCCAATTTATTGGCAAATTGTTGTGGCAAGTGGGGCCGCGCATGTTGAACGTTAACCTTCCTTCGTACTGTCCCTTTTTGCTTATTTGCTCGGCCCCGAGGCGCAGTGATGGTATTTTCGTCTCCGCAGTGAATGTTTGCGTCCAGCGATAAGGCTGGAGCCCTGCGTGACTAATGTCGCTGCTATTTGTGTTTGTATTGAGAGTAACGAGTGGGATAATGAACGATAAGTGCGACGATGCTAGGAATTCGGTCCCTGCTAATGACCAATGTGGACGATAACCAGACAGTAGCCCGCACTCTCAGTTTCGTTTCCACCGCCGTCACAAGTACGTGTATTGTGTGTATCCTTCCTTCGCCGCAATCTGCCTTTCTGAGTGAGTAAACCTCGCAGTTAGTAAGATACCTATTTATAAATACCGCGTTCAAAAGTTCAAGCTGTGTGTTGCCGTTGCAAGTTCAGTGAGGTTAATTTTCTCAAATAAGATGCTTTGACTATGTAATTGAGGTTTAATAAAATTACTGCTGTGTCTAACAAAAACCGCGGTAACATTGCTAACGTTTGCCGCTATTATTTTATAGCGTAGTTATTTTTTTTTGTTTGATATAAAGATTGATCACTAAGGATTCGTTTTTTTGCGTTGAAAGAGATCGTGTAGGTACCTATTTAAAATGGGTAGCGTCAAAGTTTCTGGCATGCGTCCGGTGTAGTGCGTTCGTTGTGAGGACGAGACGAGTCGGCCGGCGACTCGGTGCATCCTATGCGCGATGCACTTTCGCCGCGTCGACTATTTTAGACTCGAACATTATTTCGGGCGCTCGCAGCCCGTGACCCACTGCCGTGCTTTGTATTCCAAATCGGTTCCTCCACGTACCTGTATCTGGTATCGTATTTATATCTCACGCGACGTACTAATTAGCATTTTTGTATGAGATGCGATCAAAGTAAACCAGTTTGTTAGTTCCTCTGTTTTATTTGTTGAACGTGGCCGAGAATACAAATGGGCGCATCATTTATCCTTGCATACCTACAGCCTACCAGTGCCAGTGCGAGATGTTAGCCTGTAAATGTTCCTACGCAGTTAAAAGTTGCATAAAGGTACAGGTTGTCGCAAAATGGCGAATATGGTGAAAGCACTTTTAGTGCCATTTCATTTTATTTTGCAAGTAAGTAAGCATAATAATAAATGCGTTCATTTGATCATTTTGATTATCAGTACCTACCACAATACATAGATAAGTTAATTTTCGTTTTTAAATTTTGAATGAAACTACTTTATGAAATCTTCTTACGACCGATACCTGTGGCTTTCATTCATGTAATCCACATGTAATCGAATCGTCAATACATCGTTCTTTTTCAAATCAGCACCCATTTCGTGACGGCCTTTATGATATACGAAGCTTTCAAGATGTCCGTTATAAGAAAGTAAACCATACTTAGTTCAAAGTTGCGGCAGAGAAGTAAGGCGTCCGCAAGTCGCAAACATCGTCCTCACAATATGATTAATTGATTTATGCCCGTCCGGTGTGGAACGCCCGCCATTTATACAATTTCTCAAACAATTTACACAATAGAGCTTTATAACTTCTCGGCGATCCTGGTTGAATAATTCAATAACAAGTATTAAAGTCACGTTTGCAACTAAAACGGGAAAGCTGACAACGGAAGTAGATAAACTTGATATAACTCGGGAATACTAAGACTTTATGCGCGTAGATATTATAAAATTAGCGCATTCGACTGCTTTTATAGCATATACTATACTTCCTTCGTGGAAAGCTACTGTTAGCTTTGGACCTACTTTTATATGTACTGACTTTCGCGCATTTATTATCTACGTAGATGTAAAGTGGGCTATTTACGGTTGATTTAAAGTATGCTACGGTTGTCGAAACTGCCTATGAAATAATTTTTTTATTTCGCTTTCAATGAATCATTAGAATTATATTATAACGGATATTTTTAGGTATAGTTGTTGACTTGACTTGATCGAATTCTATGCTTAAAAAACTTTCAGAGTAAATAATTATGTAGACCGGATTATTCACTTGTCATGTTTACGTATATCGTAAGCTTTCAGATATGTCGTCTGGTTTTAAACGATGTTACTATAGAATAAGCATAAAAGTGGCAAAGCTCAGAACTAGTGTTGAAGGGAAATGGCGCGCGTCATGGTTCGTCAGCTCCGATGATGGGCCAACCGATGCATGTCAGTTCAGGGTCACTGCCAGTGGTGGTCCAGCGGTGACCTTGGTGTCTGCAAATCACCAACGTGGGGGAATTTGACGTTTATTGCGTCTGCCTGCTCTCATTATGGCCAGCCATCTATGACATCCAATTTTAAACGTAAACTTGAAAGTTTTTTTTAGTTAAACAAAGCGAGAACCCGCAGCTACCATTACCATTGTTATATTCCGGATAGCTCTGTTACAAAACTTCACATTACAGTACTTCCTGAGTGAAGTTCTTTGACTTTTTCCCTTAGAGCTTCGTCAATTAGTTGTTGTTTGTAATTTGATTACTATTCAGTAGGCTAAGTCGAGTTAAACCTGTCCATGAAAATCAACAGCTTTTCTCAAGGAATAAAAGGTGTAGAGTTTCATGCAGGGTCAGCTGGAAGCTTCTTAAAGCGATGATTTATTAGTGCAGGCAGGAATTACTAACTACGTAGTCGGTCCCAAAGTTCTGTCATATATGAAAATACTGATAAAATAAAAAGTACCAATCCGTTTTTAAAAATTTATATATCAATTAAAAATACGATCATCGAAGAATCAAAATAACATAAAACTATTCGAAATTACCTCCCTTGCTTTTAACAACGGCCTTCAACCGCGGCGGCCAGTCGTCTATCGCAGCACGCACCATATCCATGTCCATTTCAGCGACTGCTTTAACTATGGCTGACTTCAGACTCTCCAAATTTTTATGGGGCTTAGCACAGACCTTGCTCTCTAAGACCTGCCAAATTTTATAGTCCAGAGGATTAAGGTCCGGACTGGAGGAAGGCCAATCTTCGTGTCTTATAAACTCAATGTTTTGACGTTCAAACCAGGCTTGAGTGGTCCTGGCTTTGTGAGCGGGCGCAGAATCCTGCTGGAATACAAAGTGATGTCCTGAAAATAGTGTGTTGGGCAGGTCTTTGACGTACCGATCCAAAACCGTCTCTTGGTACACTTTTGCGCTGGTTTTGACCCCCTTTTCGCAAAAATGAACCTCAGTTGGCCCATAGTAGGAGACTCCTAACCAGACCATGACTGAAGAGGGATGATGCCCATGTTGCACCCGTGGAACTTTGTTTCCTGCTTCTTCAGAGCTGGTAGCGTACACTCTATCGTTTTGTTTATTATACTTTTCTTCTATATCAAAAATTTTTTCGTCTGTAAAAAGTATATCGCGGTGCCGGTTTTTCGCGTACCGTTTTAACAACACCCGAGATCTTTTGAGTCTAATTTCTTTTAAACGGGCATTAAGTAAGTGCCCACTCTTTTTTTTGTATGCTCGCAGCTTAAGGTCTTCGTTTAAAACCTTTTTGACTGTTTTTCTACTAACCTTCATCTGCAAAGCCATAAGTTTCTGTTTTCGGACAAGATTTCTTCGTATGCGCTCCTTGATCGCTTTGATCACTGCTGGTGTTCTGGCGGAGCGAGGCCGGCCAGTTCTTTTCTTGTCCTCAACACTAGAGACTTCAGTGTACCTAGTTATAGTACGATACCCAAACCTAAGCGTTATTTTCAATTTTTTGAGCAACTTGAAAATGGTACTCGGCGAGTGCCCACAGCGACGCAACGCCAAAACTGCTATTCGGTTTTCTTTCAAAGTCCACTCCATCGTGAAAAATCGCGCCAAATGATTATTTATTGTTTTAAAATAATTGTTAAACATTCAAAAACGGAATGCAATAAAACTTTTCCAAATCCGTGTTCTAAATTCAAAAATAATATGCCAGTGACAGAACTTTGGGACCGACTACGTAGATGTCGATATAACCCTCCTTTTTGCTTTGCTGTAGTCGGGTATTTAGATGACGTGTTGTAGAGCACACTGCAGAGCATTACGGGGTGTTTGTTTAGGGTGCCGAAAACGTTACTATTTTGAACTAAAAGTAGAAAAACAAGTTTTACTTTTTCTACTTTCATCTTGGTTTTATGTGCGCTTATGTACCGCTTGTGTGTGTTTACTCCTGGAATTTTCTATAACGTTCCTATTCTACCGTAGTGTGTTACGCACGCTGAATTTCCAATCAGATTTTTTACTATGTTTTTTGTGCGAAACCCTCGCCTCGCATATTGTGTCATTCTGTCATATTAACAAGTCGTTTGTCCGCAGAGGTGCTGGAAGCATGGGTGCGAAACAAAGCAAGCGGTCGGTTGATATAAGCGGCAAGGAGGCCGAGAGCGGGGGTGAGGTGGCAGCCGCCGGCGCGGGCGGGGAGGGCCGCGTCGAGGCGCTGCAAGACGCCGACGCGCTCAAGCCACAAGCCAACGGAGCACCACACATACACGAACAAACGGTGAGTACTCCATATTGACAGCAAGCAGGACGAGGGACGACCTGGAGCGGAAGTTCACTTCCCGAAACATCAACTTAAGTCGGCAGATGCTCGAAGCTGCCGGCCACCAGCTAGCAGGCTGATAGTCTATTTGTCATCGGCTTCAAGCATTCATACGATCTATTAAACCGATCGGTTTTGTTTAAAGGAATCGTCTCACAATGGGAATGAACAGTCACAAATATGTTAAAATCGAGTCGCTATCTGCTGAAACTGATGATGATGCCGATGAAACTTAGACAATCAGTCCGCTGATCCTTCCTGACCAAGTGAATACCATATTAGTAATTACATGACATTAGTAACGCCACTGTTTTTAGAACCGACAAGCCGAAAAAATTTCAAGGGCTTCGATTAGTTTAAGAAAAAAGGCCTACTTTAAAGTCAATTTCTAGGGTTTCATACACCTGAATCATATTTGATATTTGGCTCGTACAACCAAACTACAACATACAATGCAGCCTTATAATCTAATCTAAAGCAGCCTAGGTTTGGTGTGATCATGTAAGTGTTGTTTGTGTGGGCTCTCGTTAGTCAAATCTGACAAGGGCCTGTTGCTATGTTGCTCAAACTATTTTACCTCCCGTACAAATTGCCTGTTGGCTAACAGAGTTTAGATAGAGCCCTAAATAAATACGACGTTTCTTCAGGAAAGCCTAGAAATTAATGGGCTTGTCCATTTTAAAAAATATTTCTGCATTTTTTTTACCTGTAAGTATGTTTTGACTTTTCAAACTTCTGTTCAAGGCAAGACTAAAGTAAAAAAAAACAAGTCCACATGCCAGTGCCAGGTGTTACATAAAACTTTATCCTTACTTTTTTGTTCGCATAAAAACAATGAATGCGTAAGATTTATCGGTGAAGTGTTTTATCCGAAAGGGTCAATAACTCCAGCAGTTTAGCAACTGCTGGTTATTCGATAATATCTTTATGGAAAACCAGCGTATGTTGGTCCCTTAAATTACTCAGCTCACAGTACCTTAAGTACCAGTGATACTAGCGAAGATCGATTATCTTCCAACAAAAAACCGACTACGTGATTTTTTACTGAGCGTGCCGAATTCTATCGCTTCTCTATTAGGTACCTGCTACCACGTGTAATCGGAGTAGCAGTTCCGATGTTATGTGCTTAGCATGGGTTTTTTTTTCTACAAAAATGCAACATGGATCATGAAGTAAAATTAAAAACATTTTCTTGATTGGATTCAATGGATTCGGCTCGTTGGTATTTCATCATGGCGGTCTTGTATTTGTTATAATTTGATTTTTTTTGTTCACTTGAGTGTTTGGTGAATAATTCTGATAGTGTTTTAAGCAACAATCTATTCTGAAACTGGACATTAAATAGGAAATTATAATTAATGCATATATTATTAGGCATTGTGTAATAGTGACGAGCGGTCTCCACGTGGTGCAGATTTTTTTTTCTATCAAGTTACTGTTACTACATAATTTTGCGCAACACAGCCCCTAGTCCTCGGACTAGGATTTCCTGTGTTGTCGACTCGCCCTCGGCGTAATGCCACAAGACTACGGCACTGGCGAAATCCTAATGGAAACGCCATATTCAAGAATTAGAATAAAACAGTACAATGCGTAGCATTAGTTAGAAGGTCATGTGCATTAATATTAATTTGTGTACTGGAAGATAATTATAACGCTTTATTCTTCATAACCGAGATCATAAAATTGTACATTAAAAAACTCATTACGTTTTCCCTCTTTACTACACAGCATAAAACAAATCATAGAGTAAATGTGGCAAGTCTTCAATAAGAAAGTTCTCGTGAAAGACGAGTCGATGAATGACCCGTTGAACCCTGGTGTCTATAGTCAGATTCAACAAATCGAAATATACATACATACATATCACGCCTTTATTTGCGGGGTAGGCAGAGCGCCAACGACCGTAAAAAAATAATAGCTATCGCTACGTCGACATTATATTGAGGGCCCCTTCAGATGATTCGTGTATCACTTTGAAAGGTTCTCAGCCTATCGCCCAAAGGTTGTAATATGCGTGAAACCCTGGAGTCCCTTAGTCGCCTTTTGCGACTTCTGCGAGAAAGAAATGGCGTGATGCTCTTCTAAGCCACACACCAATATACGTAATAGTTTAAATAAATTCTCTTTTTAAGGCGCGCTGCTGAAGTAAGGCCGATGAAAAGCGTTACTTTCGATTCAGTTTTTAAGCCTGTTATTGATGCTAATAAGACCTCAAAAAAATATGTGACATACTCAAAGATATTGTCTAGTAGTAACACTATCGTATGACTCGATTGGTTTGATATATTTTAATAAAAAAAATCTCAAAAAGAGAATTAAAAATATTTTCAAACCAATTTTATCGTAACTTGAACTACTATTTTGATATAGTTTCTTGATATAGAATATTCCTCTTATAATGCCCTAAAAATAACACTATCAGGTTTTAGTGGATGAACAGATTTTAATTCAACAAATCATTTTTTTCCAAAAATTAGAACGGTTCTCGCCGACAAACCAACCTCCCAATGACATCCCGCGCCGCCCGCTACCCCGCCAGTACCCAAATGGCTCTTGCCAGCGCCGGTACTGTGTCAAAATTTCCCACTAAATATACAAATATTTTTTCGTAATTATTACGTCGCTCATTTTACTTATGACGTTAGTGACATGGACAGATTGATTGATAAAATACTTTATGGCTGACACCAGAAGGCGTAGCTTAAGTATGCGCTTATTATTGCGTCGGTTACGACTTTTGGCGAGACGACCAACAAATTTATCATAGCTGTCGCTTCAGCTAGCCTTGAAGATAGACGATATTTTATCTATAAGATAATGAAAAGCAAAAGTCTAACTAAGTCTTTTTACTTATAATAAGAAAGGAGTGATACATAACTAGTAATTCACTCTAAATATTTACAGGGTGCATTCTGAACATGAGTAACGTTTTTACAGTAGGTACCAAGTAATTTTTAATAAATTTTTTCAAGATAGCTCTTTGCTTGACAGGTCATCTGAACAATTTTCCCCCAAGAACTTATTACAGAAACCGACACAGCAGCGGTGCGAAATTAGATCCAGTCGGTGGTCATTCAACCACAGACCAGAGATGTTATTTCTTAGTCAACCTTAGTTTCGGAAATAAAGTAGTTTTGCTTTTTTTGGTATAGTTGTATGTTTTGACGAATTCTTGATTTAAGGTGACAGCTGTCAAACTAAAACCGGATTTATCTCGAAAACTATGCATGCCAGACTATAAGTTTTTTAGGGTGATATGGCACTTTCTATGTAAGAGTAGTATAACAGTGAAATTAGATGGCGCGGTTCAGGAGCTGGGTATGAACTTTTATGTTCATACTGACGCTTCTACCAAAGAGATAACATTATAGTAATACCCAGTATCCCGTTGCGCAACATCTATATTTCCTTAAAATAATGTGGCACTTGACATATTTTTCAGTACAAAATAAAAAAGTGGCCTGTGGCCCTAGAAAGTCCCTAATTGTGGGCTTGACGAGATATTTTTATACTTTCAATAAATGAGGAAAATGACCAAATGAGAAAGTGGGCTAAATAAAACTTGGACTAACCGAGAAAGTGGATTAAAAGAGGGAATAGAATAAATGAGGAAGTTGACTAAATGTAAAAGTAGACTAAATGAGAAATTGAAACAGATGAGGTAGTGAAATAAATAACTAGAAAAGTAGGCCTTCAATAATGTGCATGTGAGTGAGGCTAGGCCTAGGGCAATTGTGGACTAAATAGGGGCCCGATTTTAATTTTAAGATTATCAAACAAGTTCTAAAATATGAGTACCGAAACTGAGTTACTTTTGCTCTACTTTGCACCGTTTTTGCGGTATTTTCACTTTTAGTTTGCATTCTTTTTTAATTTTCAAAAAAGTTATTTTTCTGAAATGTTTCATGGCGTTTGCGTTCCAATTATCTGTCACGCGTACTTTTTTCTATTCTTTATTGTTTTTTTTTTATTTTTTATCTGACCGGCTTGGAAAAAGGGTTATGTTTAATATGGGATGGGGCGCTTAACTAAAATCTTTTGTAAACTTTTTAGTTTTATATTCTCTGTAATAACATAGACCCATGTCCTGGTCCCTGTGGCTGTGGAGAAGAAGGAATAACTAAATTTTCGGATTTTACACAGATAACCCCGGGTTTTTTTCGCCCAAGATACTATTTGAAAAGTGTTCACTCTCTCTTTCACACTCATTTACTCACCTATATTGCTTTTCCGTTCTATCATCATAGTTCAGAAATTCATCTAACATTTGTCTTACGTCCAAAAATTATCGTTCAATTGTCCATTCGTTTCATCTTACAGTTGTTCGTCTCATCATACAAATCATCCCACATACATGACGTAAATTCTAGTATTTCACGGTCTACATCCCAAGTCGACGGATGTTGGCACTTGAGCCGGCAGCATAAACAAAACAAAATCATTGAAGTATCTACCTATCCTATAGCAAGTTGCAAGCGTGACAGAGGACTCCAATGAAAAAACGCCATTTCACATTTTAGTAAAATATCATTTTTGAATATTAAAAACGAATGGAAACTAAAAGTGCATATATCTTGAGAACAGTACATCGTAGTGCAAATATAACTGAATTTTCGTACTCAAATTTTTGGACCATTTTCTATCAACATTGAAATATTTGTTACACCTTTTTGATTCATAATCATCTTTAGTACAATCTATTCGTACTTTTTTTAACTTTATAGAATGTAAGTCGGGTCGGCTAGATTTTTTTTCATATTTCGACCTATGTTCCTTGGGGAAAGTTGTTAAGTTTCAAGGACAGTGTGGCGGAGCCGATATGGCCCGCTGGCTGCTTTATTAGCTGGAGCCTGATTTTTGGTGGAATAAAACAACCAACTTTCTCTAGCACGACTATAATGACACTGAGTCAAAATATCTTGTCCAAAATAAAAGGTAATAAAAAATACAACAGATCTTACAAAAAAGTGCGATTCCGCACAGACAGGTTCATAAAAGGAACTTAAAACTTATGCTAACATTCTTTGTAATTAAATGTGTGTGTTTTAACTAGACATTGCGGTCTTTTTAGGCCTTCCTCCTCTTCTGCGTCCATCCATCGTCATCATCTACCCACATTCATATTCGTTTCGTCGCATTTTTACAAAAAAAAAAATTCACGAGTAGAAGTAAAAGTTCCACGGCCGGGATAAAGCTCAAATATACTTAAAAGGTGGACGGACTGCGGTCATGTTTATAAACCACACGACGTACGGATGCGTAGTGTACGAGCGCCAGATGATGTGTCAGAGCGCGGGGAGCGCGGGCGGCCCCCCCCACCTCACCCCCTGAAATCGTGATTTGAGCAGTGGATCCTAGCCTTAACCATTATCTGCTCGACTGTTTACTGTATTCATTATCTTATACCGTGCAATATACGTAAATAGTGGACCTAGGCCCACGCCACGGTCGAGTGTGAATGTGAATAGAACCATTACGTTTAAATATAACCGCGTAGGTACCTACCCGCCGCAGGAAATGTAAATTTCAAGTCGCTAGATAAAGCTACGAGCAGACGATACGCAAATAAAAGTTATCAGTGCAAACTCCACTTGAGTTCACTTGTGTACAGCCCTATCGATCATCCCGGGGCACGGACTTTTTATTGTGAAGGCAAATTTTCTTTATAAACGTCCGTACTTTTCTGATGGATTTGTTTCCTCTGTACAGTCATATGCCGTAATAAAGACATAATAAACAAATAAAGGAACCCCTGCTCCACTGTCACAAAGCTCTCATGAAACTGGGACAGAATACGTTTTTTTTTAACAAATGTTTGTCATTAGTTCGGAAGACAATGACGAAAAGATGTGCTTTGTTCTTATTGCTTGTGCTTACAAGCGTATCTGTTGAGATAGCATTACAAATGGCTTAGTGTTGTGTGTACGATATTTGAGCTGGAATTTCTATTGAGTATTTAGTTCGCAGACATCGTCCCACCACTTCCTGTCCAGATAGCGACATTGTCTTATATCTAAGAAATCGAGCCCTATCTCAGCCGTGCTTACATTTCAAAATATGAAACGAGGTTAGGTCCGAGGTTAGATCTATGATTTAGCAACGTGCCTAGTTGTTACTCGTACTTGTTTATTATCTAGGCTCTGATAATTGAGAAAGTTTACTGAACCGAGATACTACTACAGTCGACATGTAATTTCTCTGTTAATCTCTGCTACAGTTAAGGCTATTATGCTTTGTTCATTTATGTTTTGATAGGCGCCAGACGCGAAACGTGTTGAAATTTTAGATTTATATGCCGATTACAGATAACGGGGAAATATGATAGATGACGGATATAATTGCAGCATGTTAATTTTTGTTGTAGCCACCTCGTTTTATAATCTCATGAATTTTTAACGAGAAAGCATGATTAATGAAAACATAACTTTTAGTTCTCAGTTTTTTTTTTATTATGATATGAAGCTAATTAATTAATTTTGACAATACGACAGTACTTTTCGGTGGATCTTTCATCTTTGACGTGTGGGTCGAACAAACCACCCCCACCCCTATTGACCAGGACCTAATTTGGCATACGTAGTTTGTTAGAAGATACTACAAAAAGGGTACTTACCATTGCTGATATGCCGTATGGTGCCGGCTTAGAATCCCACCCCATTTTTACCCAGGGAATGGGCAGCAGCGCTCCTTATCCCTACCTACCATATCTTGCACTACGCTCGCGAGTCCGCCTGTCAAGCGTAGTGACTATGACAAATAATCCCTTATGTCCAGCAGTTGTGGCTGTGTTAGTAGTTTAGAAGAGGACATGTTAAATACGAGAATACTTTTTAGGATAAAGAGAAGCAACTCGACAGCGGCACACCTGAGAACGAGAAAGACGCTACCACAGAGAAGGAGGCCAAGGAAGGCGATGGAGATAAACCCGAGGCAAAGGAGGCTAAGGAGGAGGCCCCCGTCACTAACGGAGACGAGGCCAAGGAGAACGGGGACTCCTCGCCCGCGCCCGAGGACGGCAAGAAACCCAAGAAAGAAAAGGTAGGCCACACCGTTGTTTACAGGGTCGACTAAACGTCAACTGCTTTTTACAGTATCGGTTAGTGAAATATTTCCCCTTTTTATAGATTTTAAACTAAAGTGAGGGTTGTAAGGTTAAAAATCGTAGATGAGACTATAAAAGTAGTAAACGGTACAAGTATCGAACAACGCCACTCGGCTGAATTTCTGTGAACATACTATTTGGACTCACCGGCAGGCTTACCGTGTATCGGAACTTTACGATGTATCGGACGTCACTACTTCCTACTGGTCTGGAGAGAAAATACAGACTGGTGACTGGTGACATATTAGCAGCGGCATAAGAAAATAAACTGCGTTGCGATCCAACCTACTGCTGCTTCAAAAGCTAAGAAGTCCTCAGTCTATCGCATCGCATCGTATTGTAACTTACAGCAAAATCTTCTTACTCTTAGCCCTGAAGGTAAAATCGGTGGGTCATTCTTTGTTAGGCTTGCTTACCATCATCAATTCTCCACGCTTATCCCATGTCGTGGTAATCAGTCGTGCGAACTTTGTCCATACATTGATTGACATTAGAAAGCATATCCATTACTTCTTTCGTTTCGTACAGTTACGCATCTAACAGTGTGTACGCATCGTCCAACATTTTGTATCGACACATCGCATGAGTGTGCAAATATCGTGAAGCAAATACTAAGAGGATAGTTCAGGGCAGTCAAAGCGCAAATAGTTTTTGGGTAAATTGCACTCGTAAAGCTGAACAACTTTACCCAAGGAAGGTAGGCCAAATTAATGAAAACAATGGCTTCTCCAAACTGACACTCAATTTTATTTTTAATAATTTATAATATCAGTCTAAGGACTGTATTTATAAATCGCACTCAACTCTGAGATCGATATTGAGTGCAACTTTAAGATGCTGTTAGTATTGACTGACATTAGTCAAAATCGCTCTTAACATCGATCTCAGAGTTGAGTGCGATTTATAAATACGGACATATGTTCCATGACGTAAGTTGTTCAGTTTTACGGATGGAATTTTCCTAAAAATATTTCAACTGCATTTGAATTGTGGAAAATGTTTGAGTTCAGTCAGTCAGATTTGGACTAGATTGACCCTTCGACGCTCTCCTCTTAGTAAGTTGTATAGTTTTAGTGGTGTATTAACTTGGTGCATGTGTGTAGGTGAAGAAGAAATGGTCGCTCAGGTCGATCAGCTTCAGCCGGAAGGACAAGCCCAAGCAGGAGAAGAAACAGAAGGAGGAGGAGCCCAAGACCAACGGCGAACCCGACAAGCTTCCCGAAGAGGTCAGTGCAATATCATCCATCACTTCTTCTCGTGTCAATGTACCTTTCCCAACGATATAATTGCATACAAAAAAATATTAAATTAGTGACTGCCAGTGCTTGGCTACAGCTAGTGCTGCTGGGCTGGCCGCATTGAGGTCCTCCTGTGTGCAGGTAACGGGGAGGTTTGGGCAAACAAGCAGGTGAGACATCGTTTGCGTATTCATCACTATAAGGCTCGTATTTTTTCGCCGCTTTCAACTCTTCAAGATCGATCTTCAGTGCAACTTTGAAATGCTGTTTGTATTGATGAACATTTGTCAAAATCGTTCTTAGGATCGATCTCAGAATTGAGTTTAATTTATAAATACGGACCTAAGTGCGGGAGACAGATGTTTTCCACGTTAAAAAAATAGAGTTACCAAAACTGGACTCCGTGATCGATCATACGTTAAAAAAATTAACCCGGCGACATAAGAAGGTGCTTCGTTTTATTCGTCAAAATGTAGCTTTATGTTACTACTCTATGCTCTACAGGTAGCCTTATGTTACTGTCTTGGATTACTAACGTGAATCCAGTCAGTATCGAAAAAGATGAGATTAAGATTAGTAGTCACTAACAGTTCTCGATTTTTGACTTTGTTGCAATGTACTGATGCTATCAAAGCGACTTGCTCGTGTCAGCCAATAACAACTTGTATTTTAAGACAGTTCACTTTCAATATTATGAAAAACAATGCTGATCAAATAGTGCAAAATTTCTTTCGACTCCAACCACAGGTACCTTCAAAGAGAACCGTTCTACCAGCCTCATTTTCGACTACAATATACCGTCAGCCTGTCATTTTCGAGTGAAATGAGTTTGTAATACTACAATGCTTTTAACAAACTTTCTATTGCCAAAGTACTTCTGCACCTACTGCTACGGTATCGGTATTCTATCAACGCTCTCCGCGCGTACTAGTAATAGCAATAGTCTCAATTCTGACGATAACTCGCTAGTTTCCTGGGTCATTAATAAAATATAAAAGTTGTACGCTCAAAACTATTGTCTAAAAATACTACGGACTTCATTCGTAATTTTTCGAAATATTCAAAGTTTGAATTAATAGATAGAATAATAATATAAAAGTAAGTGTTTTGACGCCATCCAAATGCTTACGGCATGACGTCATAAGTACAAAGTACCGTTTTAGATCGTTTTAAAAAGTATCTCAATTGACCAGTCCTATCAGGAAAGCATCCTATTTCCTGACATAATTCTTTGGATGAATTGGTGTTCCACACGAAAAAAAAGAAGTAATTTCAAATATCGATCGAGTAAGCTAAATTAAAGTGCAATAATCCTAACCTAGGAGTACAAACTTCCGTCCTAAAGTACTAACTTTTCATAACACCCTGTATACCTAGGTTTTTTTCGTTTCCCGTAATAGCTTCAATAGTAAAAACCGTTCGGTTGCATCAGCCTGCATAGTTTTTGCTACGCCATCCCTTACAACTGGTTCGTAACAACAAAAATTATAGATGTTTAATATTTTCTGGACCAATTTGACGGAAACTACTAGTACTATTTTAAGAGAAAAGGAATTGCCGAATTGGTACCATTGTGTTGCTTTTATGACCAACCAGGGCAACCAGTCTTTAAAGATTATAAATCTGATTCCGACTTGCACGTGGAGAAGAGAAGGCTTTGCCATATTTGTGACAAATGGCGGGTTATTTACTTCATATCCCCATAAGAAAGTGACAGGATCACGTGAGTGAATGACGTGCCCTGGAATCGGCGTCTCCTCGCGGCTTGCTCGTCCGCACTAATGGTCGGAACCATCCATCATGGGCGCAACTGGCCCACTTTCGCGTCGATCGTATTGTCCGCGCGTTCACACATCTCGTAGACACCCGCAACATAGTATGTACTTGAATATCATTAAAACTATTAAGTCATTTCATTTAAGGGACTTAGTATAAACAGTGCCGCCTCCATAGGCGTTTTTAAATTATTTCGTGCTTGCTGACTATTAAAAAAAACGATATCAATGTACACGTCCCTTATTGTATAAAGCAATAGCTTCATATAAATTACTTTTTAGTCTAGTTATTACAAAACTAGACCTGGAAATAGGTTCTTAAGGTAAGTATCGATGATGAAATAAAAAGAACTATAAAATTTGCAGTATAGTAAACGACGTTTCAACGTTTTTTATAATTTTTTTAGGGTCAATCACAAAGATCCTTGGTTTCCAGTGGTTGATTGAGCCCATAAAGTAAATTAATAATAAATATTCCTTCTATTACCGCCAGGGATATAGGCGTGATTAGTGTGTTCTTTTGCATTACAACGGTAAAAAACAAACAATTGAAAACGTAATAATTCTATCATGGTGTCGGTCACTTCGGAAAGACGACCCTTACGCCTAGAAGTCATTGGCCTTCGTAGTGCGAAAATCCGCGGCGATGTGAAATCGCGCACGTGTGGCCGAACTGTTACGAGGGCGCCGGGCGCTTCGAGCGAGTCGCTAGAGCCTGCGAGGGCCGCCGGTACCGTTGCCCGGCCGCCGCTGCCGTCCTCTGCACCGCGCAGGCGCAAAAACCACGTCTAGACTCAGCTACACCTCTAGACTAAGTCAATGTTACTTGACTGACATTTCAATAATGAATTTATGAACATAACTTTACAAATACTTTGTAATTATTAGACCGAATAGACGCTCTGTTTGATCTCTCGGTTGCGTATAGGTGACTTTCCCATCTCAGACCGACTCATTCCATCTCATTATTATTGAATAAAACCCCCGACAGTGTCTAGATTGATACGGGCTGCCCTAGCTTGTCTAACTAGATACTGCGAACGTTCTTTAATAATGGCCAATTTAGACTGCTTGGTACTGACGATGACCTCTCTGACTTAAAGCCTCTAAATCTTAATATTGACGGCTTAATTCGTTGCAATTGTGGATTATAATCGCGAATGCAACTGGCGCTGATACGACCTTGCAGCCTGGCAGCTGGTAGAAACCGGCGATTTCTATGACAAGAAACTAGCTAGTCAGTGCATTGCACTCGCCGCCGCGGGCGTGAGGAACAATACGCATTATGATTCAGAATGGTGCTACATCCGCGCGCACCAAACGTGCCGGCGAGGATATCGAGGTGACTGACAGCCCATTGACGACGTGATACGACGCATTACGGCGATGCTTACGGCCAAATCTAGCACCTTTTCACGCGCGCTGTTTTCGGGACAACAACTGTCCCATGTTTTAATCCAAGTAAAGTGCCAAATTTCATGAAAAGCGGTTCAGTAGTTTTAACGTGAAGGAATAACAAACGAGCGCGAACGTACAAACTTGCATTTTTAATATTAGTAGGATAATGGAATAAAGCTGATATTGGATGATATGATCATACATAGAGTTCTGGCGTCCGCACGAAACCTAATCCTCATACTTCTACCAAATAGCGGCCGTCTACAATAAGCCGAAATCACAACCTAAAATTGGCTTATTGATCTTTTCTTTTACTGATTATTTTTATTTACTAGTCATAAATATATTACTGACTTCAGCACCCCGATGCGTGCTATGCGCCATTGACAAGAATCGAATAATGTATGTATGTACGTGCGTTATTCAACGCGCACACAACTAGCCATTACGAATTTAATGAGTAATTCATTAGTAGCGACTGTCCCCTCGTTGCACGCTTTTGAACCGTCTTCCAAGAGCAAGGGTACTTCCGGGTTAGTCAGCCATTTCTCTTATCTGTGAATTTAGTCTTTTAGGTGCCTTATAAATGCTATCAAAACATGCATACTTAGACTCCTTGTGAAGCGATATTCGCGGCAAAAAAATGAAGTTTAAATAGCAATTTTACGGGTTTTTACTGACTCAGAAAAAGAGTTATATTTTTCGGGAGTATGTATATTGTCAACAAGTAATTTCTTATTCGCGGGCTACAGCCCAAACTGCTAGGCAAATGTTGACACTAGTTAAAAAAATAATAAAATCAAAATGGCTTACTTTAAACGCAATATTAATTGAACTGTTGAAAATACTGCATTCAGGTTTTTGATTACTAACAATTATGCTTGTTCACTTCTTCTTTAGTTAAGATTATTTAGTAGTAAAGTAGAAAATATGGCAAATGTGGAATTGGGTTAAAAGACGCAGCCGGTGTCTGAACACATCTGTGACCGGCATGGATGTTATGTTATCCTATTAGGAATTTTCGTGGCTCTTTCTAACATGATCATCAATGATGTTTTCTAAGATGCATAAACTTCATCTAAAAGGGCCCTCAATACATGTCGGACGTGGCGATAACGACCGTAATTTTACGATCGTTAATGTTCTTTCTACCTCGCAAGGGATAAAGGCGTAATTTTTGTATGTATGATTGTGTAGCTATAATCTTCATCCATGGAATATACCTACTTATGCACTAACAAACCTCTCCAAAATTTACGATCCCCTCGTTCCAAGTTTTATGGGACATCCAATACCTTCTACATCTCGGCTCTATGAAATAATAACGGTTTCTCAACCATAAATGTCTTAATCACTGATCCTGCGCCCGAGTCGCCCGGAGTTCAACCTCCGCTCCAAGGGCTTTTATTTACCGTGGTTATGACCGCCGGCCCTAACCCCAGCGTTTAGCCTTAATGGCAGCGACGTTAAATTAAATAATGATTTCTTGTTGTGAACTTATAATTGGTCACAAACAGTCAAACATGTGCGTCGTGCGGGCGAGGGTGGCGCACAATGTGGCCAACTACTACATTTAAATATTGAAAGTAATATAAAAACAAGCGCCTTACAGCAATATAACTTTTAGTGGAAAGAGAGTATTCAAAAATGTTTACCCATAAAAATGAAATAGTCCCTGCAACAGGACAGAAACGTCGGAAAAACTCGTAAAAAAGTTATTGCGTTGCCGGTATAAAATATTTGTGCCGGTAACCGGAAAAGTTTTAAAACAGTTAAATCGCGTCTTATCGTGATCTGCCTATTATGCACACCAGATTGCTTAATAGGCCTAATTAAATACACGAAATCAATTTAACACCAGGTGTTGGGGGATTGTTTTTGGCTGTAACAAAGTTTACATCGCAGGTTTAGCAAATTGGTCGGACGGATCTTCCACATGATCACACTTACACAGCCAGGATTGGTCGGTGGTGCCGCCATATCGTGGCCAATGTTTATTTGTGCGATCCAGCGAAGCGCCGCGCGGTCATTAGCACACTCTCCTGCCTCCCACTACGAATTTGGCACCATACAATACAACTGTACACGCAGCTTAAACCGTGCTTAAACGAAGATAAGCGTCTCGTGTTGCCAAACATTCCATCAGTCAATATACGCCAGATGCGGCGTAAAAGCTAAATCGGCGTGAACTACACATATTGTGGACATTATTGAATACTTATTACTATTCACGTGTTTCGGATGGCACGTTAAGCCGAGGTTCCGGTTGCTGTCTACGATCACTTTGACGGCAGTCGTTACACAGCCAGAATGTCAGAAGCCTGCTACTTGTAGAAGGCGGTTGTCAAAGTCTGATACTAGGGTTCATCGGGTCGTTGGTCGACTCGGTGTATCCCACTCGAAAAGAGAGATATAGAGAGACTATTTACGAACAATCCTTCGGCCTCAGATCTGGATATCGCAATGTTGAGTAATAATACCTAGACTAGTCTTAAAGCTATAACTGAAATCGGTCGATAAGTACATCCGGTTCGATGAACGTTGCCAGCGTTTGAGTCTTAAGGTTTATGAAATTGTAGCAATGCCTCGATGACGCAAAGACTGGGAGCATTAGGAAACGAGTTTGCGGTGTGCAAAATAAAATTAGTAGTCGTTGGCAGGTTTAGCGAAGTAACCCGTGGGCGGGTGGGTGAGCCCGGTCGGGCGTCGTCGGGCGCTCGGGACGGGTTGCGGTACGTAGGAGGTCCCCCCGCCCCGCCCCGCCTCCGCCCGACCAGCCCCGCCAACGCCCGTCCTCGCCCGGACAGGGCTATAACACCTGGAATTTGCAATCTTTATATTCCTTGCAATCAATGATCTCTGTGATCGACCATCTGTTTCACAATCATTTGGCTGACACTAATAGCTTAAACAAAAAAGAACGTAATGAGCTTGACTTTCATGAAAAGTTTAATCATAATGACGATGCCTTTGAAGATAGCAAAAGAAGTAGAAAAGTTGACTATACTCATAACAAAATTCAGCTTCAACAGCCACAACAGGCCAAGGGCCTCCCCTAATCGGGAGGTCTGCCATACTCATCACACTTGGCAGGCGGATTGACGAGCCCAGCGCAAGGTGTTGTCTTCACGAGAAATGCTGCTGCTCATTGCCTGGAATAAAACACCCTCGTGTAAAAATGGGGTGATGTTATTTTAACGCCTAAAAGTCAATTTGACAAAGAAACTGTGAATGCGGGATGAGCTCGACTCGACAGCCCTACACCCTCCGAGCACCCGGCGCCACATTCACATCGCACTGTTTGCGACGCGACAGATAAATAAACACGTACTCGATTACACCCCACCATATATAATTATTCACAAAGAGTTCCAACTCATCGCTCGCAACGACATGAAACATGAGAACAGCGTTAGCCCGAATTAATGCCAATCTACTTAACGATTTAAAGAATGCTCTACAGAGTTCATGCAACTCGAAACAAGCTACTGACAATTTCCGTGTGACATGTTTGCGCGACCGTTACTGTAGCGTCGGATGAACAATGCCGGGTGCTGGCTGTTTGTATCACAACTGTACTCCTACCGCCCGCAACTTGATGAACGAATCCAGTTCAGATTTCATGTTTATACTTAGGCCGCAGTGGCAGTACAGCGCTTATCTCTCGTATTTTCATAATACACGATGTACATCCTCGTAATTAAATGGTCTGTTTCAATAACATATCTAGAAAGACAATGTGAATTTTCTTGAATAGATCATTTAATTTGTGGTCATCATAATTTCCTTTGTTTGTTTCTCATTTGAGAGATGCCAGTGCAGATACGGTACGCTCAAGTCTTCCAAACTCCGAGACGGACTCCTTCCATTCATCGAGCTAAGTGATTAAACCAATTAGCCGGCTTGAGCGAGCAGACCCGCGGAATTTGATGCCGCCGACGTAACTTCCTTCTAATTGGGATAAAAACGTTAGCTTAGCTATACCTGACACGGCCCTCTGTCTTACGAACAGAAGCCTTTATAGTTTTAATTAGACAGTTTGCGTAGGTAAACTAAGAGCTAATAGAACTACCTACCTTCTGTACGTACGTACAGTTAACCTTTATTACTTCTAACAGCAAAACAAAGAAACATTACACGATTGGATTTCCATTCTAAGAATCTACGAATAATATTATTCATTTAGCTAATGGAACGATACTGTTTTATAAGTCTATTTCGCAGTATTTACGTAAGGTTTCGCGAGTATTATCGCGAACGCAGGTAGAGGAATGCATTACAATGTACCAGGCAGGCATTGTACTTAATTGTTGGAATATAAAGATGGTCGTGTGGCGCTGGCCGATTGTCACCGATGGCTGCGATATCGCATCGGGGCGCGTAATCGGCGCAAACTTGCCAAGACAGTTCGTTCAACCGCTGATAGGGCGACAGGCGCAGGCGAGCTGTGGCCGGTGGCTAGCTATGAGTTATACGACAGTAGTGCGTCTGGCCGGCCACGATGCTATCTCCTCCGTTATTTATTGCCCATGCAAATTACACTCGTCCGCCGGTCACACGACGCCGGCCGCTCTTCTTGCCACTTAACTTGTTGAATACAACCGCCGTCCTTTTCACAGCGTGTTGTTGAGCTGTTAAAGATAAATCAAATTCAATCGATCCTCACACTGCTCCTTAGCATTCAATTCAGATGTAAATTACTTTTCTTTGCCAATGTTTTGTAACATAACGTGCATTTGTTATCGGAGTATGTATAATTAAATGGGATCATACGCCTGCATAACTTTCAACAATCCGCACAAGTCGCGCTAGACAGTGCACAAAGATAATAAAATACCTAGTGAGTAACTAATGGACCTACACGACTCGATAATACGAACTCGAGACGACAGAAAAGTCTATCAATCTGATATTAACGAAAGTTCGGCACGAATCTAAGTGTGGAACAAATTGGGAAAAAGTTCCGCTTCACAGTGGCTACTGAGCGTAATTGAGGGGCCAAACATTGACACGTGCAAGAGTTTCAGAGCGGAAAACCATTTCCACAGACCGACAGGCATGGGGTATTGTATGGCGTTGGTGAGTCACCTCGCCGAGTACTCGCACCATCGCCGCCGTCTGGTTACCGTTACTCCTCGATTAGCTGCTGTTGAAGGCGCCGACTTTAAAATAACCCACGCCTCGTAATGACTCAAGCGACTAACACTCGATGAACAAGCGAAAATATCTTCACCAAATATTGATCACTGGGTTTACTGTAAAAGGATACGCGAGCGGTTAACCCTTGTCAAAACTTGAGCGTCACCAACTTTTGTACGGCCGGCCATCAAACCCTTGCAGTTTCAGATTACGTGTCATCATTTGTTAGTATAATGAAATTACTTACCCCGGGCTTTTAGTAATTAGCAATTGACATTGCATACGTCGTGGTTTTTCTGCAGTTGTATTTGGTAGCAACAGTTATATTTGTATTAATCTTGAAAGCTCTTGAGACCTTGTTGGTCAGATAAGATAATGCAGTCGATATTTACTCCTTCGACTTTCTATTCTTAGCCTGCCTCAACTTTCACGCAAGCTTTTTACATCTCTTAGTTTTTATCACTGACGCCGACTTGACTCGAGTAATCTTATTTTAGTATTTAAAGTCAGTAAGTGAGACAAGTTAAGACTGTAATTAAAAACTCGTTACATAATAGTGAGCCGTATAAAAAGTAACGCTTATCTGCTGCATCAGTTGTAATAGTGGATATCAGATTAAAGATGTTCACATTAAAATACCACCCTGCGGTTACGGAGTGATACTTGTGCCGGGTATCAATTATGTGTGATATGATACTCGTATTATCGCCCCAGCCGAACACCAATCAAGTTTAATTGTAGAGCAAGCTAAACAGCATATTTTCACGGTCAGTCCGATGATTATCCACGCCAGTATGAAAATGCTTTGACAGCGGTGTGACGGGTTGACGCGCCATCTGACCGACCAACAGTACAGCTACCTACTTTCGTTGTACCGCTGTGAAAATACAGAGCGCTTGCGATGAGATGCGATAAGTATTCACTAAGTGCTCGTCCACATCCTGTCCGAATGCAACAATAGCGCGTTACCCATGTTCGTTAGCAGCTCGCGGCTCGCGCACCAAAACGGAATACATTGTTTGATGTTGCGGACACTGGTTTCGTGTTTGTCCGACCTAATGCGTCCTGCATGGCCCCATGCCCCATGGCGCGCCACGCCGCGGCCCGCATGCGAGCATCCCACCTTGTCTAACACGCGAGCTCCGAGAGAGACGGATCGATTTTGACCCGAAGCATTATTCTATTTGTTAGAATTGTATTTTAATCTACGGCATCGTAAGTACCGCGCGGTCGTTGCACCTCGCTCCTAACAATCGCTTCACAATTAAATCATAATCATAACGGCTGGTATCTACTACCTACCTAATAAAGTTAACATAGTTATAGTAGGTACATCGGTATGCGACCGACATGACCTGGGCTATATGATGATAAGTTTATTAGAGTACCTACTTCAAGTTACCGTTTTAGAGCGTCGTATAATAAAATTGAATAATGTTGTAGGTATACCGGCATTATACAAACACTAATTACGTAGTCGGTCCCAAAGTTCTGTCATATATGAAAATACTGATAAAATAAAAAGTACCAATCCGTTTTTAAAAATTTATATATCAATTAAAAATACAATCATCGAAGAATCAAAATAACATAAAACTATTCGAAATGACCTCCCTTGCTTTTAACAACGGCCTTCAACCGCGGCGGCCAGTCGTCTATCGCAGCACGCACCATATCCATGTCGATTTCAGCGACTGCTTTAACTATGGCTGACTTCAGACTCTCCAAATTTTTATGGGGCTTAGCACAGACCTTGCTCTCTAAGACCTACCAAATTTTATAGTCCAGAGGATTAAGGTCCGGACTGGAGGAAGGCCAATCTTCGTGTCTTATAAACTCAATGTTTTGACGTTCAAACCAGGCTTGAGTGGTCCTGGCTTTGTGAGCGGGCGCAGAATCCTGCTGGAATACAAAGTGATGTCCTGAAAATAGTGTGTTGGGCAGGTCTTTGACGTACCGATCCAAAACCGTCTCCTGGTACACTTTTGCGCTGGTTTTGACCCCCTTTTCGCAAAAATGAACCTCAGTTGGCCCATAGTAGGAGACTCCTAACCAGACCATGACTGAAGAGGGATGATGCCCATGTTGCACCCGCGGAACTTTGTTTCCTGCTTCTTCAGAGCTGGTAGCGTACACTCTATCGTTTTGTTTATTATACTTTTCTTCTATATCAAAAATTTTTTCGTCTGTAAAAAGTATATCGCGGTGCCGGTTTTTCGCGTACCGTTTTAACAACACCCGAGATCTTTTGAGTCTAATTTCTTTTATACGGGCATTAAGTAAGTGCCCACTCTTTTTTTTGTATGCTCGCAGCTTAAGGTCTTCGTTTAAAACCTTTTTGACTGTTTTTCTACTAACCTTCATCTGCAAAGCCATAAGTTTCTGTTTTCGGACAGGATTTCTTCGTATGCGCTCCTTGATCGCTTTGATCACTGCTGGTGTTCTGGCGGAGCGAGGCCGGCCAGTTCTTTTCTTGTCCTCAACACTAGAGACTTCAGTGTACCTAGTTATAGTACGATACCCAAACCTAAGCGTTATTTTAAATTTTTTGAGCAACTTGAAAATGGTACTCGGCGAGTGCCCACAGCGACGCAACGCCAAAACTGCTATTCGGTTTTCTTTCAAAGTCCACTCCATCGTGAAAAATCGCGCCAAATGATTATTTATTGTTTTAAAATAATTGTTAAACATTCAAAAACGGAATGCAATAAAACTTTTCCAAATCCGTGTTCTAAATTCAAAAATAATATGCCAGTGACAGAACTTTGGGACCGACTACGTATATAATTTTTCATGTATTGTCCTTTCTAACCGTTTCCACGTAAATATAGTTCGATGATACGAATTATAATACAAATGTGTCTGAAACTATTATTTAGAAAATTTACTTTTCCCATAACACGACAAACAATAATTAACCTACTACGAAATTACATGTCGCGAACACAGTTGATAGCGCGTTAAATTATTCTATTAATTATCACGTGCGTGCAAGGTGTCGAAAGGCGATCACTATACATAACAAATTTTAATGTATTGTCTCATCAATCTATATTATTTACGGAGGCAGTTATATCGGCTGCCAAACGTTTACGACGCATTGATCTCGCGTGTGTTAGTGCAGCACTCGAGGCGTATCTTTCTACATCAGTAAACAAAGACGACCTTGTGGACAAGTATCGTTTTATTGTCCGCCGCAGCCCTGCGGTTGTATATCTTCACAATAAAATAAATTTATTTTAAAAACGAACTCTTTAATATGGAATGTTGTTTCTCAACTCTGCCATACTACAATAAAAGTACGTATGTAAAAAATGCCGTTCAGAATTTGTTCACGCCAAGCCAGCTTCATCAATTATCCTACTATATTGCTTTGCAACTGAACTGAAGAACTCAGTTGTAATGTAAATACGCAGTAACCCCGTTTTACAATACACGTTTTACAGATAAACTGTTTCAGAGAAGTCTATCAGCACTTTATGTAGGTATTTAACTAAATACATTACAACTGAACTACACGCCCGCTTATTTTATCCACTGTAACTCATTTTCCCGTGGGAAAAAGGATAAAATTTCCTAGTTTACTTGGAGATAGGTGTATTCTTCTAATGGTGAAAGAATTTTTAGAAATTATCCAAGCTTTTTTCTCTTTTTATCACATTTATTATTTTTAGAATTCAACATATGTATTCTCTATTTTATTTAGTTACCTTAATTGATTAGCATTGATAACCTGTAGACCCTGCAGTGCTAGTTTTCGGATTGTCTTTACTGTAAAATACCACCAATATTACCTACAAATTTTCTTTGATACGGACATGATTCACGCTTTTGCAGAGCCGTTCATATTGCTCTAGGAATGCGTTACGATTTAATTGATTCTGAGAACTATGTTACTCATAGTGTGACGAATGTGAACTTACTACGAGCGTACCAAACGATTAGCGCGTTCTATTTACTCCAATAATTGCGTACTGGACATATCATTCATTTAAATTTCGCGTAAATATCACTATTCGCTTACATTGTACGCGTAATTAAATTAACGCGTAATATTGCCTCGTGTCAGCCCTGTGCTCTACTGCAACACAATATGTCTCCGATCATGAGCATTGAAGGGTAACTATGTATCTAAAAATGAGAGCCAATCTTCCGTGACAAGAAATAGCACTATAAATGATATTGCGCATGTCGGCCTCCCTTCAGTCTCGCACAGGATTTCTAAGGACCAGCACCCGGTAGTTTTTTAAAAATGGCTGACGATAAGGTACATGCATTCAAGTTTGAATTAATTGAGTGCTAACGTGAATAATGATTATCATAACAGTGAACTCTACTATGACTAATCCATAGACTCGTAAATCAAACAATAAATCGATTTACATAAAGGAAGCGACGCGACATATTTTGTTTAACAGTACTTTATTTCTCGTAGGCGGCCGAAGTGACACCCGACAATGCAGCAAACGAAGTAGCGGAGGAGGCGAAGCCCGAGCCCGTGAAGGAGGAGAAGACGCCCGAGACGCCCGTCACCGAGCCGCTCACCAACGGCACCAGCTCCCCTGACACGCCCAAGGAGAGCCCCGCCGCCGCCGAGCCCGCGGCCCCGGCAGCGCCCGCGCCCGCGCCCGCAGACCCGCAGCCCGACCAGCTGCCCGTCAACGGACTCTCGCTAGAAGAACAAAAACCCGCCCCCGAACAAACCGAGGAAAGCAAACCCGAGGAACCCGCCCCCGCCGAGCCGGAACCCGTCCCCGAAATCCCTGTCAAGAAAGAGGTTTGTGTTGATCAGATGCCCTTAGAGTCCACGCCTCCACCACTCCCCGCGAACCCACCCCCCTCGTCGGTGGCGTCGTTCGCCGCCAGCACCATGGCGCCCGAGCTCGCCCCCCCCGCCCCCGACACGCCCCCCTCGCACCGCGCCGACCCAGCCACCCCCACCGCACCACTAGCACCCCACGATGGTACTGTAAGCGCTGACGCTCAACTTCCCCCTCCCTTGAAGGAACCCGCCGCTGAGCCGAGTGCCGAGCGGGCGCCCGACACCGCCGCGCCCCCTCCAAGCGAGCCTGCTGCCGAGAAGGTACAACCAGTAGTCGAAGCGGTTGAACCAGTCGTCGAAGCCGTACAGGCAGTAGTCCAAAACTTTGAACCGGCAATCGAAAAAGCGGAGCCAGAAATTGAAAAGGCGCAACCAGAAATTGAAAAGGTAGAAACAAAAATCGAACAGGAAATTGAAAATGTAGAACCGGCTGCCCAAAGTAACGAACCAGAAGTCCAAACCGTACAAGTCGGTGACTCCAACGTTCACGATTCAGAAGAACCCGCAGCAATCTCCGAAGCCGGTGATGCCTGTCCAGAATCGAATGTAGACACTTCCGAAAGCGTTAAAGAAGAAGTACCTCCCCCACAAGAATTAGAAGTACCTCCGCCAGTAGTAGAAACGAACGAATTAGAATCACCAGAAACAGAAATGCCCCCGGCGCCGATTCCTGACGATTTAGACCTACCTGAGCCCGTGTCAGAGTCCCCCGACACCACGGAGGAGCTGCCTCCGCCGCCGCCGGCCGACGATGCGCCCGCCGCCCCCGCCCCCGCCCCCGCCGCCGACACGCAGCACCCCGCCACCGCCCTCGTCGCCGCCACCAACGGCCACGCCGCGCTCAACGGCCACGCAGCCTGCAACGGCGCCGCGGCCGAGCCCATGGAGCTGTCCAGCGGGGCGGAGTCCCCCGCCGCGCCCTCGCCCCCGCCCCCCGCCGAAGCCGCCGGAGCCGTGCCACAGGTGAATACCGCGACGCATTCCTCTTGTAGTGGATTTTTTATAACCCTTTAGTTCCATGTGACGGCATGCGACGTCGACGCCACGAGATACAGGACCCGCGGAGTGTCCCCCCCTCGTTTCCCCCTCTCCTCCCGCTTTATCCTGAATGTAGCTAGATTTCTATTTAATACTCCGGCATGATGTACAATTTTGGCTTTTCGTGCTAACACATGGTTTGTACTCACGAATGTTTTATTTAACTAGGTATTTCACTATTCTCACAAAATATCTAGTACCAGTGTGACATTAAAATTTTACGTTTATGTTTTATAATTTAGAGTTCCTTGTGTATTTTTAATATTGAAACTGAGTGATTTTGTGATGAAACATTGTATGCTCCCATCTGACCACGTTTTAGTCATAATATCTGCTCCTTTAGTCACGTAGTTGCTGAACAGTTTATCTGAAGCACTATTTATTTGAAAGTAAAAATAAAATATAAGGTTTAAAAATGTTGCTGCAAATATTTTAAGAGGTAAACCAGTCTATGAAACTTGGCAACTTGTCCAGGGAATGTCGGTTGAAATAGGGAAACACATTGAACTACCTAAACTAGAATTTTTATCCAGATCGACTAAATTGACAGCTAAGAACGGCCTTATTTTTTTTAAATGTTGCTAGCATAAGTCTAGTGTTGTGGTTTGTCATTCATTTTAGTCATTGAACTGTTGGGAGATGGTTCCTCGATGTACTTATTTTTGTAAATAAATATGCATAATAAGTATATTACCTTCTCCGCCAGATTTTTGAAAATGGGTAGGTAGGTCAAATAGAAGACTGTAGCATTAGCCCATATCGTAAACAAACTTACAACTTACTTAATTAATTCACCTAGTTAATTCTAATCCTCTGACAATTACAACAAAAACGTATTGTTCTCTGGTCCGACAGGAAATAAATGTGAAGTTAGTCTTTTAGGCCAATTTATTAATATAAATTGAAAATAACCAAATTATTTTTCAAAATGATTCAATCACTATCTTTGAATCATATAGCTTGATCATTCGGGGTACAACACTTTATTTATTATTTTTAAATACAATAACGTGGCAACCCCCCAAACGTCAGTTTAGTCAATCTGGATAAAAATTATAGTTTACTCACAAATTGTTAGTTAGCCAAATCAATTTGTATGAGAGGTCCCAATAACTACACATCTCACTAGAGGAACCGAGACAATTTAGTTTTTGGGACATTTTTATTAAGATTTATAAAACTCATATTAGAATCACATGATATCAGACATTCATTCAAAGTAAATGCATTTTTAAAATAATGTGATTCATACGAATCATAAACTTGCAAGTTGTCCTGGATTTTTTGATGAAGATTTCTTTTTCTATGGGGAAAGTTGTTAATTTTCTTGGACAGATTCAAATCTGTAAGGCAATTAGTGTCTTTTCCTTCACCTCATATAGGTTCCATTCTTTATTTTATTTCCTTTTAACTATTTATGATTCATTAAATATTATACAGCACGAGGCATAGATCACGTAGGTAGTTTAGGTTTACTTAGTACCAATAAGTAAGCGTGGTCTGTATTGCAGGAGCCCGTGCCGGTGTCAGACAAGCTCGCAGACTTGATCCCAGAGGTCCCCGTGGTGCCAGAATTAAACAAAACGGTAAATATCACTTACGTTATTTCTAGTCTGGATTTATAAATTTTACCTAGTAATTCATCTAGTTTTCAGTCAATAATGTAAACCTTTACAAACTATTTTGACCAACTTGGATTTTCTTCACATCTGGTTTAGTTTTATTGGTGCTTTAGTGCAAAATAGTTGTTGCAAATTAAAACGTCAAAGTTTCCGAATTGTATTGTTTGAGAATTTGTCCATCATTTGTCGGTGTACTGACACGATGTTTGTTTGTTTGTTCCAGGAGACTGGTACGGACGTGGCGGTGGCCAACTAGAGGGGGGGGGGGGTCGCAGCTCGCATCGGAAAGCCTTTAATTTATTTCCAATTAGTACCGTGGAGTGATGTCGAACTAAGTTCGGGCGTTGATTTACATACGGAGATGTGGATTTCAGTTTCAAACGTGACCTTTCATATAGAGAATGATTATAGTGTGTAAGTTCAGCGTGCTTTGCTTCTGTTAAATTAAGACTTTATACATTTATTCGCTAGGATCGATTTTTTTAAATAATTATATACGATAACAAAGTTATGTAGTTCAGTATACGGTGCGATAAGTTGGTGCCATTATTACAGGGGTATTAGTTTGTCGTCGTCGCGTCGCGTGTAGCGCGTGCAGCGCGCGCAGCGGCGGGCGCGCGTGGCGAGCTCCTGGTCGCTCCTTTATAGCTGTAGCAAAAACTTTCCATGCTCGGAAAACTTCCGATACTTTTAGTAACTGTTCAAAACCGATTCGATCTCAATATCTGCTCAAAGTTTGAAATTTGAGACAGCTAACTCTTGTAAGATGTAGTTTGTGTAGCGAAGGTTGTACCTGGGGAAGTAGGGGGGAGGGGGGGGGGGGTGTATGGGGTGTATATAGTGGCAACGCGGCTCGGCTCGTCCCGTATGGTACATGTTAGAGCTTTTACTTCGGAAAAGCTGTTAACATTTATTGAAATTTTAATATTAATGGATTATGAATAATGTATCGAATGTAAACTGAATACTGCGTGAAGACGATCGACGGTCGTCGCTTTTAGTTTGAGACATTACTATTATGTATATATGAATAATTGAATTTCATACTTATTTCATTTAAATATTCTGTTTATATAATTTGTTAAATTGTATTTCTGTTGAGGATGAGTTTAAAATGATGAATTTCCATTTATCTCATTAGTGTGTTAATTTTATATTCACTTAAAGCTTCTAATTTATATGATATTGTATAAATTTAGTTTGTCAGCTCTCTGTAACGCGAACTCATGAAATTGTAAGTCGCTCCTACTCCTAGTGAGATGTAAGCAAGTAAGCAGTAAGTACTCGTACCGACTAACTCATAGGAACTAAATAGGCATCGCGCCAAAACGGAATTGTATGGTTGTCAAATATCAACTCCATAGAGAGTTTAATTATAAAACATTTTTGGACTCGTATTCAGTGGCCAATTTTTCGATTATACTATACAGTTTTTATGCATATACAGACATACATAATTATATTGTATTTAGACAGTAGTTAACGAGTAAGTGCGCGGCGGCCGGCTTGTGGGGCACTGCAGGGCTGCCGCGGTGTATCGGTTCCACCTCAAACGTACGACTAGATCGTTCTTAAGGTTTGATATTATTATACATTGTGTCATTTCAGTAGTAATCTGAATCCTGTAATTCTATGGTTTCATAATCATTTTTGTAATTTTATACATTTTTTATGAAGTAAAGTGACACTTCTGCATGATTGGGGAACCAGCTCCAAGTATATTAGCAGTAAACACGAATGAGACATTCCATATCAATCTTCTACTAACTACTCATTAGCATGTAATCGCCTGTCCATGATTGTCTCCTTGTAAGTAGTCAGTCCTTCCCGAACCCGACTGTAGCTTGTAGGTACTTGCTAGTGGCGCTTCACAGATACCGTAAGAAAAAACAACAGTACGCTCAATGCACGGTTTATCATAGCCCCAAAATGCATAACATCACAATTTGCAGACCATATAGTTTATTAGATTTTTGCAGACCATATTAGTTTATTAGATATCAATACCCCACATTACATACTGTGTCAAGTTGTACATTTGTAATAAGCATTTCTGAATAAACTTGATACATGTATGTTTTAGTGGTTGTTTATTTTGCTATTTGCTTTTAGTAAGAAAGTCTTTACTTATATTGGAAGTGTAGGGACACACAGCTATGTTCATTATTACATTGGGGAACTGTATATTTTATATGTTATTCCAATTACTGAATCTTAATGTTGATGTGTGAATGTCTCTAATCAATAAATTTTAAAAGTAACTTTGGCTTGTTTCATTTATTCAATCCTGTTTTGTAATCCCAGTTTTCTACGAAAGAAAAATTGCGTATACCTATTTTAGTTGGTATAAATCATCTAACTGTCGTGACGATTTCGGTATAGCTCATATGAAAAAAATTTTTGGACCTCCCATACAAAATGTAGCAGCCGAGCGAGCTAACTGTTTAGGAGGTCCAAAAAATTTTTTTTTCTTATTTCGACCTATGTTCCTTGGGGAAAGTTGTTCAGTTTCATGGGCTGATTCACCCCTTAAAATATTTGCAGCTAATGTTTTTGCACCCTGTATTTGAAGGGGTGAAACCAGCCCATGCAACTGAACAACAAGCGAAATATGAAAAAATAATTTGGACCTCCCATGCAAAATTCCCAACCGACCAAGTCAATTTGTATGGGAGGACCAAACAAATACTCGTATTTCGACCTATGTTTCTTTGAGAAAGTTGTTCAGTTTCGTGGGCTGATTCTCCCCTTAAAATATTTGCAACTAATATTTTTATGATAAAGTAATTTGTGATATCAGACAATAATAAAGCAAGAATATCATGGTATTATTAGGGAGGATCCCAGTATTTTTAATGTGCTGCTCCCATCACTTAAAAAATCATTGATAATGAACCTTTTACAATTTATAAATAATTAGGTTCTTACTAAACTGAACCATTTTGATAAATTCATGCTTCCATTGAGTTGTGAATTTTTAAGTGTTGAGGGCAGCACCTCACTGGGATCCCTATAATGTTATACAAGGAATTTGGATCCTGTATGACAATCATGTGGCTCTCCAGGGTATGGCCCATATGGATAAAGATCCAGACCGCAAAATGTCATACAATGAGCTCTCTTGTGCCCCCTGTTATGAAACTACAAGTTTTAGATGAAAGGTCCAAAAGTGCCTAACATCGGGCTTCGACCAGACGCACCTCATATCATTGCAGACAAGTAGTTCTAAAATAATATGGCATAAACAACATTGCTATTAAAGTTTGTTCAGGGACTCTATAAAAATTCATTCAATATCAGCAAACCAATATAGAAGTCAATAATGTTAAAGGAAGGGGAAAAGAGGAAGACAAGACGTACCTACTTTACACAGACAAAAGAAAAAGTGAATTTTGTGTTGTATCAAGAGGTCAAAACATTAGCAGGAAATATAAACAAGAAATTGCTCAACGGACAAGACCATAGCTCTTAAATTTAATGATGACGATGCAATGTACTAAGTTTACTTTTACCTTGTAGTTTTAACATATGATAGAGGAATGTTATATACTATATTTTAATAGGACCTAGAAAAACCAGATGTAGCCAATTGAATGGTTTTAAAAAAGGAACGGTAATACTGTTACAAATTATCTTTATTCTCTAAAACATCTATTAATTTTTTTAATGATTCTTTATTTATATCATACAATGAATGCTTTAGCTCTCCTTCAGCAGTTTGCAGTGAAAATACAAGTTGCAGTAGAGGATAGTTTAAAGTTTTTAAATCATTAGTACCCTTGATTAGTTTTAGAGCCCAATCAAAGTTTTGAACTGTTGGACCATATTGACTATTGTGATGTAGAATGGCTGCATACACTAATTCTGTTTTCCTTTTTTCGATAAGCTTAACTGCTCTGTTTACTTTGTCCTCCCCCCAACCTTTATCCTGTAAATCTTTAGAGATTGTATCCAAATCCATTTTGCTGTTTTGAATAATTTTTTTGATATCCTCTTTTGCTGCTTGAATAATGTGGGGCTCCAATTGTGTATTAGGTAGGTTTGAGACGTATAGATTGCTAAGTACTCCTTCGAAAACCTGTAATAAAATTAGTAAAGGGAGTCAACGAAATAAATGTAGTGGGATGTTCATGATCAGTAATGTTTTCGCCAATAACTTTACCTACATTATCAAAACTATCAATAGATTCAATTTCAAAGATCTTATTCATCGTTAACCAAACCAAATGAAGGTATTATTTTAGTCACAAATTAAAATAAAGTTGTTTTTATTTTATATGACCAACCAAATTTGACAGAAACACAAACCCACCCATCACAAGTCTGACAGCGGAGATAGAAACCCTTCCTTCCATTCCAAACAACTTCGAGAGAAAGAAAGAATTTGCAATACATTGCGTAATGAAGACCTATATAAGCAGAGACATCTAGTGAGCTGAAGACAAACTTTTGTACATGGCATAGACAAACATTTAACTTTTTTTTTGTTATGGCACTAGTCTTGCTTGACTTTGTGCCATACCAGGGTCAAGTTGAGTTGTTTTTATGGTAATAAACAAAAATGCCTATAGAAAAATCAAAACTACTAGGTATTTTTGACTACAAGAAATAACTAGTGTATTTTTATACATACAGGCTTTACTCAAACAAAATTGCAAGTGATTTGCCATACGTAGTAACATTCATCACTCTAGAACGGGGGTCTAAGAACTGATTTCATAAATCGAGCGAGAACACTCACGAACGCACTCTTGCTCACTGCTCTGCTCTATGGTTCTCTCAAATGTCTTGCAAGGGTGACGGGTGAACGTGTTTTTTGGTGTATAGTTTTTCGGTAAAATAACTGTGATATCGCTTAGAATTTATCCGTGTGATCATCATCAATCGCATTGTTAACATAGCAAATAAGTGTTATAAAAATAGTCTTTTGATACAGTGTACACATTACCATTCAGTGAAGGGGTGGTGATAAAGTTTTAAAACAGTTGGTTCGATAGACTTTATTCTAATAAACCCGTCAGTAATTTAGTGTTTGCAACCCATGGCAACTGCTCCATAACTTGTTGGAGTATCTCGGTCCACCATGTCGTTCAATTCCTCGCTTGACGACTTCTGTGGATCACAAACAGCAGGTTCAAAATTTTGGGTAAGTAGGTCTTTAGCCATGTCTTACCTTTTCACCAACTACCCTTTAATTTCTACTTCTCCCACACCAAGGACGAGCTAATGTTTAGAGATTTAAATGTGCTGGTTAAATTAAATCTAGTTTTACATACCATCTTATATAAGAATGTTATTTATGTGAAGTAGGTAACCTAAAAGGCAGGTAGGTAATTGATGTCTCTCCCTAGGAAACTACGAAAAATATTGACTTTTATCACGTTCACAGAGAATTAGTATACAAATCCCGCAATGTCTAAATTTTTTTACCTCTCTTATCTGTATTTGTGTATTTTTACATATGAGAAAATAAAATAAATGTGACCCCCTCTGCAATTTCACACTCGTTACCTTTTTTTAACATCAATTGTTTTCTCATGAATTTAAAGTTTTAATTTATTTAAGAATCACAAATGACCGTAAACAACAAAGGGCATGAAAACAAAACCACCAAATATATCAAAATTTGGAAAGGATTTCCTGACTTTTCCCTTTTAAGGGGGGGCTCCCCTAAGCTCTCCCCACTGAAAAAAACCATAAAATCAAGATGGAAATTATAAATGCGACCTCACTAGACTCTATAATTACTTATATTACTTTGGCTTCGAAGCTAGGCCTGCAAGTGGTGATGCAACAAGTATTCAAACAAGAGTGGGCATGATCCTTTGCACAATTTATGACAACTGTGTACTAAAAAAAGAAAAGAAAATTTTGTTGATATGCATATAAACTTCATTCAATATATCAATATTGCACCCAACTTCAAATTCTTAATAATAAAAATCTTAAATGTTAATTTGATTCTTAGAACTGGTGTGTGTCTTGTGACCCTGACCCCAACGTTTCTATGAAATACATAATACCATCTTGCCTGTGATATAAACCTGTTTGTTTTTTATAACATCATAATGATGTTATAAGCCACACATTCCAAATGATATAATAAATTTGTAGTGACTTTGCATAAAGTTGGAGGAAGGGGTTACAAAAAATACTTCTAGACTTGCCATGCAGTGCCTATCTGCTAAATATTTACTTCTAGACTAGACAGTCATATCACTCCTAGTATTCGCTAGTTTCCTGGGTCATTAAAAAAATATAACAGTTGTACGCTTAAAACTATGGTCCAAAAATACTACAGACTTCATTCATCATTTTTCGAAATATTTTAAGTATGAATTAATAAACAGAAAAATAATATATAAAAGTAAGTGCTTTGATGCCATCTAAATACTTACGGCGTAACGTCACACTTCTAGTTCTTCAAACAATTTACCATTTTAGATTGTTTTAAAAAGTAGCTCATTAATCATAACAAATAGCGGGAAACAAGCCTATTACAGCACATAATAAACAATAGTCTTACAGCCCATTTGGGGTGGGTTTGCTTCGCAATAGGACAAACAAAGTTCATATTAATTAATCACTTTTTGACTATGTTCCTCGTCTGGTTAAATGAAATGTAAGATGTTTACGTGCTTTGGGGACAATAGTAAGCCATAGATACCAGTTGCTGCGTATTATAATAACTAGGAGGTTGTTGTGAGAGGCATACTAGTAGTTACTGTTGGACATGGTCCATTTCAAATTAAGGATATTTCCAATGTCCCATATTCACCACGTAGGTCTTGACTCATGACCCTTGAGACAACGACCGCCACTGGCGCTGATTGACTTTCTTACGCGACTATCTGAATATCGACAATTATTCTCTTTTTTTATATTAAAATCACTTAAAACATGGCATAACTTCAGCAGACAACACACAGCAGGAAGTCTATCGAAACGTGGGCTCATAAATACGAGTATTACGCCGAGATATACTAACAGCAGATTTGATCAGACTGTTTGTTGATTGAATTTCCCACTGGACAAGGAATATGCCATAATGCCAGAATGCCATAATATTATGCAATGTTGGCCGTGTGGTGCCGGCAGAGTAGAATAGCACCACCTCTTTCTCTGCACGTGGGGGTCGTAAGACACGACCGGGGGATTAGAAATCTGCCGCACGATTGAGATCTGTCACACGCGCTTGACGGAGACCCTGTTCCGTTTAAAGTGGAGTTGTCCTTCTCCAGAACCGATCTTGGGTCTGGGTAATCCCTCGGTCGCCTCTTACGAACCTCACGGGAAGAGAGGGGGTGGTGTTATTTTACTCTGCCGACGACACCACACGGCTAATACTAATATAATATACTAATACTTACTAATCAATCAGTCATAAAAAGTAGGTATGCCAGTCAGAAAAAATTACGTTGTGTGAGTCCAAGTAGTAATCAGTTAGATGTTTATTATTTTAATAACTTCCTATCATTTTATAATCACTATTATTTGCGTAAATAAGAAGAAGCATGACAGTTTTGAAGTACCATCGTATTACACCAAGCTTGTAGTAATTTAAACCTCCATTACACTGTAAAAAAAAATACTTACCTAGCCCTACATTACATAATTATTCTTATCCAGAGTAGGTCATAGGAATAGGTTTAACAAATTGATACATAATACTGAACAATGGTATTACTGTACGAACCTACGAGCGGATATGATAAGTTTGATAAATGCAAGAATCATATAGCAAGTTGAAGGATTTATCTTCTTGCCCGATTTATGTATGTATGAAAAATGCCACGGCTGCCGAATCGAAAGTCATTTCAGAATCTGTTGTGTTTGACTGTTGTAATTTGTTGTCAACCTATGCCTGAAATATCATAATTCTGTTCACAGGACACCAATCTCTCGTGGAAAACAGAAAACCCCGACTTCACGCGATGTTTCGAAGAGACCGTACTAGTATGGATCCCTTGCATCTACCTGTGGGTCTTCGCCGCCCTCGACGCCTACTACATACTGAACAGCAAAGAGAGGAACATACCCTGGAACCCCCTTAACATCACCAAGTTATTGGTCACATTGCTTCTCATAGTGCTGAAGCTTGTAGACTTGGGTGTGACTGTGCACAGGTCGTCGAAAGATGAAGAGGAAGTTTTTGGCGTCGATTACTACAGTCCTATCATCAAATTGCTGACTTTTGTGAGTATTACTGTGTGATGTTTTCTATTTAATGTCTGACTTGATCGGAAACCTACTAAGTAGGATAGTTTAGCTGGGCTTATTCACACATGTACCTGTGCTTCATTTTACGAAGTTTGATATACCGCTAATGGTGTAAAGTAGATGATAGACTAGTAGGTAAATTTTTATACCGTCAAATACCTACTCTTTACGGTATGGTACGGTTAAGGATATTTTATTATTTACTGGACAATATTGTTGTGTGGACAATTTAAATCATTGAGTAGTTGTGACTCTAATCATTTATTTTGACCTCGGCTGCAAAATCAATATACGTTGGCGAACAGCGAAGTACAAAGGATGAATCCGTAGCCATTGATAAGTTTAAAAGAACAGCTAACCGCAGCCACATAATTATAAATAGTTACCTACTCCTACTCATAAATATACTTATACGTGATCAAATTTCGAGTTTTATGCGTATGCTGAGTAGGTATTACTCCATTATATGCATTGGTTAACGGTACATTTTACGGCTACGAGCGTGCGGTCGAACCGGTTTTGCACCATATCGTATCATAAAATCGATACAGTATAATATCTCCCCCTATTCTGGAAACCATCAAAATTGCAAAAAACACATTTCAGTTATATGTAGATAAGAAAGTATAGTTTATAGTAAACGATACATTTACCTATATATGTGTGCGATATGATAAGATAAACCGTTTGTTTTATTAGCAAATTTGAAAGTCATGGTAGCAATCTGAATGTGGGTAATGATGGCATTCAGAAGGTAGCTTTTGCAGCATATTTCATAATCAATCAACTAACTATGAATTCATTTTTTAAATATATCAACGAACTCATAAAACGAGTCATGATGTCTCTGGTTACTCCGATTTTTTACTCACGATCCTAAATTTTTTAATCGACGTCAGTAATAAAATACCTTACAACGGTTGCCACCGCTACTTTTCGTTTGGCCAGCTTTCGTTGTTTTTTGTGAAAACAACGGCTGGTTGAACAAGATACGATTGTCTCGTAGTTACTTATCTAAGTACTCAACATGTCCCGAGGCTCAGTTTGTTGTCAGAAGTCAATCTCACGTCCGGTTAGACACTCGAACCTCCAATGTAAGTCTTATGCGCGCGGTATAAGAACGGTTCAAAGTCCAAACGGTCTAACTCAGCCTGAACTTGACTGTGCATTAAAATATATAGTACGATTCACCATACAACAATCACTGGGGCGTTCTTTGGTTGAACAGTGATGTCATGGGAAAGAGTACCTTGTAAAGTATGTGATGGAAATAATTACGCCGTTCTAAGTGGTAATTGAGTAAATAAAATTTTCCGTTTGCGTTTCCAATAGAAACACAACTTTTCAACTGGTGGTAAATAAATCGATAAAAAAATACTACTCGGACGGTAACTCAACGTAAAAATTATACGGTATTATAAACACAAATGGAAATTCTGTTCAAAAGTCGGCCGGCAAGCCAAGAACATCTTAACTACTGTACCGATACGGCCTAATAGCCAGGGACCGTACCGTACTCTTTATCTTTTGGCCATTGTGATTCCAGCGATTCAAATCCCTTTCTATTTCCACCGGTACACTACAAGCTCAAAAGTTTTAGCGTAATATGAAACGGCATAATCCACCTTAAAGCCATAAGACACAACTTAGTGAGAAGTTTTACAAATAGAGCCTTAAAGGACGATGATCTTCTTTATAGTATCCGTGCGACTGAGGTACGCGAATATTTGTCACCAGCTTCCACATTCATAAAAAAAAAAACATTCTACCAACTAATCGGTCTTTTGCCCCAAACATGATATGAGTAGCGATGCCTGTATTTCGATGGTGCTAGTCGCCCTCTTCTCCTTATGGCTTCAACACGTCTAGTTATCTTCAGACTATCTGGTTATCTGGGTCAAGAAGAGGCCCTGTCATGCTGGCCATCGTTTTCTATGTTACAACTTTTGCAGCATAGTTCTTTCTTCTTAGCTTCAATTCTTTGACGGCGCTGCTCTGTTCATTGAAGCGTTGAAATATAACGCAAATACAGGTCAACGTTTTTTGAGCCACCTCATCACTATTATTCTTATTACTACGAGGCCATTGTAATTTGTGACGACCGAGCCGTGAACGCCCTTAGCTAGTGGGTAATCTGTTTTGTGGAACTATTATGGACATATCACAACGGCGCTTCATAATACCATCAGAATCCGTATGCGATGTTGTCATATCATAATCAGTGGTCGGAGTACGTAGAGTGATTTTAGGTACTTATCTTTTTGTAAGCCAGCTTTGTATTAAACTGACAGTTCTGAAGTGTCACTTTCATACAAAGTGTGTTTACAAAAAGATAAGTACCTAAACTTACAGACTATAGCGACGTTGTTGTATACATATTATGGAGGCGGCTCTTTTTTTTCCGGGATTCTTGAAAACCGTTTTTTTATTGATTTGGTTACACTACAAACTAGTTACAAAAAGACAAAAAGCATACTTATTTTTTTCGAAAACACACCACAGAGAAAAATCTGGAAAACGCGGACGCATGACAAGAGTGAGTAAAATGATCGCCACAAATAGCTTACCAGATTTAGGGATCGCTGGCCAGCACAAGATCCACCTCCGGAAAACTCGCGACATTGCTCGATGCAAAAACAGTTCGGAATTCTGAACCCATCTCTATGTTAACTTAGCCTTTGATGTCATTGACCTCAAATCACTCTATCTACTCCGACCACTGTCATAATAATAAGTAAATTAAATGTAGTCTACTCTACATTGAAGCCGCTGTGGTAAAAAACTGTATGATACATCTAAATATGACAAATTAAGTATGGTGGGCATACCATGGGCAATATGGGCATGCTATTATCCAGATTTCTGGACATTTCAGCGTATTTATGCTGGTCCCGAGACAACCCACACAACGCCTGCGTATGCAGCTCGTATACGTAGTAACGCGCGTGGTTAAGCGCCTACGTTGTAATTGTATGGGACTGTATGAGTTATGTAAGTACGCACATATCTCATGCGTCTCTCTCTGTCCCATACAATACATATGCAGGTCACGTGCTCTGGCCTAATCGAAATAAAAGCAATTTTCTGTCACTGTCACTGCCCGTAAATGAAAATAAAAGCAATAAAGAATCTACATCTGTCATTTCTTTCTATAAGGTCTGCTTTCTAATATAACGCATTTTTACTGATGATCAGGGACTGGTCACCAGAACCTGTCCCATGTTGAAAACATCTGAAAGTAACGGGGAATGAAAATAAATCTTACAGATCCTACACACATACATTCAATATTCATTCATGTAAACATATTGTAAAGCGGCATTTAGTCCAGTTTAATCAAACGGGCTGTTAATTTAGCCTCGTTTATAAATCGGTTCAGCTCCCAATGAACGGGTTTATTGAGATGATACCCGTTTCAATCTACGCATAGAGGCAGTTTATCAATCTGTTTAATGATAAGAAAGGAACAACATTCACTTATATTCCTGTTTCTCTGGTAACAAAAAGCGAATTAATATATATAAGATTAGATTGAGTGTATATGTTTTTGGGTGAGTTTCTAATTGTGAAACTAACTGAACAACTTTCCTTAAAGAACATAGGCCTAATTTAAAAAAATATATTTTGGAACTTTCTTACAAAAATATTGTTATGTTACAAAACGCAAAGAAATATATATATAAGATTAGATTGAGTGTATATGTTTTTGGGTGAGTTTCTAACTATGTAACTAACTGAACAACTTTCCTCAAGGAACATAGACCGAATTATAAAAAAAAAAATATTTTATGGAACCCGCTTAAAAAAATATTCTTATGTTGCTTTGTATGGGAAGCATTTTTTTCATTTTTTGCCAATGCTATTTGTAGAAAGTTATTTAGTTTCACACTCGGTGCGCTCTACACAGCAGAAGGACAAGAAAGCTTAAAGAGCGGTGATGCTATTCTAAACCAGCACCATCCAGCACTATACATTCGTTATTTATCACACACACACACACATATCGGGCCGATATCCCTGGTGGGGTAGGCAGAGCGTTAACGACCGTAAAATTACGGCCGTTATCGCCACGTCTGACGAAAATTGAGGGCTGTTTGAGATAATTCGTGTATCACTATAGTGATAGGTTGTCAGCCTATCGCCTAAAAGTTGTAATACATCTGAAACCCTTAGTCCGTCAGTCGGCTTTTACGACTTCCACGGGTAAGAAATGGAGTGATGCTATTCTAAGCCGACATCACACGGCATGAATATCAATATCCCCAACCCACAAACACGTGCCCGCCAGCTAACATAACGACACAAAAAAAGTACCTATTACCATAGTGGATCCATTAATTTGTCTACCGGATTCACAAACATTTTTTGATACAACAAGTTGCAATAACTTGAAACAAAATAAACCTACTTCACAACGAAGTTCTTTCTTGAAATCTAATGAACCAAGCTGCAGAAAAGCATCAACTCGTTCCTTACCTACAAAGAAAAGAAATTGGTCAAGCAATTTTTAAAAGACGCCAGTTACAGATGCAGTTAATTTTTTTTACGCTTGCTCAAAAGCCTAGAGTAGCAAATATAGGTATATGACATTATTTTATTATGTACGCATTTCTATAAATGATCGCCTTTCGTGTCTCTTTGTCATACACACACACACACACACACACACACACACACCCTAACTCCTAAAGTAGGTATACGTATTGAATTTAAATTTTTGGCTAGTGATTCTTAGAGGAAGGTTACATGCCGGAAAAATAGTTTCATTCCCGCGGGAAAACGATTAGCAGCGAGTGCGACTAGTATTACATAATGAATGTCCCTCTTTTTCGTTTAGTCGGTCTAAAATAAAGATTACTTGATTACGTCACCGAATGACCTTTGTGGTAGATGATTCTAAACTGACCTTTTGTGGTTCTGACCTTCACCTTTGTAATTGCAGTTGTTGTAAAAAATATCTTGAATAGGTAAAGTAATCGTCAAGTGCAATCATAGCGGATGTGTATGTTGTAGTGGTTTTTTTTTTGTACTGGGTACCTTTTCTGGCCCGAAGGCCACTAAAATTAAAACTATGCCAGTCGGCTTGGTGAAGAGTGATAGCTGAGCCGGAAGTTTTAGTATGGTTGTATAAACAACCAACCCAATCACGTTGGGGCGAGACTAGGCTTACAAGTCTTTCCTGGAACAGTCTATCCGATTGAATCTAACCGGTAAATTCTGGTATGTCTCAAAAAAGGGCACCAATGATCTCTCTTGACTGAATGAGTGCCGTGTGATGCCGGCTTAGAATAGCATCACCCCACATCCTTCCCGCGGGTGTCGTAAGAGGCGACTAAGGGACTCGAGGGTATTGGTGTATTACAATTTTTAGGCGACAGGCTGACAACCTGTCACTATAGTGATAAACATGTTTTCTGAAACAACCTTTGAAAACAATACTCGACAATGTCAGACGAGGCGATAGCAACCGTATTCTTACGGCCGTTTACGCTCTGCCTACCCCGCAAGGGATAAAGGCGTGATATATGTATGTATGTATGATTTTCACAAAGGAAAAAAGGGACCTCTGGTTGCTTTAAGAGCTTGTGAAGTGTGATCCATTTGCAATGGCTGCTGTTTACAGTGATACCGCCTAAAGGACATGTCAGCGATAGCTGTGTAGCTTGACTTCTTGAGAGTAACCAACCAATCTATTGGCGTGCCAAACGGGCAGTTTCATCTGCCAATCTGCCAACTGCCAACCGTTTCCGTGTAGGAATATTCCATTTTCACTTAGTAAAAAGTTTCCTATGTTATCCCAGAATGTTGCAGCTACTGTTTTATCGTGTGGCACACCGACTCTGATGTCAAAGATTTTCAGCCGCTTACTCTCGCCCAGTCTATACGCTTGATAAAGTGATAAAAACTTAGAACGAGGTTGCAGATTTCTATTCATCTAGGCCTTGGACGTTACGCGTAATATTTTATTTACGAGAGCCTACAAAGTGTTTGTTTAAGTTTTAGCCGACCTTTGTTTATGATAGTCCCATAGAATGAAATTCATTGTTTATTACAAAATAATAATACATAGATAGTCTTAGTCATTAGTTAAATTACTTGTACATTAAAACATACAATTAATGATGACCAAGAAGAATGGAAAATAGTAAAATTTAATTGCAAGACCATAATTCCTAAATTCAGATTTTTGAACTTGGCCTGTTTAAGTTGACCCTTAAATATATGACTTATATGTTACTGCTTTTCTTGATCTGTACTATTTTTGTTGTAGGGTTTATCAGCAACACTACTTTACTACAACAGGAAGTATGGTATGCGAGCATCTGGAGTGCTATTCTTCTTCTGGCTACTTCTGGTGTTAGCAGGCATACCTCAGCTCAGATCAGAGATAGTGAACCACAATCAGAGAGACGATAACGAAAATGTGCACTACAATTTCATCAGTTATATGATATACTACCCACTAATTGTGTTGATGTTCATATTGAACTGTTTCGGAGATCTGCCGCCTAGGGACTCGCCGTACAAATTTGAAAAGGTAAGCCATTTTCCTTGTTTGTAAAGACTTCTAAATTCTCGACCTTGTAACAGTCAGCGCTGTAAATATTGGGTTTATTAATTAGTCACGAATTATTAAATACCAAGTGCGTTTATGCATTCAGTCTTAATACTGTGTTATATTGAAATATAAACAAGAATAACCTGAACTAAACCCGGACAGAGGTACCTCTGGCATTAATAACTTTTTTCTACTTCAAAAACATTGCGATTTGGCGAGAAACTTAGATTTAGATATCATAATAATGACAGATCAGAATGCTTAGCAACTGGTACTAATTTTCTCATTGGTTTTCTACGAGTTTTCAAAGACGCCTAGCATGCGTTTTCAGCGCAATGTATACTATTGTTTATATTATACCAGGGATCGTTATAGGTTGAGGTACAGGGTTAGATTAGTGTGGTACCAGCTTAAAATAACATCACTCCATTTCCACCCGTGGGTGTCGTAAGAGGCGCCTAAGTGTTAAATTGTACCGTTCCACAGGCTACTGCCTAGTAGCGTTTCCTGTGAACATCTACAATATCTTGCACTGCAAAACGGCCATAGTCTAACTGTACTCTACTTTCAGACTCCCTGCCCAGAAAGTGCGTCAGGGTTCCTCAGCCGGCTGACGTTCAGTTGGTTCGATCCGCTGGCTCTGACCGGGTTCCGTAGAAGTCTTACTGAGACAGACCTGTGGGCTCTCAATCCGGCAGATTCATCTAAAGAGGCGGTACCTCGTTTCGACAAGTACTGGGAACGCACGCTGAAGAAACGCGAAGTGTGAGTAACTTGTAAAATAGTATGCTTTTGGTTATTATGTATCCTAGCGTAGTAATTCTAAAAGGGATTGCGTAAGAGACAAGAGTATATAGTCTGTAAGTTTAGGTACTTATCTTTTTGTAAACAAACTTTGTATGAAACTGACAGTTCAGAAGTGTCACTTTCGTACAAAGTTTGTTTACAAAAAGATAAGTACCTAAACTATGATTACACTTCGGCCCTTAGTGAAATTGGCATTCGAACCAGTGGACTCCTCTACCTCAAACTACAACTAGTAGTCCTCTAACGGTGGTATTCGCGTGTTGTGTATAATGACGGCCACCAGAATCAACGGTTTAAGAAGATCGTGCAGCTGGAAATTTTCATACAAAAAGCGTTAACGTTTTTATCATACTTACCGGTAACCAATTGTTTTGATTTTTAGGTATTTTATTTAAATTCACAATAACTAGGTTTATACTTTTTATTTTTTTGATATACATATATTATAGTTTCAGAAATAATGAGGCACAAAAGTACACTTTTTTGATACTGAAAAATCTTCATGTTTGAGTGAGTTTACTTACAAAACTGTACAAAATTTGGTCAAAAACGAAAAAAACAAGACCAAAATTATAGAATTTGGTTAAAATTTAGGGGTAGGGAAACGTTAACGCCCGCACCCCGATTTTACTCTGTTTTCGAGGCGATTATTCAGGAAGCCTGCTACCTGTCCCTATCGCACATTAGGGTGCTTGCAGCGCGGGCGTCGAGACAGCACATAAAATTTGAAAAACGCATTTTGCGCGCGACATGTTTGTGAATGATACTCTTAACGTAGTCTCTAAAGCCCGATACTATCCGTTTCATCGCTTGTACTTTAGTATCCATAAATATGTAATCACTTCATTGTACCACAAATTTACAAAAACATTAATAGAAATAAAACATAAGAGACACAAAGGCGGACTTATGCCATTAAGGGTTGTGAATGTTATATCCTCCGCTAGAATTAAACCAGGAACTTTGGGATAGGAATTCGGCACACTATCAAATTTGATAGGCTGTTTGCCTAATGACTTTCAATAACTCGAGCCCCGGGAATCATAATGGGTCATCTGAGTCATCATAATAAACAATATTATGTCCTCTACCACACTGAACAAATGTTGGTTCAATTCAACTGTTATCAACGAGATTGCAAGTCATGTTCGCTACTGTTACTTTGTTGCTTAGAATAGCATCACCCCATTTCTTTCCCGCGGGTATCGTAAGGGGCGGGGGTTTTTCCACGTGTATTACAACTTCAGACGACAGGCTGACAACATGCCACTACAGTGATACACAAATCATCTGAAAGGCCCTCAATATTTTGTCAGTCGTGGCGATAGGGACCGTATTTTTACGCCCGTTAACGTTCTGCTTACCTCGCAAAGGATTAAGGTGTGATATGTGTGTATGCCGTGTGATGCCGGCTTAGAATAGCATTACCCCACATCCTTCCCGCGGATGCCGTTAGAGGCGACTAAGGGACTCGAGAGTATTGGTGTATTAGAATTTTTAGGCGACAGGCTGACAACCTGTCACTATAGTGATACTCATGTTTTTTGAAACAACCTTGGAAAACAATCCTCAAAAATTACAGACGTGGCGATAGCGACCGTATTCTTACGGCCGTTAACACTCTGCCTACCCCCGCAAGGGATAAAGGCGTGATATATGTATGTATGTATGTGTGTATATGTAATTGGTTCGTACCGTAACAACACTTGCATTGCATTGTATTGTAACCTTATGGTATGTTGTTATGATTGTAATCACAACAGGTAATCTCGGTAATCGTAGTAATCTCAAACTACAATTGTTTTCCGGTTGCGGTTCACTAATTAAAGAATGGATGGATAAAAAAAAGTTACCTTTGCTGAAATTGTTATGTATGTTTTTAAAAGTAAAAAAGTATGGCCGTACGAATGGGCCATAATTTGACATCTGTCAAACCCCTACTAAGACATGTCAACAAAGAGAAATAGACATTATCTCATAACATTAACATGATTTTGACATCTGTCAAATATAGCTTAAATATACGGCCATACGCTAATAGGTATCTCAATATTGCATGGATTCAATGCCAACCGACATCGAAATAATAATAATAATCATAGACAGCAACCGCAGCTGAAGATTTGATGTGCCCCATGAAACACGAAAATAGTTACTAATTTTTTTACACCTTGTATGAGCAATTTTATTAAGTTCGTACTTTTATTTTATATCACAGGAAAAATGGTGTTAAGGCGATGTATAGCAAGACGTCAGCAAACGTCGACTTCAAGCCGGAAAGCGAGCGCAAGCCGGCCTCAATTCTGCCGGCCTTGTGCCTCGCGTTCGGGGGTCAATTCTTCTTTGGGTCCATTCTTAAGCTCATCAACGATATACTCATGTTCATCTCGCCGCAGTTACTTAAGTAAGTAGTTAAAAATTTCCACTCATATCTTTATATATGATTAGGGTTTTTTTCGCATAGGTCTTTCTTTATCCACTTGACGAAGCATGTGAAAATATTAATCTTGTTTCACCTTTTGACCAAGCTCGTGCTGATAAATAATGCATGTTTTTTATTCTTATTTGACGAAGCATATTGTGGAAAGTTTTTTTGTATTTATGCTTTTAATTTGATTAAACAATTTTCTTCATACAAAGAATAAAACTCAAACAATTTTCAGCCTATTATTATATGAACTTTTCGACTCTTTGAACTGTCCGGTGCATAAACAATTCATCTGTTCATAAGAACTTAATTTATCCGTTTATACTTCTTAGAATTTACTAATTTAGTTTTAGTCATATTATGATGACTCTGAATTACTACGAACAGCTAAAACTAAGTTTGCCCTTTTTTTACATACCATATCAGGCGTAAAAAAAAATCATTTGCGAATATTATAAGGGGAACCAGTTCATGAAACCGAACAATTTTCCTCAAGGAACATAGGTTGAAACATGGAAAAAAAAATTGACCTCCCGTACAAAATGACGTCCCTAGTAGCTGAACGAGTGGAATTGTATGGAAGGTCCAAAAGGTTCCTTGGGGAACGTTGATCCATTTCATGGACTGCTTCACCTCTTCAAATATTCGCAGTAGATTATTTTTACATTCTGTATTGTAATTTGTAGATCAGAGTAAAATAGGAATCTCAAGTTTTACTTTTTTTTTTACCTTCGTCTCGTGTCGCGACTCGAGACATGCAAACCTGTTTCTTGTTTTATCTAAAACGAATATGAATTATTATGAATAGAATTCGCCACTTCCAGGGTATAGTTATTTGAATTTTAATATTTCTGTTTCCTTACAGACTTTTAATAGGATTTGTAGAATCCAAAGAGCCTATATGGAAGGGGTACTTATACGCTGTAGCCCTATTGGCTTGCGCCTCTGTACAAACTATGCTCCTGGCGCATTATTTCACTAGAATGTACCTTGTGGGTATGAGAATAAGAACGGCATTAACCAGCGCCATCTATAGGAAATCTCTTCGGATGTCAAATTCCTCGAAAAAGGAGTCAACCGTCGGAGAAATTGTCAATCTGATGTCCGTCGATGCTCAAAGGTAAGGATTTAATTTGTAATGTTGTAATCACTGTATTTCTTAATTCATACAGGGTGCAAGGGAAGGTGTAACGAAAACATTGCAGGCGTGATCAGACCATGAAACTGAACAGCTATGTTGGTAAACCAAAAAAAAATTCTCGAGTTCCCAATTCCCATACAAAGTCAGTCAGCTGATCGGGAATTTTGTATGGAAGGTATAGAAAGTTTTCGTTACACCGTATCAAACCTGTATTTTGTTTGGCCCAGTGTTTTATATCTCTGTGTTTAGCAGGCAAATGACTGCTGTAGATTTCCTTGTTTCTCATTAATTAGCTAATAAAGGTGAAGAATAGAATCACAGCCATCGTACGCTCGTAAATAAGTAATAATTATAAGTAGTAATTATTAGTATGTATATTTTCAGCTCCGTTGTGGGCACTGTTCGATTAAAAATCTAGGTAGATCTGAAGAAACGACGACAAACATAAAAAAAATATATTATTAATTTATTGTTACAATGATTATTTAATAAGACCATGGGGTCGCGTCGCAGGCATCACGAGAAACCTGTAGTCGCTTTACTACCTATCACGAAAGTTTTACCGGACTCAATCGACATAGCGTAAAAACAAGTACAAGGTCAAGTTATCTCTAAAAAAGTTGGTGAACACTACTACAACAACAAAAAAGATAAGGATGGGTGTGCACGGAACACTCATCATGAAATATAATCAAAATCATCAATCAATCATCATGGTAGCGTGGTCACGGTCAAAAGTCCATGTCGTAAATAATTGAAAGAATTAACGAACATTGATTATAATATAAAGTTCTCCATAGCCTTAAGAGGATGCCTGTGCCTCGTTTTTCGAAACAACAGGCTACAATTCTACAGGTGTAATTCGATGTACTTTGCGTAGCCGGTCAAAAATCCTGGTTTCTAATGTCACTGATGGCTACGCAATGTACATCGAATTTCACCTGTAGAATTGTAGCCTGTAGTTTCGTTGCATAGGCCACTGCTCTGGTCCTTTTCATACAAACGAATTCCACTGTTTTCTTCCCGAGTAATGACTACAATTATTTTTATTAATTAAAATAATAATTTTTCGTACTTCCTGTATCTGTTATTATTTCCTGCTGTTTGTATCTTTGTGTGCAATAAAGATTATTATTATTATTTAATTTTTTCCTATAAATAAATATGGAAGATAAAAAGGATTATTTTGTTTCAATGGAAATGTAATAATAAATAGATTATATTTTCGTCTCGTAACTATTATTGTAAGAAAAAATAAATATTGATCTAGAAACATTACTTACCTACTTGAGAAGAAAATAGGAGAATACGTTTGTAAGAAAACCTAGTAATGAAAACATCCCATACGTCCAGGCCAGACATCCTCTTGATAAAATGCTAGGAGTAAAGTATTTAAAAAGGATAAACATTTCTTTTATGCTATTCTTCTATTCTATTCTAAAAGTTATGCTTAAACGGAAAAACACTGATGTGATACAAACACTCGATGTCCGATTTTTATTACTTAATAAGAGTAATTTAAATACAGAGTGTTTAAAAAAAGGTGCAAATATTTTAAGGGGTGAACCAGCCCATGAAACTGAACAACTTTCCCGAAGGAACATACAAATATTTAAATTATTTGCAGTTAATATTTTCACACCTTATATATTTTAGACGCTATAGTTTCATATAGTTAAAACAAGAAAACAATCCTCAAAAATGTCAGACGTGGCGATAGTGGCCGTATTCTTACGGCCGTTAACGCTCTGCCTACCCCACAAGGGATAAAGGCGTGTTATATGTATGTAGTTTCATATGCTGTGACAGTGCTGTTTAGATGCGATATCAGACAGCAATCCAGAATACTTATAATATTCCTTATGTAATCTGCCATTTGTTCAACATGGGCGTAAGATTATCTGTTTGAGTGGGCGGTCCCCGTGCCTATCTTTGCTTTCGACTAGCCACGAGTACCAACCGGTTTTTCCGGTGGTTTCTGCGAAAGTCATAACATACCTCGGACAAGCTAATAAATTAATCCCGTTTCAAAACAGAAAAAATATTGTGTTGAAAATGTTTTGGCTTTCGCGTATAAGATAAAAATGGTGTGTTTAGTGTAAAATTTATCGGAAGTTAAAACTACCCATAAAGTGAATATAATATTAATCATTTAATCTTCAACTAAACACATCGTTATGTGTGTATCGCCTCTTTTTCCAAATAAGAGCCCTAATCTCTTATTTGGAAAAAGAGGCGATACAAGCTTATTTTTGTTTCCTTGGTAGTCTTATGATCCTAAGTTATAATCTAATGCTGAGATCCTGAAAACAACTTTTTCGACTTTTAGAACATCCACCAAATTACTGCTCTATATTAGTAACACCTTAAGTCGTTTAAGGAAATATATAAACTGTGACCACTTTAGCGGTTAAATCATCGGCACGTTGAATCTGAAAGTCGAGGGTTCGAATCCCGCTCCTACGAAATTTTTAGTTTCTATATTTTCGATTAAATCTTGTATAGTTTTAACTCTTCTTATTTATTTTCAGGTTCCTAGAGCTTACAGCGTACTTAAACATGGTATGGTCGGCGCCTTTACAAATAGCTCTAGCCCTATTCTTTCTATGGGGCATCTTAGGTCCATCTGTACTCGCCGGTCTTGCCGTCATGATAGTACTTATTCCCGTCAATGGACTGATCGCTAACAGGGTCAAAACTTTACAAATAAGACAAATGAAGTACAAAGACGAACGGGTCAAACTTATGAATGAAGTTCTCAATGGAATCAAAGTAAGTTGCTTTTTTGAAATTACTTTTTTAAGGTTCGCCTACTCCCGACAGCACCAAATTTCCCTTTTTCGTCCCTTGTATCCATATATCTATGAGAAACTAGGTATTTTACATAACCCAGTTCCGGAGATTATAGATAAGATAAACAAATACTTAACCCATATTTCATCTTTATTGTAATAAGTGTGATAGATAACTGGATGTCATAATGTTGATAAATGTGATTGATTGATAACCGTAAACTTAAAATAACTCGCTGTTAGATGATTACCATGATCTTATTCTACGTGAGAAACATCTTGCATATAACCCGGAAGGATAATTTATAGTTCTTTGCTGTATGTAGTGAACAGGGCTGTAAGTGCATTGACTCAGTCTAACCTAACTTGCAATTTATCGCCGCCTGATTCACTCTGAATCAAGCATAGAGATAAAAGTTACTATGCCGACGTTTTATGATTTCTCATTTATGTGCAAATTATCAATGCTTTATCGCACGTTGTCCACTAGGAAGCAGAACGGCTTGTAATTTTCGTGTGTAGTATTTGATTACCATACCGCACGCTTGAAATTTGCACTCTGTGGTATTCTGTGTGATGAAGGCGCTAGTTTTTCGAGATTCCCTGGAATGATTTTATCAATAGCATTTCTTTACAAGGGGAAATTTGTTGACTATGTTGTTAAAAGGTGAACCAATCCGTGAAACAGGACAACTTTCAAATTACTACAATGCAATGTTACTGGATTACGGTTAGGTTTGGCGAATGACAGTATACTTTTCTCAAGTACATGCTAAATAAAACATCCTTTTCGGGCATCGAAAAATATATTCGAGAATCTAGTTTGTTTCATTAATTAAATATCGCAAGATTTCATCATATTACCCAAGTAGGTATATCTGAATATTGTGTTAGGCAAATACAATTGCAATCATGATTAAACATTTTCCGTTCTAGATCATTGTGCAAACACTAATATCTCGAACAAATACTAGTCACTAAAATAATATTGTACAAATATTAGAATATCACAGATATTGTCAACTAGTGGCGCGCCCAGCGGTCCCACCTGCTCCTGTCTTTTACAGCATGTATTAGAACTTTCCTCTTGAATTTGAAAAACGCAATAAAATCCATTATATGGTTTAGGAGTTCCATTTACGCAAAAAGTTCCATTTACCGTGTATTTGATTCGCCTCCAGGATATACTAATAATGTGGTTTGACCTTTAGAATGTTTTTTTCATTTGTATTTTTGTAATTTGATGATGTTAATATTCTACAAATAGCGGCAAAAATCTTTGTTCAATATTGTTTTGCTACGATAACGCTGCTATGGAGTGATTCGTTCTTTATGAAATACTTTTAACTGGTCAAACTGTTCTCATGCCATTGACGTCTTATCTCAATCTAAAATTTCGAACGTGATACTTCAGAGGAAATCCTACAATACGAACACCGCAGTCAAGACATGAAAAATCCTTTGCATCCAGACAGTATTTCTAATTGGTTTTGTATTGTTTAAACGCGCGCCATATCTGTCTAGGCTTCATGCTGCTGGTTGTATCTAGATTTCTCTCTAAAACGTTCCCTTTTCAATAGCAGCTATATATTTTTACTCGTTTTTTGTACAGGGTGTTAGGAAAAGTACTAACTGCCTTTCAAGGGATGAACCAGCCCTTTCTTCAAGGAACATAGCTCAAAATATGAAAAAAGTACCTCCCATAGAAAATGCTAACTCATGACTGAGTTAGTTTGTACGTGAGGTCCAAAATCTTGTTTTGATTTCGACCTATATTCCTTGGGGAGAGTTGTTCAGTTTCAGTTGTTCGTAACACGCTGTATAATTAATTGCTTTTTTCAGGTACTTAAAATGTATGCTTGGGAGCCAAGCTTCGAGGAACAAATACTCAAAATCAGAAATAAAGAAATGCACGTTTTGAAGCAGACCGCTTATTTGAACTCAGCTACATCGTTTATATGGTCTTGCGCACCGTTTTTGGTAAGTTATTTATTTATTTTCATTGGTTATTTTAGTAATACTGTTGGATCTAAATCATAAGGACACAAAGATAATCAAGCACCTATCTATACCTTAGCATTGATAGGCCACACATCTTGTTGCCTACCGAAGGAATGAAACTCTGAGTAAAATTAAAAATGGTCTTGCTACATACTATTTAAAGTACTGAAAAAAACACCACTTTGTAAACTAAAACAAGTTTTAATAGAAAACCCTTGTCTGTGTCTATAGCATTAAAGGTTCATCAGGTTATAAACCTGGCATAAACCTTTATATATATAACACTATGTTAAACGTCATACATTTCTGGTTATCTTCCGTATATCATTCAAATTCATATAGCTAGTCGGTAGTGTGGACCGAATAATGTCCAGCTGACTGATAGCGTAGTGCAAATAGGATTAAAATGCCGACTAGATGTTGCCAATGTAAAGTCCATTCTAGGGAAATATAAACTTATTTGAGTCTTATATAAAATTTAAATTTTCCGATGGGCTGCCTACTTTATCATTAACGTGTGGTGAATTATATGATCCCATTTCTTTCCCGCGGGTGTTGTAAGAGGAGATTAAGGGACTTCAGAAGTGTTTATAATTTTGAGCCACAGACTGACTACCTGTCATTATGTATGCAAATACACTAGTAGCTAAACTTCCCCCTAATATTCATCAGACGATACAGTAACGGGCGTACTTGATATTCATAATGCCGTCTGCGCTTTGCCTACCCCTTTAAGGGTATAACTAAAGGCATAATTAATGTATGTATGTAGCCGACATTCATCAATAAGTCGTGTTTCTTCTATTTTCAAGTATTATCGGAAATCCATCTACAACATATAAACTTCAACATATAGACTTCTGATATCAATAATCCTATAAGTGCATTAATTTATATTATCTGATTTCGATTTACAACCACTTACATTTTATTTTCCAGATATTATCAAATATTTACACTGATTTTTATAGCCCACATAATCTAGATAATTACTGTGATTATGTTATTTAGTCGTGAAAATATGATTACGCTACAATACTAGATTACAATATTTATATAAGGTAGTCAACTCAGATACTGATAAGACGAACTTGCTAGAGGCACTTATCAGAAAGTAGACAAATGTGATAAATGATCTATCAGTAAATTCTAGTTTACGTCTATCATTTATCTTATTTTATGCTTATTGACTTACCGAAATATGTATTTTAATGCAACTGTGTCACTATTGCAAATAATACAAAAATCTGTAAAACAAATACTTAGGGGAAGTGATATGGACTAGGCATGCACAAAAACCTGCGCAAAGAACAGCCAGACCCGAGAACAGATATTCACATTTTGAACAAATCACGGCTTTATTATCACTACTGGGTCAACAACTACTCATTAATTTATAGTTGATAAAAAAACTTTTTTGCGTACGTATATTCTATGATCAGTGAAAAAACTGTGTGTGTTAACCGCACGTGTATGTTACGTTCAGTGTATGTATACAGACGCTGGCATCGAGTTATGTGTCGATCTACAATATAGGTTCAGAAACGACAAGCATTATCCGGCTAACTACAATCCCCGACGATATGACATTGTGTTGCTCACTGCCAATATCAAATGGCTTAGCTACCACATCACACACTGTGTATATTTTATATTAGCTTAACTAGAAACTTTAAAAAAATACGGAACTAAGCAACGAATTTTTATCGAGTTCTCATTGCCGCTCAGAGAATTTCAACAGAAAAATTAAAGAGTCTTACATAATAATTTATCTATTTATTAAACTTTATGCACATATTCTGTACATTGGCGGACTTAACGCCAAATAATCTCTAGCATCTGTATCGATGAAGTCGATAACATTAAATAGATCACAATGTTCGTTACGTTATGTTAGATCACATTAAATACTTGTTAAAGAAATATGGTTAGGGGAATTATTGTAAATTATAAAACTACTCTCGCACTTTAAAACAAGATAAGTACTTATTTATGATGACACTAAAATTAATGCTATTATCATGCAAACAAATAAAGCAATGTGTACGTTAATAATTTCTGTTTCAAGGTGACCTTCCTAACGTTCTTCACATACGTGATTTCCGACCCTGCGAAAAATGTCCTGAATGCTGAAAAGATTTTCGTGTCAATGTCCCTGTTTTACACAATGCATTTGCCGTTAGGGCTGCTACCGCTGATCTTGGTATCAGTCGTCGAGGTAGACCCACCCGCCAATCTCTATAGCGGCTATGGTTCTTACTCTCATGCAAACATACTAACATTCATCAAGAGACAGCCCCGACTCCTTGAAGCATCTGTAGCTACTCTTGACACAGTTCGATTAAAGATAAGAAAGACAATCATGATCGAGTAGCTATAGTTGCTAAGTTATAGTTTTGCAAGTTTTATTGAATGTTGATTTACACACTAACAAAAAATAACGGTGATTTATAACGCTTTCGGGAAATCGCAAAGAAATTGGCTCGAGCCCATCATGAGACCCCTTTTTCGTTAGGAATGTCGTAAATATTTGTAAGGTCCTATAGTGACCATGTTTTTCCTCTAAAAACCTCCATTAAAATTTTTGGTTGACGTTGATTTATTTTTTAAATGCACGCCAACATTCTCTGTAAACTTGCAAAGCCGTAGCTTGGTCCAGCCCCCTGTAAGAGCATGATCCGAATGCTAATTCACTAGTATGGTCTCTAGGTGTCGCTGATGTCGTTTGGCTGTTTCGTATTGGTTAAAGACGATGAGGTGCTGGACTCAAAGCGGGCTTTCGTAGCATTGTCTCTTTTCAACATTCTGCGTTTCCCACTATCCATGCTGCCTAACGTTATATCGAATATTGTTCAAGTAAGTTTTTTTGATACAGTATTTTTGTGTGTTTGTGTTTGTCGCGCTTTTGGCAAGTAGTAAAAAATATGGTATTGTACCGACGGATCAAAAATATATATTTTTTTAAATTGTAGCACCTTCGAAAAAGTAAAAGTTTGTAGTTAGTTTAATTTTATTGCAGAAAAAATTGTATCTAACAAACTTCACCACATTTTCTTCTATCTGTTCTCTTCTAAACTAAATAAACTTTTGAGAAGCAAACCTTTTAATCACTTGCTTTATTTTTCTTTTGGTTATGGCTACTGAATAAAATAAGGCATGATGTGGTGATGGATTTAAATCAATATGAATTTTAAAAGCTTTCAGTGTAATAAAGTTTAATTGCTTATAATATAAATGTTTTTCAAGCTTGTGTTGTTCATATTTTTATTGAGAAAGAAGGTCCATAATCCACCCACGTCCAGCATCTAAATTGCCAAAAATCGTGTTCTGAAATTCAAAAATTTCTGTTTATTAATTTAAAAGCATTTTTTTTATATTTCCTTCTAAGGATATAACTTGGACATTGACATATTTTTTTACTTATTTTATTGTTATTTTGTCGAGTTACATCTCATAGATGCCGGACGTGGTTTGATTGTGTGGTGTGCCATCCTTATACGACGCCACGACTTTTCGATAAAGTGGTTTTGTTTACTTTTAGACGTCAGTCGGTATAAAGAGATTGAACAAATTCATGAACTGTGATGAGCTTAATGTGGAGTCCATCGAACACGACCCTAAAGAACGTAAGTAATTTAAGGTGTCAATTGCAAAACTGCGGCTTTTGATTAGGTGCGTCTATACCGGGCGAGCAGCCTCAGATGCTCACGACATGCGTTGCATGCTGTGGCCGGTGTGGACGTTTTTCGCCCGAGCATGCGCTACCTCACGCGAAATATGTCCACACCAACCGCGGTACACGCCGCATGCTGCGCGAGGCAGTGAGCCACTGAGGCTACTCGCCCGGTATGACATTTTTGGTATTCAAATATATTATTTTTTTACTAAAAACGTAATCATTAAGGTCTATTAAGTGTCGCAATTATAAGTTTATAATATTACTATAGATATTATGGTCTGAATTTTGGTTTGATAATGATGATATATTAAGTATTTTTAAAACATAATAAAAAAAAAATATTCAATTCCAGCAAACCCAATAATAATCGAGAATGGCCACTTCGCATGGGATGAAACCGACACCGAACCTATACTTAAAAACATCAATCTACAAGTACCTAAAGGGTCGCTAGTGGCCGTCGTAGGAGCAGTCGGCTCAGGCAAGAGCTCATTGCTCTCTGCGCTTCTCGGAGAGATGCACAAGATCTCTGGCCGGATCAACACTCATGGTCAGTATAGCATCACCCTACAATAAAGGGTCGCTAGTGGCCGTCGTAGGAGCAGTCGGCTCAGGCAAGAGCTCATTGCTCTCTGCGCTTCTCGGAGAGATGCACAAGATCTCTGGCAGAATCAACACTCATGGTCAGTATAGCATCACCCTACAATAAAGGGTCGCTAGTGGCTGTCGTAGGAGCAGTCAGCTCAGGCAAGAGCTCATTGCTCTCTGCGCTTCTCGGAGAGATGCACAAGATCTCTGGCAGAATCAACACTCATGGTCAGTATAGCATCACCCTACAATAAAGGGTCGCTAGTATAGCATCACCCTACAATAAAGGGTCGCTAGTGGCTGTCGTAGGAGCAGTCGACTCAGGCAAGAGCTCATTGCTCTCTGCGCTTCTCGGAGAGATGCACAAGATCTCTGGCAGAATCAACACTCATGGTCAGTATAGCATCACCCTACAATAAAGGGTGGCTAGTATAGCATCACCCTACAATAAAGGGTCGCTAGTATAGCATCACCCTACAATAAAGCGTCGCTAGTGGCAGTCGTAGGAGCAGTCGACTCAGGCAAGAGCTCATTGCTCTCTGCGCTTCTCGGAGAGATGCACAAGATCTCTGGCAGAATCAACACTCATGGTCAGTATAGCATCACCCTACAATAAAGGGTGGCTAGTATATCATCACCCTACAATAAAGCGTCGCTAGTGGCTGTCGTAGGAGCAGTCGGCTCAGGCAAGAGCTCATTGCTCTCTGCGCTTCTCGGAGAGATGCACAAGATCTCTGGCCGAATCAACACTCATGGTCAGTATAGCATCACCCTACAATAAAGGGTGGCTAGTATATCATCACCCTACAATAAAGCGTCGCTAGTGGCTGTCGTAGGAGCAGTCGGCTCAGGCAAGAGCTCGTTGCTCAACAGATTCGTCTCAGTAGTGCCAGTGACACTGGCTACATTAAAATAAAAATAAAATCAAAATGGCGGATTATAAACGCAAAATATTATTTTGAAATTACTGCAGTCGCGTTTTATCACTACATAGTATAAAGCATAGTCGCTTTTCGCGTCTGTCTGTAAATATGTTTGCTTAAATCTTTAAAACTACACAACCTATTTTGATGCAGGTTTTTTCAATAGATAGAATGATTCAAGAGGAAGGTTTTTATGTGTAACACTTTCCGGGAAAACATCTTATTCCCACGGGAAAATGAGTTGCAGAGGGCGCACTAGTTTATTAGTAATTATGCTTTAATATTCCAGGTAGCGTAGCCTACGTGCCTCAACAGGCGTGGATCCAGAACGCGACCTTAGAAGACAACATACTGTTCGGAAAACCAATGGAGAAACACAAGTATAGCAACGTTATAAACGTGTGCGCCCTCAAACCGGACTTCGACATGCTGCCGGGAGGCGACCAGACAGAGATCGGAGAGAAAGGTACGAATAATACATACACCATGCCTTTATCCCTTACGGGGTAGGCAGAGCGCTCTTCTCTTTTCGTGTGGAACAGCGAGTCGTCCAACGATCCGATAAACGCTAGTGTCAGAATTTTTCAACCGCCCTCTACAAGTAGCAGGCTTCTGACATGGTTGTGTAACGACCGCCGCCGTCTAAGTGATCATAGACAGCAACCGAGACCTACGGCTTAATGTGCCATCCGAAACACGGAACCATCTTACTTACGGACAATCGGGTGGTTCAGTCCGCAATGTCCTAACCAGACTGGGAACAAATTCACAAAGTGATAAATATCAACTTTGTGAGTGACCCACCGAGAATAGAACCCGGAACCTGCGTCAAAGGCAGTAGCACTGCCATTGCGCTACATCGGTCGTCGACGGCAGAGCGCTAACGACCGCAAAAATACTGTCAATGTCGCCACGTCTGACAAATATAGAGGGCCATTTGAGATAATTTTGTGTATCACTATAGTGACAGGTTGTCAGCCTGTCACCTAAAAGTTGTAATACACCTGAAACCCTCAAGTCCCTCAGTCGCCTCTTACGACACCCACGGGTAGGGAATGGGGTGATGCTATTCTAAGCCGGCATCACACGGCACAATTAGCAGTTAGAACTAAAGACTATAATTCAAAGACATGGCGCGTGCGAAATGCGTTTTTCAAATTGTATGTGCTATCTCTACTCCTGCGCGGCAAGCACGGTTATGTGCGATAGGGACAGTAGCAGGCTTCCTGAGTAATCGCTTTGAAAACAGTAAAATCGGGACGGGCGTTAACGTTTTCGTAGCCCTAAATTCAAACCGAATTCTAAAATTTTGGTCGTGATAGCTTAGGTATAAACTGAACTAGGTTTATACAGTTTTTCAAGTAACTGTAGTCACTGTATTTTTTAGATTCTTTATGATTAGGTACTGAATTTCCTGAAAGTGATGATGAAAGATGAAGTACGAAAACTTATAGTTTCTGAGAAATAATCATAGATCATATTTTATCAACTAAATTTCTATTTCCTGATAACATGTGATAAATGAATACGTAAGATTTTATCTTATTCATGATCATATTGATAGTATACAAGGTAACTTGTGAAACTATGATGCAATCCTAGGCTTGATTAATATGGCAATGACAAGATGTGTGAACATGAAATTATTTAACTGATGCAGTTTACCTCGTTGTTGTGTCATATTTGCATAACACATAAGCTGTAAAAATATTAGCTGCAAATATTTTACGGGGTGAATCAGCCCATGAAACTGAACAACTTTCTCAAGAAACATAGGTCGAAATATGAAAAGAAATTTGGACATCCCATACAGTTGACTCGCTCGGCTGCTACATTTTGTATGTAAGGCCCAAAAATTTTTTTCGTATTTCGACCTATGTTCCTTGGGGAAAGTTTGTCCAGTTTCATGGACTGATTCACCCCTTAAAATATTTGCAACTAATTTTTTTACGCCCTGTTTACTATACCTAAGTAAACAAATGTGGTAAAAATATTCTGATATATCTCTGATATTCGGGTATGTTAGAGCCGGCTCAAAGTACGGAGCATAAGAGGATCCCCTAGTGTGACATTTTCATACAAACGTATTCCCTTGTTTTATTCGCAAGTAATGCTGTAATTGAATTAAATTAAGACCTATCGTTTTCTTTGCCAAAAAATATTTTCGAGAAGAAAATATTCTCCAATGCAAAATAAAAATGCTTTTTCATCCATTTCACAACATTTTTCCAATTTCATTTTTATCATGTCTGTGTGCCTCTCCCCATCTGACGCCTAGCATGCATCCATTTCCGTATTATGTTATTGAAATCATTAACCCTTTTAGGTGAACGCACATTTATTCGCATCGAACGAATAGAATTTTAGAATTCTTTAAATGAAATCTTGTGGAACCTCGCACATTTGTCCGAACCGAATCGGTCGATTCCGGTAAATGTGCGAGGTTAAAATGTAAAAAAAATGGTTCGTTCGGTGCGGATAAGTTTACGTTCACCTTTTACGAGCAAATTGAATCAAAAGGAATACTCTAGAAGCATTGCTCGGCAAGAAAAAGGGGAACACGTTTGTATGAAAAGGCAGAAACCCTGAGCACTTACAAGCGCTCAAACATTCCACTTGTGTGGGCAGGTATCAACTTGTCGGGCGGCCAGAAGCAGCGGGTGTCGCTTGCGCGCGCGGTGTACTACGACGCCGACAACTATCTGCTCGACGATCCGCTCAGCGCCGTCGACTCGCACGTTGGAAAACATATATTTGATAAGGTACGTAAACGCGCTTTGACGCTGTCAAAGTGTGCATGGACATTAAGCTTGATATTAACTTTTTGTTACAAAGTGAATACAAACGAAACAAGTGGAAAATGTTCACACCGCCGATGGGATTTGAACCCACGTCTTCTGACCTGGCGGGTCAGACGTGTTAACCGCCACACCACGGCTGGCTCTTTTCGAGGCGTCGTAGTTGTGATCCAATTGCTTCGTTCATATCTTTACTTAGTACCTACGGTTTAGCGCGATGTATGACTTTGTTGTAGAAATATACAGTCATTCAACTGACAACAACATTACTTAAAAACACCAAGTATTCAAAATTACTATCTTGTGGACAATAGGCTACATTCCTGGCAGTTCAATGAGCTACTTTTTAAAACGATATTTTGTATAAAATACTAAAATTATGACGTCACATCGCCGTAAGTATTTGGCTATCGTCAAAACACATATTATTTTTCTGTTTATTAATTCAAACTTTGAATATTTTGAAAAATGTTGAATGCAGTCCGTAGTATTTTTGGACAAAAGTTTTAAACGTACAACTTTTATATTTAACTAGCGGGTACCCGCGAATTTCGTCCCGCTGACTAAATGTAACTAACAGAAAACTATTCGCAAGTAAAAAATCTATTTCCAAACCAAATCCTTAAACCCACTTTGTTTAATAAATAATTACAAACATATCACACCTTTACCGATTAATGACCCAGGAAACTAGCGAATTCCTACAAAATAGGAGAAATTCTCAAAAACTAGTTTCTTCTTCCAGGTTATCGGTCCCAACGGTCTCTTGAAGGGCAAGACGCGCGTGTGGGTGACGCACAACGTGTCGTACCTCGCGCAGACCAACCTTGTGTTGGTTTTGAAGGATGGGGAGGTCTCCGAGGCTGGGACCTACCAGCAGCTGCTGGAGAAGAAAGGCGCCTTCGCAGAGTTCCTGGTGCACCACCTCAGTGATGCCGAGAGGACCTCGCCCGAAGGTAAACTCTCCATCTTCTCTTCTTCTTGGTGCTAGTGCTGAAGGATGGCGATATTTAAGATAGGCCCGCATTTGTCTATTATCGCACCTAAAGGTAAGTGACGACGCCTATCTATTCACTACCGGACGCTCTCTTTGAGTATTCTGGCTGATAATCTTTAGCTTTTGTTTCTTTTTTCAGTTGCTATATTTAAATCCGCTTTTTTTTTTCAGAATTAGACGAAATCAAGCAAGACCTCGAGAGCAAGTTGGGTTCAGAGATAGCGAACAAGCTGCAGCGCGCTCGCTCGCTTTCTGAAAGCGCTTCCGAGTCCGACCAGGCGGGTGCCGGTGAGTTATACACGTTATAGTCTTAGGAAAAGTATTGCGTTCGTTCTAGGGGTGAACCTTATTATACAGGACTTACCTGAATTAAAATAAAAGTCTGAATGTGGTGATATAAAAGCAAGTTGGGTTCAGAGATAGCGAACAATCTGCAACGTGCTCGCTCGCTGTCTGAAAGCGCTTCCGAGTCCGACCAGGCGGGTGCCGGTGAGTTATACACGTTATAGTCTTAGAAAAGTATTGCGTTCGTTCTAGGGGTGAACCTTATTATACAGGACTTACCTGAATTAAAATAAAAGTCTGAATGTGGTGATATAAAAGCAAGTTGGGTTCAGAGATAGCGAACAATCTGCAACGTGCTCGCTCGCTGTCTGAAAGCGCTTCCGAGTCCGACCAGGCGGGTGCCGGTGAGTTATACACGTTATAGTCTTAGAAAAGTATTGCGTTCGTTCTAGGGGTGAACCTTATTATACAGGACTTACCTGAATTAAAATAAAAGTCTGAATGTGGTGATATAAAAGCAAGTTGGGTTCAGAGATAGCGAACAATCTGCAACGTGCTCGCTCGCTGTCTGAAAGCGCTTCCGAGTCCGACCAGGCGGGTGCCGGTGAGTTATACACGTTATAGTCTTAGAAAAGTATTGCGTTCGTTCTAGGGGTGAACCTTATTATACAGGACTTACCTGAATTAAAATAAAAGTCTGAATGTGGTGATATAAAAGCAAGTTGGGTTCAGAGATAGCGAACAATCTGCAACGTGCTCGCTCGCTGTCTGAAAGCGCTTCCGAGTCCGACCAGGCGGGTGCCGGTGAGTTATACACGTTATAGTCTTAGAAAAGTATTGCGTTCGTTCTAGGGGTGAACCTTATTATACAGGACTTACCTGAATTAAAATAAAAGCCTGAATGTGGTTATATTAGATGTAAGAATATAAGCTGTAAATATTTAAAGGGGTGTCCAGTCCATGAAACCAAACAACTTTTCCCAAGGAACATAGGTCGTAATATGAGAAATTTTTTTGGACTTCCCATACAAATTGATTTAGTCGGTTGCTAATTTTGTATGGGAGGCTATGGGAGGTCCAATTTTTTTTTCATATTTCGGCCTATGTTCCTTAGGGAAAGTGGTTCAGTTTCATGGGCTGGTTCATCCCTTAAAATATTTGCAGCATATTTTTTACTCCCTGTATAAAGATACTTTACACAATTGGTTTTGATTATCGTAATAAATAGAAATGGTGCCGTATGTCGTGTGATGCCGGTTTAGAATAGCATCACCCCAGTTCTTCCCACGGGTGTTGTAAGAGGCAACTAAGGGACTCAAGGGTTGTCTTGAGATAATGGGAGCAGAAATAATAGAAACAGAGCTAAAGAATAGAGGTAGAATATATTGGTACGTCTGAACGGAGCTACATAGTATGAAGCGAGTTTGTTAATATAGAATAGGCTATACCAACGCCATCTGCAAGCTCAAACAAGAAGCTACTTATAGCGACATCTATGAAAAACTGTGGAAACTAGGTACATACATACCTTTGGATCTGAGCAAGCGCATGTTGAATGTTAGCTAATATCGCGTGTGGATGGTGTTGTTTACAACAAGGGTTTCATGTGTTTTACAACTTTAGGCGACAGGCTGCCAACCTGTCACTACAGTGATACACTAATCATCTGAAAGGGCCCGCAATACTTGTTATTTTCCTATCGTTAACACTCTGCCTACCTCGCGAGGGATAAAGGCGTGATTTGTATATGTATGTATGTGTCGTGTGGTGCGGGCTTCTTTCCCGTGGATGTCATAAGAGGCGACTTAGGGACTCGAGGGTTTCATGTATATTAAAACTTTTAGGCGACAGGCTGACAACCTGTCACTATAGTGATACACAAATATCTCAACCGGCCCTCAATATTTGTCAGACATGGCGATAGCGACCGTAATTTTACTATCGTTAACACTATGCCTACCTCGCGAGGGATAATAGCGTGCTTTGTATATATATGTTTGTCATCATCATGATTTGCCTACCCTTATACCAATTAATTTAGGGCCGGCGCACCATGCTTTTTCTTCCATTCATCTCTGTCAGCAGTCAAATTCTCATTTATGCCCTTTTTGTTCATGTCGTCTTTTACACAATCTATCCAAACCTTTTTGGGCCGTCCTCTCCTGCATCCATCCGCATCCATGTTCATTACTTTCTTTAGCAAATGCTGCTTTTGTATATGTATGTATATTCTATCGTCTTTGTTTTACAGTTGAAATTTGTCTGTAAATCTTCCAAATACAAATAAAATAGGCTATTTGACTGATTTTGGAAAACAGTTGTAAATAATTCTGTAAAGCATAATAAACACACTACATTAATATTTCCGTAGAACGTGCAGTATTTTCAACAAAAATTAATGCTAAAGTTTAAATTATGAAATTGGCGCTCAAAACGCTGTCTTTGTAATGGCGGACGCCATATGATTCGAGTGACGTCACATGCTAGTAAACAAGGCAACAACAAGGTGCAGAAGCTTCGATCTTTCGCGTTTTTCTTATTTATCTGTGAATTTATAGGACAAAATGTCTTATAAATGGTGTGTAGTACCACAATGTAAAACAATTCATTAAGAAATCCAGAAAAAGTGTTTATGTCAGTTCCAATGAATGCTAAAAGACGAAATAAGTGATTCTACAAGTACCTATTTCATCGCATACAAATGTGTTTATGTGTAAAAATTGTCTTGCAGATATGTAAAACAAAAGCAAGGACAGTGACTTAAAGAGATTTAGTACATCATTGTTTATTCACAAGTGACCAAAGCAAGTGACAACATAACCTAAAATGCGATTTTGCAAAACTTGTACACAAAGTGCTAAATGCTTTATAGTTCTGATTATATAATTTCTTAGGTACTTACACAGCTGTTTTAACGTTTTTTAGTTCTGGAGCATAATAATCTGCTTTATTTTTGAAGAATAATGCGACCATAAACGCATCTACTTCGCGAAGTTTCTGTTGTCGGCTTGCACAAAATGTTCGTCCATAATGAAGTTAAAAACTATTAATAATGTCACTGACTCAATAAAAAAAATCTCAAATTAACTCGAGAATAAACAAATCAATGGTAAAACTAGGTAAATAGTAGTAAATACACACAATGTAACACAGGGCATGGCGGCGTTTACTAGCGTGTGACGTCACCAAAGTTAGAACCAATCACAGGGCGTTCCTGTCGTTTAGAAATATTCAAAAATATTTCAATTTTTATACGTAAAATATAAAAAAAATATGCATATTTTAGTACTAATTTCTGTTAAATACGCTTTATTACACTGCAATTTACTAGGATGGCCACAATTCGTCGCATATTTTCATTAGTGTCAAATAGCCTATTGAGGGTGTGCTGTTTTGTGCAGGAGACCGCCGTGGCAGCGAGAAGCGTCGGTCGCCGGACAGCGCCACGCCCGAAGAACTCAAGGAGAAGAACAAACTCATCGAGGCCGAGAAGACCGAGACCGGCAGCGTGAGTACTTCAATAAATATACTGGACAATTCACACAGCACCATCTAGGACCAGACTGAGCATAGCTTGTACTATGGGAACTAGACAGCTAATACTAATCTAATACTTAAGTATTTTTTTTTGTAAATAAATACATTATTTATACATAGAAAACACCCAGACTAAACACAAATATTTGAAAAGACTTAACAAATATTTGTGTCCTGTGGGGATCGAACCCACGACCCTCGGCGTAGAAGGCAGGAGTACTATCTGCTACGCCATCTGGGCAGTAAAACTTCTGCTCAACAAATCATCATCAGGATGGCTAACATGCGTGCCACGACATATTTTGTCGTTTCATATGCGCACAATGTCACTACGGAAGAATGAGTAACTTATTCGCAGTAAAGTTAGCCGCAGAAGACATATTGCGGTGACAAAATTTTATCGTGGCACGCATGTTAGCCATGCTGATCAGGGCCCCAAGTCTGCTATATATTGTCATTAACGCCATCGCAACTCAACTATCATTCCATTGCCACTGTGATTTTTTATACTTTAAACTGTTAGCAAACTACGAAATGACCGAAATCATCCAACTGAGATCCAATCGACATCCAACAGAAAAGATTTTCATTTAGCCGACTTAAAATCTCGAAGAATTGCTCGAGATCTCGGGTATTTCTAGATCTGCATTAAAAAGTAATATAAGGTTTAAAAATATTAGCCGCAAATATTTTCCGGAGTGAACCAGTCCACGAAACTAAACAACTTTCCCCAAGAAACATAGGTCGAAATATGAAAAACATTTTTAGACCTCCCATACAAAATGTAGCAGCCGAGCGAGTCAACTGTACGTGAGGTCCCGGAAGTCCAAAATATTTTTTCACATTTCGACTTATGTTCCTCGGAGAGAGTTGTTCAGTTTCATGGGCCGATTCACTCCTTAAATTATTTGCAGCTTATATTTTTACACCATGAAACTGAACAACTTACTCTAAGGAACATAGGTCGAAATATAAAAAAAATCCCCCCCTATTTACAAATTTTTCGACCTATGTTCCTTGCGGAAAATATTTGTAGCTAATATTTTTACACCTTATGTACAAAAGCACACGGAACACATTATGCGTTTGAAGGACTCACTACATGGTGTACATATTACTACAGGTGCGGTGGAGCGTATACAAGCACTACCTGCTGTCGGTGGGCATCCTGGCGTCACTGGTTACTGTGCTCATGAACCTTGTGCTGCAAGTGTTCCAAGTGGGCAGCAACTACTGGCTCGCTCAATGGTCCAACGATGACAACATGGTATGTATACGTTGCTACGTCTTTGACTACACACACAGAGACACAGAGGGAGAGAGAGAGAGAGCGAGATACAGACACACACACACACACACACACACACACACACACACACACACACACACACACACACACACACACACACACACACACGCACATACACACACAGAGAGAGAAACACACACAGAGAGGGAGAGAGAGAGAGAGAGAGAGAGAGAGAGAGAGAGAGAGAGAGAGAGAGAGAGAGAGAGAGAGAGAGAGAGAGAGAGAGCGAGATACACACACAGAGACACACACACTCACACAGACAGAGAGAGCGAGACACACACACACAGAGACACACACACATACCCAGACACAGAGAGAGAGAGCGAGACACACACACACACACACAGAGAGAGAGAGAGAGAGAGTGAAAGCGAGATACACACGCAGAGACACACAAACATATACACACACACACAAACACACACACGCGCGCAATCGCACGCGCGCGCGCATACACACATGCGTCATGCTTTTATCCCTTGCGAGGTAGGCAGTGCGTCTACGGCCGTAAAACTACGGTCGTTATCGCCACGTCTGACAGTTATATGAGGGACGTTTTAGAAATATTGTGTATCGCTGTAGTGACAGGGTGTCAGCCTATCGACTAAAATTGTAATACACATGAAACCCTCTAGTCCCTTAGTCTTCTCTTACGACACCCGCGGGAAGGAAATGGGGTGGTGCTATTTTAAGCCGGTATTACACGTAATTAATTACACGTTTTTAACGAATAAATGAAAATAAGATATTGACAATTGACAGGCGTCGACCGGGCTCGAACCCAGGCACATGGGATACCGTCTGACTGCTCTGCCACTGAGCTATCGACGCACCGGTCGACCTTCGTCAATTTCTCAATCTTTTGATGCTCGTCTCGAGGCGACGATCTTAGCGACATCTAGTAGTAGTACTTAGTACTTTTTACCTGGTTAGTCTACATTACCAGTAAGAATTCAAATATCGAATTCGAATGGCCATACTTAAGTGCAGTCTTGATAGGCTTGCGTAAAAAGGTACGGTACTCTTTCTAACATAAAATTACGATTACAAAAAGTCACCCATAAAGATTTCAATAGCCTATAGTGTTGTTTACCTAGCTATCAGCCTATGCTGATCGAAAATTTCTTATATCTTTTTCATTTATCCTTTTAGCTTATAAATGGCACAACAGTTAACACTAAGCTTCGAGACATGTATCTCGGCGTGTACGGCGGCCTCGGCATCGGACAGGGTATGTATTCAAACACTATTCCCACTAACCCGTTTACAAACTATACATTAACATGACTGACACTAATGGGAACCGATCATTATGTAAGTAAAGGAGGTGAAAGAGAGAATATTTCAGTATTCATTAAAAAGTACGTTTTAGTGATAAAAAATATATATTCTGGTGAAATTCTTTTAGATAGTTCAATAATCTACGAAGTTTATCTCCTTTATTTATAAAATGATGTGAGGTTGGTCAAGATATAACGCCTGAATCGACATGCTAAGAAGAAAAACTAAGCTTAAATTTCGTAATCTTTACCAGCCCTTGGTTAAAATCTGACGAAAGTAAATTCTATTGGTGATGGAATAAAATCGTTATATTTTCAATTAAGTCATATACTCTGTACATAATATGTAATATTTTATGTATCGATCCTAACTTTTTCAGTCGATAAAATTATTTCATTAATTTTTTACAATTAATGAATACATTATTTACAATATTCATATTGGCACTCAAATCTTTATCTATTTTCTTAAATGGCATGTTCCATGATTATTTACTTGTTTTCAAATTTTTATCCTTTAAATATTACTATGCATGATTTTTATTTAGTGCGGGAACTGTATACATTATCCTTATTTCATGGGAAACGCATGCGTTTTACTATTTTTATTATCATTATTTTTATAAATACTTTTTCTATAATAAGTATGCAATAGATTCTCATTATGTTCGTTACAAGTTCATTTTAGATCCTGACTAACACTTCACAAGCATGTTGTGTTTGGTTAATACTTCAAATATGTATAAGACGTCCGTTCCTATCGTATACGATACGCAGTTGTTTATCAAAGACCCGTTAATCAATTTTAGTTTATTATAATATCTATCATCGACTATAGAGAAATCCACAAAATCGATATGATGTGTAATGCAATTGTATAATTATAATAGCGAATTTTATAAATGAAATTATGTAGTGAGTGATCCGTATTTTAAGGTTGAAAAAACAACAAAAAAATAGTTTCACACTATATAAGGCGTTAGTATGAAACTTGTTTCTAATTTCTTGTATGCGTAATATGTATAGTTCGGGCAGTTAAAGAATGGGATTACAGTGCCTTACAAACACTTCCTTGCTATGGCGAAACGATCATTGTTAAAAAAACTTGGTTACACAAATCTGGTATTTTTAGGAAAATCGGGCGGCACTCAATGCAATGGAACTATTTTTTATGAGTAGATTATAATATTTTTTTACTCTTTGAGGAGTCCTAATTAATTAGTGGACACCCAAATTTATGTAATAATACAGCGCAGAAGCGCCTTTACGAGATACGCTAAGGATATGAGAAGGATATTCTCAGCCTAAACCTTACCGCAATAGATTTTAAAACCAATTAAAATATATCATGCTCCGCCCGTTGAAGGGTTAGGTCAGTCCCATTCTGACTCAGGACATTAACTAGGTCTTCTCGCGCTACAACTTTTATTGAATTGTCCGATGTGGGATTTCCGGTCCGATTGTTTGATGTGTCGGGTTATAGTGGTGTCGGTGTCGATCTCGTCGCTGGCGCTGTACCTGGGCACGCTGTCGGCGGCGCGCGGGCTGCACGCGGCGCTCCTGGCCGGCGTGCTGCGCGCGCCCACCATCGGCTTCTTCGACTGCACGCCCGTGGGCCGCGTGCTCAACCGGTTCAGCAAGGACGTGGACGTGCTGGATAACACGCTGCCCATGACGCTCAGGGGGTGGACGTCGTGCTTCTTCGCGGTATGACGTCACGCCGCACGCCAAGCCAACTCTTAGACCCGTATTAATAAACCTCGCTCAACTCTGAGATCAAACTTGAGGACGACTTTGAGATGCTGTTAGTATTGACTGTCATTTGTCAAAATCGCTCTTGAGATCGATCTCAGAGTTGAGAGCGATTTATAAATATGGACCTTAGTGTGAAGAGGGTTCAATTACGGCTTTCAAATTTTTAGAGAAATATTTTCGGAATTAGGTTTTATTTTATGACACCCGCGAGTTCTATGTTTTAATAATACACAACAAAAATACCGTCAGCATTGTTAAAATATAAAACAACGACAAGAGAAACCTGTCACCATGCTGTATAATATGGCGTAAGTACAGTATATGTTTTGTTTGTAATGCTAACCATGAAAATATGTCTGTTGATGTTGTCTAAAAACCAAGTTTTCACATCGGACAAAAGTTTAACATAAACCTGGAGCTCATGATTAGATAATTATATGTTTTGCCCGTGGGTTACCTAACCCTCTTCACACTACAGCGCAGTCTATATGATAATGTTTTTGGACAGTGACAAAGCCTTAATTTGTTTGGATTACGAATTATTTGCGAAATAATTGTTATGGTTTCGACGTTTATTTATCAACTTTGGGATCAGTTTATTATTTGTAAAAGTACTAGAACCCGTAGATATTCGCTTACTAGAGTAGAATACGATGAAAATAATATAAGTAGGCGATCTAATTTGCTTCTAATATTGGAACAACTAAACGAAATGCATGTTAGAGGCTCGGAACAAGGAAAGTTTTATCGGGAACAACCGGGGTGAAGCCATGCAAATGTCGTTGTAACCAAACTTGACCCTATTGGGAGGCAAATTCGAAGGAAATTCAGGTGCGATTTGCGCGAAAAAAAGTTTAAAATTTACACTTTTTGTCCAACAACAGGAAAGCGGTATAGTCGAAAATGGCACCATTTCGTTGCCAGTTTTTCACCTCATTGCGAAAGTTGCTATTTAGCCTCCGTCAAGTCTGATTGCATGAGTTTTTCATGGTTCCATTCTAGTTGCCTTTAGGTTTCCCAGATTCCCTTACCCTGAGTGTAGAAGTAGTTACAACGGTAGACCCTGCACCATCATGTAACATCACCACACCCTTGTATTGAGTTATAGCTTGTACGCACTTGTTCCCTCGTAAATAATGTATTCATTAACTGTAGACTTGGCTCCAACTAACACTAATGACGTTTATAAGTTGTGCCGTAAAATGCGATATTTGTGCCAGTATAACATTATGAAATCACTTCTGTTTTACTGACGATGGCAAACCGTTGTTGACAGATGTAGGTAAAAACGAATTATATTTTCGGTAAAACATTGACTGTGGACAAAGGTTTACACTGCGTGAGTTCGAATATTATTTAAAAACAAGAGTGTAGAAGAAGAAATGGATCTTAAAACGGTGACATCACAACTAGCATTGGGACTAAGGTACTGACGCTAGAATGGCTCTGGTGCAAAGATTGCCAACTCTAGGCTATTTATCCATACTAATGTTATAAATTCAAAAGTAACTCTGTCTGTCTGTCTGTTACGCTTTCACGGCCAAACCACTGAGCCGATCATCATGAAATTTCACATAAATATTAGTAAGATACCGAGAACGGACCTAGACTTGATGTAGATACTTGATGTAGACCACCAGGTGCACCACAAGGGGCCCACCTAAACTATAGGAGATACTGATATGGCACCAAAGCAAAAGTTGTTCAGCTTGATGGGCCGCTCCTTTTGGCAAATAGAAATTTAAAGTTTGGAGTACCTTACCTGATGTAAACCACCAGGAGCACTACTAGGAGCTCAGATAAACTATAGAAGATAAATACAATATGGCACCTAAGCAAACAAACTGCGTGATGGGCCGCTTCAAATGGACATTGAAGGTCTGGATTTCCAAATGTAGATCACCAGAAGTACCCCTGTGCTCCATCTTTGGTTTGAGAAATGTGGTTGTAACAACAGTTAAAACATATGTAACTTGGTGGATATTATTCTATTGGTGGATTTATTTTAGAACGCTGATGTGGAAATAAGGTTATTTTATCATTTCAAGATACTAAGTCAACGAAACGAAGTCGCGGGTGCCAGCTAGTTGTACATAAACTTTTATGTCAATATTTTTATATGGAACAGACCAATAAGCTTGCAATATTTACATTTTAATTTTGAAAAATTGGGTAATTAGGCTTTCTTAGGTATCGACTTATTTTAGCAAAGTGCCTTGTTTGAGACTTCCTGCGTATTCAAATTGTAGCTATTTTGTGACGTCACACGTTCGAAGATGTATCGTACTAAGCGGCGGGCGTGTTGTTACAGCGATAGCCTCGTTTTTCGCGGACTTGATGCCTTACCTGGCGTGCTGGCGCGCCGCCAAGATCCTGCACGAACAGCTGCTGGGCACGGTGCTTAAGACCCCGTTGCAATTCTTCGAAAAAACACCAATCGGCCGGATCCTTTCTAGGTTTTCGAAAGACATTGACGTATTGGACACGTTGCTCCCTCAGCAGAGCGCTGACGTCATATATTGCTTTTTCGAGGTAAAAGATATTTTTTTTTGGACGAGGGTTATTGACGAGGTGACAGACGAACCGCTGGATTTGTTCTAACAGGTTTTGTTTGCTTATGTTTCTGATTGTGTTAAAAACGTTTGTGTTCGCTTCGATTTGTTTTCCTTATTTATTTGTGCTAATGTTTTGTTTTTTACAGTTTTATTTTATGTTCGTGTATTTTCAAACTACTATTGTACGCATATCACGTGTACTTTAATTCTTTAAACAATATTTAAGACACGTTATACATTAAAATTTAGGAACCTAAACTGATCCCAATACACATCTGTAGTGTTAAATTATTTAACTTGCAAATTATTGCTTTGAGTCTCAATCATAATCGTAATTGAAGTCATATTGACTTACTTCGGTTTTTATTAGTAATTATTGCTATTTAGCGCGTGGAATGTGAAAAAGAGTGTCGTCGTCTTAATAATATTCCATGTTTTTGTAAATACTTGTAAGAAAATACTTTTATTTGAACAGTTACAATATAAACCTACTTGTTTCATATTCCACTTGGCATTATAAAACCTTGATCATAATTGTTGCTAAAATAAACTTATGTTTTAGTCCTATCACTTTCCGGACCTTGTGTACAGTGAAATATGGAGTTCAACATTAAATACCATTTTCTACATGTTGTCTATAGTGAGAGCATTTAGGACTAAAATTAATTTCGTTTTAGCGCCTGCCTTGTGACGCAGCGTAAGACCTTAAATTGCTATTGCCACACTGCCAACAGGATTCAATTCGGCACACATTGCTTGGATATTTTGGTTATACAGGGTGTAAAAATATTTTCTCGAAATCTTTTAAGGGGCGGGTCAGCCCATGAAACTGAACAACTTTCCCCAAGGAGCATAGGAACAAGATATATAAAAATTATGATAAATGGGCAACATACATCCTATACAAAATGACCAACCAGCTAAGACAAGTTGTATGGGAGGTCCGATGTTTCTTGGAGAAACTTGTTCAGTTTCATGGGCTGATTCACCCCTTAAAATATTTGCAGCTAATATTTTTACACCTTATATGTATTGTATACCGAATCAGCCCTGTTTCAGAGTAATGTAATACCAACTTAAGCGTCCTGCCCAGTTAACGTACATGCCGCGACATATTTTGTCGTCTGATTTGAGCAAGCCTTCACGAAAATATTCGTGACACGCATGTTAGCTCAACTACAAAGATCTACCAATGTTTCCTAATCAACCCTTTACTTTAGGTACTTGGCACATTATTCGTGATCAGTTATTCGACCCCTATCTTCATGGCGGTGATCCTACCAATCGGGATCGTGTACTACCTAATCCAGCGGTTCTACGTGGCGACCTCTAGACAACTCAAGCGACTCGAGTCTGTCTCGCGGTCTCCCATCTACTCGCACTTCGGCGAGAGTATCACTGGCGCTTCCACTATCAGAGCTTATGGAGTTACTCAGAGGTAAGGTGTTTTTAGTCCAAGTATTACAAATACATACTTCCCTGCAATAGATATGGTGTTGGAGGAATAACGAAAAGAAACTACTTTTATCGTTTGGGTCAAATTGTCTAAAAATGTGTGCACCTTTCCAATAGACGTACTTATAACAAAAGTTTTCAGTAAACTAACTAAAAGTTGTGCATTGCTTTCCTTTATGGTCCTGCTGTGACGTACGCTCGATATTGCGACGATCCTGTTGGCTTCTGCTTCGTAGTTTTCATTAGCTTTATTAACATAATCATACGAAAATGTTCACCCCAAAAAGTGTAGCAAATATTTAATGAAATATATATAATCTTGAATTCATAGTTATTGTGCACGTCTCATCCGCCTTTCGCCAAATGCCATTTCCCTCCTCTAGGTCTGCTGTAAGAAATTTCTTTTTTAGAGATAAGCAGTGACTGTTGTGTCCATTTTATTTATGTTTTGTCCTGTAAAATTTCTTGTGTATAATAAATGGTAAATTAATGATTCTGGTTGATAATTTTTCTATCCTTATCACACTTAGATGAATTACATATTTCCATCCTGCTTTTTAATGACATCAGAGCGACACGTCGTCAATTGACACCAAATATTTTCTGTAGAACTTTTTTGGTAGATTATTTTTTACCCGTAATTGCTATTCTGTGTTTGAAATCGTTTAACTGCGAGTTTTTTGTTAAAGAGTATTAGTAAAATACAAAAGGTAGGTATACGCTTAAAACACACAATGTCTCATCTCTTCGTATTTTCATACAAAATATAGTTTTAAAAAGTAGCTCATTTGACCTGCCCGTCACCATGTCTATTGCAATTTATTTTCAGATTCATCGAAGAGTCTGAGTACAAAGTGGACCACAACCAGTGTTGCTACTACCCGTCGTGTATCGCGAACCGCTGGCTGGCAGTACGTCTGGAGATGATCGGAAATCTGATCATATTCTTCGCGGCTTTGTTCGCGGTGCTCGCGCGCGACGGTCTGCAACCCGGGCTCGTCGGACTGTCTGTTAGCTACGCGCTTCAGGTAAGCAGATAATGCAGGGTGTAAAAAAATTGCTGCAAATATTTAAAGGGGTGGATAAGGCCATGAAAATGAACAATTCTCACCATGGAACATAGGTGAAAAAATGAAAAAAAAAAATTGCTCCCCCCCCATACAAAAGTACCGACCGACTGAGTCGATTTGTATGGGAGATCCTTTTTTTTTTCATATTTCGACCTATGTGTCTAGGGAAAAGTTGTTCAGTTTCATGGGCTGATTCATCTCCTTAAATATTTGCAGCTACTATTTTTACACCTTATATGTAAACTATAATTTTTATCCAGATAGACTAAACTGACAGCCAAGAACGGCCTTATTTTTTTTTTATGTTGCAAGCTTTATTCTAGTGTTGTGGTTTGACTCATTCATTTTATTCATTGAACTGTTGGGAGATGATTCCTCGATGTAGTTATTTTTGTTTAAATATGCATAATAAGTACATTCTATTCTCCGACAGATTTTTGAAAATGCGTAGGTAGGTCAAATAGAAGACTGTAACATTAACCCATATGGTAAACAAACTTTACAACTTGCTTCGCTGCTGTGGTGAACCTGGTAAATAATTTGTAATCCTCTGACGATAACAACAAAAACGTATTGTTGTCTGGTCAGACAGGAAATAAATGTGAAGTTAGTTTGTTACAAACAAAGTAGTATGTTTGCCTTTTAGACCAATTTATTAACGCAAAATGAAATTAACTAAATTATTTTCAAAAAGATTCAATGACTATTTCTTTGAATCATATAGCTTGATCATTCGGGGTACAACACTATTTTTTATTATTTTTAAATACAATAACGTGACAACCCACCAAATGTCAGTTTAGTCTATCTGGATAAAAATTATGGTTTAGTTCCGTGTAGGGTAGAACTCAGATGTCTTAGTTTTATCTTCTGAACTATACTTCTCATCAAAAATTCCGGGGCACCTTGCAAGTTTATGTTTCGTACGAATTACATTATTTAAAAAGTGTGTGTATTTTAGCCTGAACAACGAATTTAGAGTAGTGACCAGACTAAAACAGGGAGATGCCTTGTCGCCTATGCTTTTCGCCCTTGTGTAGTGGTGCACCTGGTAGTCTACATCAGGGACTCCAAACCTTCGAAGTGTATATGTCAGCAGAAGCTACCCATAAAGTTGAACAACTTCTGCTTTGGTACCATATCTGTATCTTCTATACTTTGTCTGGGCTACTGGAGGTCTACATCAGATACTCTAAATCTTCGAAGTGTATATGTCAGCAGAAGCTACCCATAAAGTTAAACAACTTCTGCTTTAGTACCACATCTGTATCTTCTATAGTTGGTCTGGGCTCCGGGTGGTGCACCTGGTAGTCTACTTTAGGTACTTAAGACCCTCGAATGGTGACAAAAAGTAGCCTATGTCCGTTCTCGGTATCTTACTAATCTCTGTGTTAAATTTAATGATGTTCGGTTCAGTGGTTTGGCCTTGAAAGCGTATCAGACAGACAGACAGACAGAGTTACTTTAGAATGTAATATTAGTATAGATATGTAACATATTTTTTTGTGTTCCAGATCACTCAAACATTGAATTGGCTGGTGCGCATGACTTCGGAGGTCGAGACGAACATCGTGGCTGTCGAGAGGATTAAGGAATACGCAGAGACCGAGCAGGTGAGACACAAATCACGCCTATATCCCTGGCGGGGTAGGCAGAGTATTAACGAACATAAAAATTACGGTCGTTATCGACACTTGTTTGAGGGTAACCGTACGGTACGTACGTAAAACTTTCATCTTGTTTAACTTTAATACGTTTCCAGGAAGCAGCGTGGAACCTCCCCAACGGTCCGGGGTCGACGTGGCCCGAGACCGGCGCCCTGCAGCTCGAGCAGGTCTCGCTGGGGTACAAGCCGGGCGAGCCCGCGCTGCGCGACGTGACGTGCTGCGTCGCGCCGCGCGAGAAGCTCGGCATCGTGGGCCGCACCGGCGCCGGCAAGTCCACGCTCACGCTCGGACTGTTCAGGTACTCTTATACATTCATTATCATCATCATTTCAGCCATAAAACGTCCACTGCTGAACATCATCATCGTCCCATTCTTCATTACTGAAGGTCGTGTCTTGAAAATGATTGGTGGCATTATTCAGAATCCGTTTCCATTCAGTTCAATCCTCGGCTTTTCTAATGGCTGACGTAATTGGGAGTTCTGTCAGAGTGGTGACCTGATCAGTCCATCAGGTAGGAACTTCCTCTAAAGATATCCAGCTTGTCCGATTAGAAGCGGCCTGCATCCAGCATTTTCCCTCGGACTTGACCAAATCGTCTGTCTGTACAATCTGAAGACTAACCTGGCCCGTGATTTGAATGTTGATAGAGGCGACTAAGGGATCTTATCTCAACTTTTCGTGTGGGACATGAAACCAGGGAATGGGCAGCAGCGTTCCCTGTGAATATTATCTACAATAACTTGCACTGCGCTTGTCAATCCGCCTGCCAAGCATTTTGAGTATAGCAATACCCCCCAATCTGGGAGACGTTCATGTCCAGCAGTGGACTGTCTATAGCGACATAGACAAAAACATACTTAGTCCTAAATATTATTATAGATAACATTTTGGCGAAACGCGAAATTGGAAGACTGCGGTTTAGGTACTCAGCGACTAAAGGTGTTGTGACTGTAGATTTTGTAGAGGTAGATTTCTTTCTTCACATCCTGTATTTACGATTTCATTTTTAACATTCCAGAATAGTAGAAGCGATGTCGGGCAAGATCCTGATCGACGGCATCGACATCTCGACCCTGGGGCTGCACCAGCTGCGCTCGCGCATCACCATCATCCCGCAGGACCCCGTGCTGTTCTCAGGGACGCTGCGCACCAACCTCGACCCCTTCAGCGCCTACAGCGACGAGGAACTATGGCGCTCGTTAGACCACGCCCATCTTAAGCCCTTCGTGCAAGGTGAGATTAACTATAGCGTAGTGCTTCATAGTAGATTACGTACCTAGTGTAGTATGTATCAATTACAAACGAGATTATTTACCGATGAAAATACAGATTAAAAATACGGTTTTTGGTCAGTATTGACCTACTTTCAGAGCACGGGTTATGTAAATACCTTTTTCAGCCCTGGGGAATAATTGGCAAAATGTCACTTAAAAGAGAAACGACATGGTAAATAATGTAAGCAAATTAAGAGTGTGAGCGAAGCGAGCTCAACTTTTCACTTTATGCCATACTGTGTTACAGTATCTCTACACGTATTGCAGTAAGACTTAAAACTATTGCAAGTGAAGCGCAATCGACATTTCATGTTAACAGCCAGACTAGCGCAGTGCTTGTACGCCCAGCACCAACCTCGACCCTTCCCTCGATCCCTTTCCTCGACCCCGTCCCTCGACCCTTAGCTCGACTCTTCCCTCGATCCCTTTCCTCGACCCCGTCCCTCGACCCTTAGCTCGACCCTTCCCTCGACCCCTTCCCTCGATCCCTTTCCCCGACCCCGTCCCTCGACCCTTAGCTCGACCCTTCCCTCGATCCCTTTCCCCGACCCCGTCCCTCGATCCCTTTCCTCGACCCCTTTCCTCGACCCCTTTCCTCGACCCCTTTCCTCGACCCTTACCTCGACCCTTCCCTTCGGCTGTCAAATATGGCCTTTCGAACACGACGGGGGTTTAGAGTGTCTACTTTTAGTACCTGCAAATTAACAACAAAGCAATATAAACATGTCAAAAATGTGTACATAAACTGTAAATATGTTCTCAAACTAGTTTTTAGTAAAAACAAATTACAGTTTAGGTATAGTAAAAACTAAGAATAATTTTTAGTTTTACAAAAAAAAAATTTCGCGAAACCTGCCGCCTTTTTTGTTTGCGAAATTTGACACCGAGCGGAAGGGTTAAAGTAAACTCTTGTTTGCAGGTTTACAAGCCGGGCTTAACCACGAGATCTCGGAGGGCGGCGAGAACCTGTCGGTCGGGCAGCGGCAGCTGGTGTGCCTGGCGCGCGCGCTGCTGCGCAAGACGCCGCTACTAGTGCTGGACGAGGCCACGGCGGCCGTGGACCTCGAGACCGACGACCTCATACAGGTACAAACACCCACATATCACGTTCTCAGCCTGTCGCCTAAATATTGCAAAACACGAAAACCCTCCAGTCCCTTAGTCGCTTCTTACGACACCTGCGGGAAAGAAATGGAGTGATGCTATTCTAAGCCGGCATCACACCCGGCATCACACCGCTGTCTAAGCCGGCGTCACACGGCTGATTGTCTATACAGGGCGTAAAAAAATTGCTGCAAATATTTTAAGCGGTAAATCAGCCTATGAAACTGAACAACTTTCCCCAAGAAACATAGGTCGAAATTTGAAGAAAACTTTTGGATCTTGAATTTGAAATTTTGGACAAAATGTAGCAGCCGAGCGAGTCAAACTGTATGGGAGGTCCAAAATTTTTTTTCATATTTCGACCTATGTTCCTTGGGGAAAGTTGTCCAGTTTCATGGGCTGGTTCACCCCTTAAAATATTTGTAGCTAATATTTTACACCTTATATATCCACATTAATTTCATAGCAGTAGTAGTAGCTTATAGCAGTCCACTGCTAGACATATGCCTCCCCTAGGGTACGCCGCAATGAACGATCTCTTCACTCATATTAATTTAATAAAACGCAATTGGAGCTTTTTTTGGAGATTGTCCATATTTACATAGATATATACATACATAAGTCACGTCTCTTCCCCGTTGAGGTAGGCAGAGACGATTTCCTTCCACTTGCTACGATCCTGGCAGCGTTACAAAAAGGACTACAGCACAGACAGTACTGTGTGTCTTTTAATGAAGTAATTTATAATAATAGTATATGGAGAATGTTTTTTGTACAGAAAATATTATTCTGGATTAAATGAAATTATTATTATTATTAATGTCCATTTCAGAAAACGATCCGCTCGGAGTTCGCGTCGTGCACCGTCCTGACCATCGCGCATCGTCTGAACACCATCATGGACTCCTCCAAGGTGATGGTGCTGGACCGCGGCCAGCTCGTGGAGTACGCGCCGCCGCAGCAGCTGCTGCAGGACAGGAACAGCGTCTTCTACGGCATGGCCAAGGACGCCGGCCTCGTGCAGTAGACCAGTAGACCTCGTAACAAGCTGCAAGTCTACAGGTGAAAGATTGCCACGAGATGATGATTGCCGTGTGATGCCGGCTTAGAATAGCATCACCCCCTTTCCGCGGGTGTCGTAAGAGGCGACTAAGGGACTCGAGAGTATTGGTGTATTACATTTTTTAGGCGACAGGCTGACAACCTGTCACTATAATGATACACATGTTTTCTGAAACAACCTTGGAAAACAATCCTCAAAAATGTCAGACGTGGCGATAGCGGCCGTATCCTACATACATACATACATAAATCACGCCTCTCTCCCGTTGGGGTAGGCAGAGACTATTTCCTTCCACTTGCTACGATCCTGGCATACTTCTTTCGCTTCTTCTACATTCATCAGTCTTTTCATGCGCCCTCGTCGGGCGTATTCTTATGGCCATTAATGCTCTGCCTATCCCGCAAAGGATAAAGGCGTGATATATGTATACATGTATGTATGCTGATTGCGTAGCGGGTCAAAAATCCTGATTTTATAATGGCCCACCCGCTACGCAATGTACATCAAATCTCACCTGTAGACTTGTAGCTTGTAGTTTCGTTGCATGGGGCACAGGAGGGACGAAGGGTGCAGCGTTTACTAAACAAATTCTACCGAAGCTTTCCACTAACAAGGCAACCGTTTGTCCGCACGTGACTATAATGGTAGCACCTAGTTATGCTTATGATAAAATGCTCACAAAATAGTATTGGTGTCAAACAAATGATTGAACTTGACAATCTATCTATCCTTTTCACTCTCCAGTGAATTTCATATTTTTAACTTGCTCTCTGATGACGTCAGAGTTCCATACGTCTGCACTTTTGTGTTGAACTTTTTCGGTAGTTTTTTTTAAAGTCTGCACCCGGGTCGAGTGCTACTTGGTCACTTTCTAAACTCTGTTTTTATTATGGGAGAGTGAATTGGCAACCCAAAATTTAAATTTACTGTATTTCATAAAAAACAGAGTTTAGGGGCGAGTACTTGATCACATTTTTAAGAAAAATTTACGCGACCGGGAATCGAACCCGGGACACTTAGAGTTCTGTCCCACTGCTCTGCAACCGAGCTATCGACCTTCGTTCGACTTCTCAAAGATTTTTTATTTTCATTTATCGGTGCGTTTACAAATGCAGTTACGAGACCTGCCATTTCGTTTTCTTTTTTGGTATTGTCCAACGTTATTCGTCAATTTTCATAGTTCACGATTTTTAAATATTTGAAGCTATTTCATAGAAATAGATTTTTTTGTAGGCTTATGAAGAAGATGGTTCTTTCTATGTTAAATAAAAATAGGACACAATTCTGAAGCGATATAAACCGCAAAATATCTTAATATATAAAAACCGCAAGCTACAGTAACAATGCAAGAAGTTAACTTATAATAAAGCATTGGTGTTCTGATTATCCTTTTCATTGCAATCGAATTTTTGTTCATTGTAGTTCATTAAAATTTAACTCGAATATTGTATTGAGGTAATTGATGATGGCAAACAAAATTTAAAAATAGTTTTTAGTTTTTAAAATGCTCAAAGCTATTTGAAAATATTTCTAATTTCGATTTTAATATTTTGTTACTTACGTTTACGTACTTATCCTCATATTTATTTATGTATTGTACAGAAATTTTAAAAAGTTACTTAACTACTATAGCATCATAGTAAAATAAAGATTAAGTTAACAGAGAAAGTACTCTTTTTATTCTTTTATAAATAAATATCGCAATATTAGTGTACTCTTACCTTACTATGTATTTATATATAATATTTGCCTTATGTAAATACTTATATAATATACGTAATACTTCGTCATTGTTCACAGAGTGTACATTTATCAAAATAGGTACATTAATATTTTATTGTAGACTTAGAAAGCTATACTCCATTTATCAAAACGAGTAATCGCTAGCTACACTCACTTGTTTCGGTAAATAGATTACCATAACAACAAAACACAACATACTACTCCGCCTGCCATTAGACGAACAAGTGGCATCCCGCCTAATTGTAACTATAGTCTGTAAGTTTAGGTACTTATCTTTTTGTAAACAAACTTTGTACGAAAGTGACACTTCTGAACTGTCAGTTTCATACAAAGTTTGTTTACAAAAAGATAAGTACCTAAACTTACATGCTATAAACATGTAATTCCGACTATCACGGACTGACATCGTCTAAATACTTTGATATAACCCTAACAAATTGCATTTTTGATATGTATTTGGGTCGACACGTTTGTCTAGACGGCTTGGCGGTATAGTGCATATTGCAATAAAATGTCAATTGATCTTTGCTAATCGTTTGTTTACTATCTGGTGATGTAGTCTGGTGTAACAATAATACGTGTGTGTAAGCTTGCAAATATGAGTAAACTTTTTTGTTATGTTATCTCCAGAGGTATTACCTCGCCCCGTTCAGTAGTCGATAAGTAATCGTAAGACCGATCCCTGTGCCTGTTCAAATATTGTCTCGACGTAACCAGTGTGCGATATTAAATATACATGATGTAAAAAATTGCTAAAATAATATCAAACTGAACAACTTTGTACAAGTAATAGAACGAAATATTATGAAACTGGATTATCTACTAAATTCTTCTTCAATGTCGAAATAGTTTCAGCAATTTTTTTACATCTTATATTCGTTTGATTGAAATGACATGCGTTATTTAAGAGCGTTAGCTGCGTCAAAAGGGAGCGGCGCGCGGCGTGCGTGTGTTACGGTGGTTGACTTACTAAATGTATGCACAGACCTGGCTAACTAGACTTTGTATAGCTGGGTCTCCATTGAACGAGCAGCCTCAGATGCTCACTGCCGCGCGCAGCATGCGGCGCATTGCGCGGTCGGTGTGGACGTGTTTCGCCTGAGCAGCGCATGTTAAAATTCTCATGGTCGGGCGAAAAACCATCCACACCGACCGCGCATTTCGCCGCATGCACAGTGAGCATCTGAGGCTGCTTGTTCAATGGAGACCCAGCTTATGACGATTAGCGTCGCAGGTCGCAGCGTCACACCACATCTCCCCGTCGCGCGTCGGCAGTCCGCACGCATCTGCTAACGCTCTAAAATAGTCCAATAATTACCTCGACATAAGTTGTGATTGTATAAATGCAGATCCAGTTGATTATTAAGTAGTGATAAATAGCTAAGTACTATTACAATGTTACAAACTTGCCTTTGCGGAAGCATTTACAATATTAGCTTAAAAAGTTTTTTAATTACGGTGTTTTTATATTTTCTACAGTCACAATATAATTTTGTAATCATTGAATCTAACATTATTTAATTAGCTAATAATATCTTAATCTAACTAACATACTCTTTTGTGTACTTTTATAAAATTAATGCCGTGATTTCGAATTATTATTCAATATTATTAATTATCTGAAGAATGTATCTTAAAGTGTAAATATGTACTTAAAGAGTATAAAACAGTAGTGTAGGTAGATTATTATGCAGTGCAATAACTGTCTCACTTCTGTCGCCTTAAGTTCCAGTGGGTTTTGGGCAGCTAGTTTTTCTAAACTTAATATGAATCTACAATCAAGTGTAACTTAGGGGAGTAGTACGAATAGACGTGAAATGTTATGTATTTCAGCTAAAAAAATCAAGATTTTTTAGTGGCGTACATATTGTAATTTTTTTTAAACTAAAATTAGGACATCCGTACTACTATTCTTAAGTAAATAACCTACTGTGCCTGTCTGTAAGATTGTATGTACGCAAGTTGCCAGAACACACTCTGCGTAGTTATTCTAACGAATGTGTTCAATTTTACTATATTTTACCGACCTGTTGTGTGACGTAATTCAGATATTACAACATTTGTTATTCTTACTTTACAGGATTTGAAATTCTCTCGTATTAAATTTTATTTGTATACTGATATACTTGTTGTTTTTGTTTTAAATCCCAAATTATTATTACCGTTATTTTCTGTAGTCCTAGCCTGGAATACTTTAGGTATATTTCGTGAGAGACTTATCCATAGCCTATGCATAGCCAGACCATTCGTGTCGAGCGTGTCGTGGTGTCGTGTCGTCGTAACGCAAAAATCAAGGAAAGGCTTTTATGGGTCGTCCCGCGACCTATCTCAGCTGCCAAAACTGGCAATGCGTAAGTAGCGCCCTCTCAAGCACTTAGTAGGAACTAACTATATAATATATATATATATAAATACATCTATAGCTATATATAACATGTATGCAGCTATATAGGTACTTATACCGAGCCTATACCTAAAAGTACTCATGAAACTAAACAACTTTCCCCATGGAAAATGGGTCGAAATATGTAAAAAATGGTCACAAGACCTAATCATAATCACCAGCTGATCGGTGATTTTGTATGAGACGAGGTTCAAATTTTGTTTTCATATTACGACCCATGTTCCATATGGAAAGTTGTTCAGTTTCATGCGTAGGTACTTTAACCTCCTTTCGGCTTGTTATACCCTTTTTGTGATATTTAATTATCTTCTGGTTAATAAAACAATAAATAGATTTTGAAACTTAAACATTCTTTATTGTAATTGTCCAAATATAGATTCATTATTATAACAGTAAATATTTTAGAGCGTATTTTACTTGTGAAACTGAACAACTGAAAATATAATGCACTTCACATAAAATTAACTTATCTAAGAATAATGCCACACCATTCTACTCATGGTGTTTTGTAAAAGGCGATGTGGAGTTTTTGACCTTGGCTACAAATATGCCGACCATGGTATGTTCAACCGTACGGTGGTGGTAATACCACTTACGATAGCATTCGCAAAAAGGGTCGACGTCAGGCAGGCGGCTGGTCCTAAAATTAAGCCAAATTCTTTTGCAACATGATTTTGTGTTCAAAATCGAGTCCTATCTCAAGTCTTTTCTGATGTACAACAAGAAGCACAACAACGTACAGTCTGTCTTTTCACTATATCCTCGATGATTTCGTGGTCGAGTTGAATTTTCCGGAGGAGCAGCAGCTCAACTCAACAGAAAATTTCAAACACAATACGGAAAATCACTGAGAAAAACTAGAAACAAAGTTGCAAAAACTATCAACCGGCCGCAACGGAAAGACCGGGCGACATTTTGCTTTAGTGTTGCCAATTAAATTCCTGAAACAGGCAAATAGGACGGAACCGACACGTTTTAACACAATTTTATGAACATAAGCATTTTAAACCTGAATTATTCAACACGCAAATGGTTTATCTAATTGTATTAGTAAAAAAGTTGAATTTTAAAGTTTATTATATATAAAAATAAAAGTAGCCCTTTGGTACACATTAATGCATATTATATATATTTTTTGATAAATTGGCAACATAGAATTTGTAAACTGCCACGCCATCTGTGAGATATAGTAAGAACAACGTGATATAATCCCCCCAAATAGAAAATAGGATGGGCGCTAGCAATTGCAGTAATGTATTTGTGCTTCGTAATTTCGCATCGTATTCCGAAAGTGTTCCCCAAATCACAGTACTATGATTGTGCGCCCTTCGAGCAACACGGTTTCCGTCCCGTTCCGGCTCACGCCATGTTCGAAGCGCGCCTTCCCTAAAAGTTTCATTTTTCGTCACTAGATGTCACTGCTGATGTAAATTATTACTACGCAATGTATTACAAATTCTTTCTCTCGATTTTGTACGGAATGGAAGAAAGGATTTTTATCTCTGCTGTCTGTCAATTTTCATTATTTTCTTGAACATAACATAACCTAACTAACCCTACTTTTGTGGTTTTCACGAGTTTTATGACTGCATAACTAATAATTCGGAAATGGTAGAACCTTGGAATGATGCAACCATACTGCCTCCACCGATTAACACGTATAAAACTGACGTTAGAATCGGTAAGTGTACGATGTATCTCTACGCTGAACTTTTTTTAAACTCATAAAATAGATATTTTTCCGTTGCAGATGTCCAGAAGTTAGCGCACTCCTGTAACACTTTGATCAAGTTTCTGTCAAAACAGTCCCCATTACATAGAGAAGCTGCCATTTGTTCGCGGTTCCTTTACAAGTTCGATAAAAAGTTTCGCAACGACATTGGCTATCGTAGTCTCAGAAAAGTGAATATGGCATTACGGAAGTACCTCACATTAAACCTACTAAAAGACTTTGAAAACTTCGTATCATTACTACCAAGCCAAGAAGATGAACAATATTTGCCTACAAGACAGATGCTGGAGTATGTTCTGTTGAGATTATTAGCATTCTCTAAAATTATGCTGAGGATTTGCGTGTGTTCTAAACAAGCCGCTGTATTTTACCTGGACAGACTTAAAAGAGGAGAAAGCCATTGGATGTCTCTTATGCCATATGCTCTACTCAGTAGAATTTGGTCAATCAGCATACTTCTCCTACAAAGGTCACATGCATGGTATTCTAATCTCCATCCATTCTTAGAACATTTGAAACTGAAGGGCATGAATTTTCTACCAGCTGATTATAGTCTTCCCAGTGACTTAGAAGAGTGGCTAGATTTGAAAAACTTAGAAAATTTTGGGAGATTTGAATGGTCACAAAAGAAGCAAGTAAAATTTGATCAGTTAATGAGTGTAGATGATGAGGGTGATACACTAGGCAATATTTTAGAGTTTGTAGATAAAATTAATGAAGACATTCCTGGAGTTCAAGATATTAATGTAAAGCTTGATGAAATCAAACCACAATCAACAGAAGTTCTAGTTAAAAATAGTGTTGATCAAGGAGAGAAAATATCTCGAGATATTTTCAAATCATTTTTTAAAACTGATACAGTAGAGACCAAACATTCAGCTGACAAAGTAACTAACAAACAATCCTTGAATCAATTCATTAATAATGAAGAGAAATTCCGTAATGAAAATAGTAGCCATGCCTTAACAGGACACCTTAGCTTTATGCAATGGCAGGTTCTCAAAAACTCTTTGCTATCTTTGCATGATTCCCTTGCCAAGAACAGAAAAATAGAAAAAAAGTTCCAAAAAATTTGGAAAGAGAAATGTTTAGATTATAAATAAAATACATTATAAACTTTGCACTTTACTATAAATATATTTACAACAAATATGATTAAATACAGCACCACTTTCATGTAAACATCTGGAAATGTTTTTAAATACAAAGTTTTACCTCAGGTACAAAACATAAATAGAGTTATGAATATTTATAATGGAATAATGTGCTGAAATACAATAGTGAAATTAAATCATGTTCAGGTTTTACAACAGGAATATTTTTCTTTTGTTCCCAACTATTTGAAACCACATTGTTCCTGCATGAACTTTTAACATGTTACTTTTGGGGCGAATTTTTATTGGTTCATCTCTAGTAGCAGGCTAGCAGGCATATTATCCATAGTATTAAATAGTTTTATATACATAGATTATATCAGAATATTAAATAGTAATGCCAACTTAGCTACATAAATTGTACTTAATGCATTAATTTGTAACAGAGTTAGGCATCCAAATAATAAACAAAATGTCAGGTACAATAATCACTGGAATGTATGGATGTTCCAAGCTCACTGGAATGCTAGTAAAAAAGCAAAATTTATGCGTCGCACGTGGCATACATATTGCCTTGATTCTGTAAGACCATTTCCATGGCAAATTTTTAGCTATTCCTATAACTTTCCTAAATTAGCAAATTAAGGTATAGGAAATGTAGATGTTGTTTGTTACCAGTGATGGTTAGAGAGCATGGTTTGTATAAAAATGCTTAATGTCGAACCACCCGTAGTGTGGTTGGCGTCAGTACTAGAGGAACAATTTTCGTGCGACACCCGACTTTATAACCAGGCTTGGTATCGTTGGATTCGTCATGACGCCCTGAATCAGAAACCGGAATCGTCAAGAAATCGTGCCGGGGAGGGGGAAAGGAGGGAAACATTAAAGATTTAGATAAAAGACAATACGGCCACGACAGATGTTATAAATAAACAAATAAAAATAAATACATAACTTGGACGTTATAAAATAAATTTTCATGGAATGATTCGAAAGATTTTCAGTTGATACCCCACACGATACTTTCAGTACAAAGAAATATTCCACCATCTTTAACCCCCACTCTATCCCCCCTCCACGACACGATTTCTTGACGACTCTGGACCCTGTTTCAGGGCATCAACAAGGACAAATCCAACAATACCAGGTATATAGCCGGGTGTCACACGAAACTCAAGATCTAGATGACTTTTCGGGATTTGAACATCACTACCGCTCTATTTCGAGCACGTGCCCTAAAAGCCAAGGAAAGGCTCTGCCAGAATCGAAGCCAATGGCGATATATTTATTGTTTTTTGGATAATTTCTGCAGTCGCGCTTTCAAACCGCCTTCTTTTTTGGGTTGGGTTAGTGATTTTCTTTCACATTGTGCCTTCTTCGCCTCTTTTAATCTGAAACAGAAAGATAAACGTTAATACGAAGTGCCTTCCTCTACATACATAAGTAAGGTATATACCGGGTGAAAGGGACAGCAATTCGAATACTGATATAGGGTGCAAACAGATTACGAAACTGAACAGTTTTTCCGCTCAGAAAATAACAAAAAAATTTCGACCTCCCATACAAAATCGCGATCAGCTGACTACATTTACTATGACTACAGGTCGAATTTTTTTGTCGATTCCGGATATTGTTCCTAGGGGAAAGTTGTTCAGTAGTCTGCATGCACTCTATCAGTATTCTGAGGGCTGGCTGTCCCTTACACCCTGTATACATGTTCTATACAAGTTTGGCGACTAGAAAGAATTTGCATTACATTTTGCGAATGAGACATTTTTCCATGTATCGTTTTGGACCTTAATATAGCAGGGCTCGAATTTTTGATCACCCAAATGTTAAAAGAGAAAAAAAAATGTAAACTCACTTTTCCTTCACAGCCAACTGTTCTTCCTTTTTGTAAATATCTTTAAAGTCAGAACAAAACGAAGTCCATAGAGAGAAAAACTCTTTTGGCTCGCATTCCTCCATCTTGCTGCCTTTCGGTGTGTACTGGTAGAACTTTACAGTCGCTATGAACTTGGCTCGACATTCTTCCAAGTTTTCGTTTTCAGTCTTGAGTTTTTCCTCGGCCGCGTTCAAAAATGTCGTCATTTTCTCCTTGAACACTTCGAAGCGTTTTCTGCTCTCGTGGGAAGCCGATTCCTCGACGGGGCTCTGTGTTTGAGCGTCCGTTTCCAGAACCTTCTTTGTTTTTTCTTGGCATGCTGTAAAAGATATCCCGTTTAAATATTTGCAATCTATAAATGTAGATTTACAACTAGTCAGTTTTGTCACTAGTCTGTTTTGCGGCTTGTCAGTTAGTCACTCATTTGCGACTGGGCGTTTTGTCACTTGTTAGTTAGTCTGCATTTGGTTTGATGAGGAAGCTGTTATGAGGCAGAGGAAGCGGGAGCGGAAATAACAAGCTGAAACTTGGACTTCCGCGTTGTGAGAATGCGGAGGAGGAATCCTCATCAACACTAGTCTGCATGGGGAACACTTGGGGAAGAAAGGTTCTCGAATAGCGGCCACGGGCCGGAAGACGTAGTGTTTAACGGCCTCCCACGAGGTGGACAGATGACCTGGTGAAGATCGCTGGACGCCAGTGGATGCAAGTTGCGCAGGATCGTTCACTTAGGAAATCTTTGGGGGAGGCCTATGTTCAGCAGTGGACGTCTTCCGGCTGAAATTATGATGATGATGACTAGTCTGAATACATCTGGCAGCTTACCCGTGAGCTGGTTCCTCAAGATGGTCAGATGTGCGTGCACGTCAGCGAAGTCGACGGCGGCGGCGCGCGCCACGTCGCCGGGCTCCGGCACGGGCAGCGCGCACGAGCTGGACAACGCGCCGCCCGCGGAACGCATGTACGTGCGCACTATAAAGTGCAGCAGCGTCACGTTCGACTGCTTTGACTGCAAAATGATGACATATTTAAGAATTATTAAAATATCGGTATATTCATGATATGTATAGTTTGATTGAACGTCATTTTTTATGTATGACACGTTCACTGGGGGCAACGGGAAGTATTTGTTATTTTAATAAAATAAAGTTACCTTCACATCCTTAAGTTTTGAAAGTATTTCTAGCCCAAACCCGTCAGCCTGCCCCCTCTGTCCGTTGCCGCCATTCATGTAGTTTCCGAGAGTAAGTATTATCGCGAACAATTTTTTCAGCGATTCACTTGTCACGAGAAACTAAAAAGAAAAACAAACCATTCATATTCAGTATTAGAAAAAAATCGAATTGCTCATGCTTCAAGTAGGTAAATATGAAATAGTTACCTCGCAAGTATGTTTTAAATTATCTAACTTGTGCATAGTTGTGCTGACAGCGTCTTCAAATTCTGCTTGGAACATAAAACAAGAGATTCGCTCTGCAAAATTTGGTATTCCAGATAAATCGTGCAAAAATGCTTCTGGCCTGTCTAAAGGTATATCTGGTTTACTTTTCAAATGCTCCTTTATCATAGCTAGTTCTTCTTCTGTTGCCCTCTGAAACACGAAAAACGAGATATGAAATCGCAAAGTCAAAAAAAGGGTGGACATTCAGTGTTAAGATGGAAGTGAAAATCTACTCACCAATTCATAAATCTGTTGTAAGGCCTCTAAACTAACTACTGAGGTATCAAAATTGTAAATCGCGTTCTCAATTTCCGAAAACTCTATGTGTAAACTTTGAGCGAGAATGCCAACATTCTGCGATCGTTTGCTGTCTAATATTTTAATGGGTTGTATCTTCGTTTTAACTTCAAGTTTTTTCTTGACTGGTGCTTTGACGACTTGTCGAGAAAACAGATCCGTGAATTCGTCGATGTTGTCTAAGGGAGCTTCTTCTATTTCCAGCCAGAGGGGTTTGCTCTTGGCATGGTCGTCTGCGGGCGGCGGAGGTGCCGCTAATATTCGAGTCCAGTACAAAGGTTTCATAGGCGCTGCCGGTTTAACTGGGGTTTTCCTCAGAGCTGTAAATAAAATAGTAAGAAATAAAATAATAATTTTGACTTTTGAGGTTTTCAGTTGCTTTCACAAAGAAAATAATGTCTTACTTGCGCGCTGCATGGTCCAACCAGGTGGCGCGGGGAAGGGCGCGGGCCCGCTGGGCGGCGGAGGGGCCCCAGGCATGCCCGGGGGAGGGGGTGGACCCGCGCCTGACATTGGAGGTGGCGGGGGAGCCATGCCGGGAATAGGCGGAGGCGGTGGGCCCGAGCCAGGGATAGGAGGCGGTGGGAGACCTAGCCCGGGCATCGGTGGTGGCGGAGGGCACATTCCCGGCATAGGCGGTGGAGGCGGGCCCATTCCCGGCATAGGCGGTGGTGGCGGGCCCATTCCCGGCATAGGAGGCGGTGGAGGCCCCATTCCCGGCATAGGCGGCGGTGGGGAGCCCATACCAGGCATTGGTGGAGGCGGAGGGCCCATACCCGGTCTTGGCGCTGGAGTTGGTCCCATTCCGGGCATAGGAGGAGGCGTTGGGCACATTTCTGGCATCGGTGGGGGAGGTGGAGTTGATTTGGACAATTCGGAAGATGGCGATGGTACCATGGGTGCTTTAGAATTTGTGCATTGTGCTGCCATTGGGAATATTAAAGATGGGTCTTTAGATTTTTCTATTGAATCTGTTGATGTGCCAGCATCGGCTTGTCCTAATGTGGACTCAGTCTCTGTTGCAGCCGACACTGGAGTAGATCTGCTATCCGAAGAAATCGTAACATTCCCAGAATTTGAAGATTGTGTATCATTATCAAATCCTGATTCATTCGTTTTTGAACCTGGATCTGTGACATCATTGTAGCCTTCTGATAACCTTAAAGATTCAGTTGATGGACCAATAGAATGTTTTTTGGTTACAATTGAGTACAGTATTTGTGTGCTTGGACAAAGTTTTACAGAAGTCATAAATACAGATTCATCTCCTGAAGTCACATCAGAGGCACTATTTTTTTTATTTGTCATTGCATCTGTAGAAGCGTATGTGCTTCCAAGTGACACTTCTGACAAGGTCTCGCGCGTTGTTGTGTAGCTGTCTGAGATCTCCAATTCAGAATCTTTCAATAATTCACCAATTTCACCTTCATCTTTTTTTACATTGGGTTTAATTAAATCTCTGCTTTTATTTAACTTACAATAATTCTCAATTTTATCAGATCTCACTTGTGGTATTACTTCACTCGCATCATTTTTTAAAGCACTACTTACATCTAGACTATTTACATTTGTTCTTAAAGGCTCATTTTCAGGTATATTTATCACAGGTCTGTCATTAGCTAGCTTTGTTACTTCATTGGTATAATCACATGTTTGTACCTCCTTGCTGACTAACACTTTATCCCTAGGTTTTAGTACAGGGTTTATATCTAATCTATCTATGTTTTTATTGAGTTCTTCAATTTGAGAAGTTATTTTTTGTTTTTCTAATTCATATTCTAAGTCTTGAAGCTGCTTTCTAAGTTTCGCAATGACGTTTTTAGCATCATTCAGGTCTTTTACTTCTTCGTTGTTGTTTTGGTTGTAGATGTGTGTTTCAAAGGTGCGATTGGTTATGGGGTGTTCCAGTGACGCAGTCTGGGTGTCCCGGTCAGGTGGCCAGGCCAGAGGCATGTGGAGGCGGCCCGGAGTAACAGGCTGAGACGCAGGTGTCTCCATATGGGCCCAATAGTACATCAAGTTAGGCTGTAAAACCAGTTTTGAAGTTTTATGAATGAAAACAGTTCATCTTAAATTAATCTTACTTTTTTAATAATTAATAGGTTAGGGTGTAGTAAGGGGGACTGATAACAGTAAGAGCTATTGATAGAATTTATGAGTCTAGTCGAGCCTTATCCACAAGATTCATCTCTAAGTAAAAAACTAGATTGCAAATCAGTGTTACAAAAGGTACCTTAAAAAACTACTCAAACATGCATATAGTAGCCTCCAAATACCTTAAACACATTCTCAGTAGGCGCATCTTTGTCGCAGATCTGCCTCAGAACGCCTGCAGCCAATAAATGCGTGCAGTACTGAACACCAATGATCTTCAAATCTTGGCTCGAGTGTAGGTGTTTCAGATGACTGTTCTCAGACACTGACGATACGAACCAATTTAGGAGCATCTGCCCTGAAAATACACATATAATTCCATTCATAAAGTACAATAACAAGGGCAAATAAACAATCAAAATAAAATAAATTATCAAAATAATGTACCACTCGCAAAGTTTGAGCGTCTTTTAAATGCAGTGATAGCTAAATTCAAATAAATAAGTGAGAAAAAAGTTAAGAATTTTCATGGGAGTTCAAATCCTACTATCTCTTTCTAACAAAGTAGCTGAACCAAAATTGCAATAAATAAGCGAATAAAATGACGTTTTGAGTGCGTTTGCAGAGAAAGTTATAGTTGTTTGGATAAACATTAATAAAGTAACAGGAAGACTTTGAAAAGTCTACCCCAGTACCATCGTCTGTAACCCCCGTATAAAAGCCTCCAGGCACAGAATAAATGTAAGTATGTACTTGGGTCACCAGGTCTATACGAAAGGATTGCGTCCTGCCACTGGGCGGAATCCAATGGCCAGTCTGTCTGTGGCTTTGCTTAACTTTCTACTTACTCACTTTTAACTAGTTTATGCCTCGCAGATGATGATATATCACAGTTGGTTGAAGAGTTCAGCAAGTATAGAACTTTCACAACCGGATGACTCTTACAGAAACACATCGTCGTAGTACCAGTTTTCCAATCACAAATAATTCTAATTTGAAAGTTTTCACACTGTATCACTAGCAATAGAAATAGGAACCACTCTATGGACTTATCAAAATTAAATTTTACTGTTTTCACCGCCAGCAGGGCTCTCCTATTTCTAAGGATTCTTATTTTAGACCGTAGTTTCTTTGTTATAAATGCTAGCGTTTTATCAAGGGTGGCAAAGTCGTCACTGTGTACACCAAGAACGTTCACTATGTCTTCTACGCCTTTATGCGTCGTGCCTTGATGTCTCAAAAACTGTGCATAGTTGAACTGAGCTACCGAGGTAGTTGTAAAGTTAACTCGACTAGTTGCTAGCTGCATTACTACTGCTGCTATTATACAACGACAGGTCACGTACGCACTGCCCACTGTGGACTAATAGCCAGACATATCTGATACCGAGTGCTGCGATTATAAAGATAAGGATTAGCTATATTTACTCCTAAGGTAAACTTTCTTATCGGTACACCCATTCAGTTAGACAAGTCTTTGACGATAATAGATGATCCTTGAGATAACACACTCTTGGTCAAGGTAGCACCTATCTGTCTGACGTAAAAAGAGGATAGATCCATCACAAAATATTGTGATGCAAGGTAAAATAATGCTTCTCAAAGTCAGGATGGTAGGGTGGGAAACTACACCTAACAAATTAGCTCGAGGAAACTGTTTTAACGTGAATGGTATCGAATTCCATTTCGATGGTAGCTCTTCTTCATACTTATCGTTATTATCAAGCTTTGCGCCTTACCCGCCAAAGCTCCGGTTCTGCTTCAGTAAAGCAGAGCGAAGCCATCTTGCTCTTTGGAGTCAGCCTTTGACACAGGCGAAGACCAATAAAGTATTGAAGTTGATTACTGTTGCTCACCTTCAAACTTCTCGTAGAGCTGGAAGTTGAGTTTCTCGGGCACAAACTTAGGCCGCACGACGCGGGTCTCGGAATGCTGCTCCAGGGTAAGCGACGCCACCTTCCTCAGCACGTTGGAGTCAGCCATGGGTGCATCGCTTACACTCGCCGGTCGCCTCTCGCGCTCCTGCACAACTGCAACATTCAACAATAATATTTATCATTTTACAAATTATATACAAATACAGAAACCTCCATCGTAGACTGATTCAGGCACTGAAACCACTGCTGGATGTTGGAGGCTTCCCCCATTATTAGGGGGTGTTTGCCAGACTCACCACGCTTAGCAGGTGAATTAGGGAACGCTGCTGCACATTCCTTAGATTCATCTAGAAATGGGGTGATGCTATTCTAAGCTTGCCATTGGGACTAAATTTCATGTTATCATATTTCAGCTGCGAATAATTTACGTATAAAACTAGGATTGGTACTTGCCCCAGATTTCGAGTTTTACATAACATAGAGAGTTATTACTGTTACTCATTTCTGTGTTTTGTATGTACCATTAGCTATTGTAAAAGAATAAATTTCTATTGAAAGTGACTATTTGTCATTCTTAGGACTCTACCTCCGTACACTATTGTATCTTGAAGATAACCCAGTTATCCACGCGTATGTCTTACTCCTAAACAGGATTAGCATTTTGCTGACTATTGCTAAACACGTCAGTTGACCTAAGCAAATTAGCATGCCTTGGTGACTGTTCCACTCAAATGTAATTGATCTAAGTATTTGTCGTAATCCGGGTTATGCATAAGAATACCCTAGGATAGGTAAGATAGGAACCATCATCATCACATCAATAACCAAAACAGTCCATCGCTAAACATAGACTATCCCCTAATTTATAGATTCTTGCCATTTCCACCGCGCTCGCTCGGCAGGCAGATTGGCGAGCGCAGTGCAAGTTGCTCTATATATGCACGGCTGCCCAATTTTGAACTCAAACAAGACCAAGATATGACAAACAAAGTTTACAATCAAAGGCGTAAGAGAGATACTTTTATCAGTTAGCAGTGAGCCTATAGGTTCTTTATTTTTCATTAAGTAACTAGGTAAGTGTCTAGCTCTATATTTGAAAATTTTTGTAATTTTCTTAAGTATCAGAAACGAGGGAGTCGTTTTGCTTACGACAAGAACTATTGTTTACATCGTATAAACTGCGTTGAAACCTTCCGTAGCCTTGTGGCTGAACCACTTAGGTTTGAATTGGCTTGACTCATGTAGCAGCTTATGCCGGTCTACCTCAGAAATAAGTATCAACAAACGGGTTTCTTGACCATACACAAAAAAAGAAAAATGTGTAGGTAAGTACCTATGTGTACGAATGAAGTCACAGCTAGGTACCTACCTACTTATCCATATCTTTCGTTTGTTGTCCTAAGTACTACAAATAAGAAAGATAAGATAGAGATCAAAGATTTTGAAGATATTTGTTTAGTATTTAAAAAAAGCCGATGCACGTACATTGCCTCATCTTGATAAACATTTGAGTTTTTAATAAAGTGAAATAGACAAATCTAGGGTCTAAAAATGGTCTAAAATATGAGTAAAAATGTGCAGTGAACTAACCGTTATCAAGAATGAGAGAAGAGTCACACGTGACAGGGGCAAGTTCCACCTTGCGATGCCTGGTGATTGTGAACGAGGTCTGTCCAGGGGATGATTTTAGCCGGTTCTCACGAAAATCATGACTGGCTTCGTGAGTGGACCTCTCTAGGTGCTCGCCAGTTCGTGTCGTCCCAGAAAATATATTGCCCATAACCATAACATCCTCGCACTTGTCACTGCTGTCATCTAAACTGTCACTTTTTTCTTCTTTCGCGATGTCGTCCGTAGCGGCCGCGGAGGTTGCATCGTCGTGGGGCATGTCGGGCGGTCGCGGCTGCGTCGGCGACGCGTCGGGCGGCGTGAGCGTGCGCAGCGGGTCGCTCTGCTCGTGCGCGCTGTCGCTCTCCGCCGAGTAGTAGCACTGGTTGAGCTCGACGGCGAGCGGCGTGAGCGGATCCGTGAACACTGAGTCGGAGGTGGAGCGGTCGGCGGGCGAGGCGGCGGCGGCGCTGGCGGGCCCGTGCTCGTCGCGGGTCGGTGACCGCGCGCCGCACCTGGACACCGTTACCTCCGACTGCACACTCGCAGACTCCGCGCGCTCCCCCTCCTGCCCCAATGTTTTGAACACGCACTCGACCGTATCGTTATCAGAGGTTTCCACCGCGTCGTTGATGTCGGACTCCGGCGTTTTATCGTACTCCCTGTCGATCGCTTCGCGTTTGGCATCGCTTTTCTTCCTTCCATGTTTTTTGCTGTCTCTACCAGGAGTTTTCCTGTTCAAGTTCCGGATGAATTGTTTACCTTTGCCAGGTGACTTGCCCTTCGATTGTTTTTCATTTGTTTGAGTATTACCCATTTTGCGAGGTAGTTTTTGGGTCGCATCTATAGGTTAGAGGATAGAGTTAAACGTTAATTCTCACAAACAGAGTAATTAAGTACGCCTTTCATTTATAAGAAAGCTTATAACCACTGAAATTAAATCTAGGATACAGAATCACAGCCTTATGGAGACAATGTGGTGACATGCGCATTAGGCTTGAAAAAGAATCGATATTAATTCGGATACAGGCGATGTAGAGTTCTTTTGCAGTCAAATTTTCAATTTAAATGAGTTAATTCAGATAATACCTAGTGATTTTTAAAATTATTATGCTACATAACAGAGAGGGAACGATAAAGTTTTTAACGTAGCGTCATCTTGTAGATACAATTGGTAGTAGGACAACTAGTGACTTTACTCGTTTGATAAGCACTTCGATAGGCAGGTTACACGAGCATTGTCTTTAAGTTATACTTCTGTTTTACCACAGATGGCGACACCAGGTATTACCCATAAGGTGTAAAAATATTAGCTGCAAATATATTAAGGTGTGTATCAGCCCATAAAATAAAATAGCCAGATCTCGATGGTGCTGCTTGTTTATCTATAAAAAGTAATGAAATCTAGACCAAGTCGTGCCACGTCTAAGGTTCCTTACTGCTGTTTCTATATTATTAAAGTTAATATTGTTTGACTAGCTGGAGGTGATCTTCTTCTGATTTTGAGAAGACGAGGATATCATCCAAATACGCGTACCTACTCTAAATCTTGCAGAACCTGGTCTATCTATCACGTCGGGGCCACCAATTTATATTGATCCCCTAGCTAGAAGTAAAGAAACCTCAGACCGTTCATTTTCAAACCACAAACAGACAGTTCATTTTCTTGATCCACAAATAAGCAACAAACGCCATAAACAGTGAAATTGTGAAACGAGTTTAAAAGCGATGAGCCGAAATTGGATTTGTTTCGGTCACAGAGTCACAGAATATACAGCGCGGCATGCTTATACAGATGGTTCACTACTGTACCTACCTAGGTACGTTCAAGTTCACGCTGGGCTAAAACTGTCAATCTTTCAGCTCTTCTGAAGCATAATGTCCTAAATCCTAAAAATGTACTAAGCGCACAATGATCTAAGCGCATAATGAGCTAAACATATAGTGCCCTAGCCCTAGATCAACCATTCACGCACAATGTCTACTGCGTTCGAAAAGAATTTGAAACGATCACACACTAGAGCCCGCGCCGCGAAAGAAGTCCCGCGAAAAAAGTTGAACTTACTCTTATGGACGTCAGATTAAGATTAAGGGTCATTGAAACGTTTTTCGCGGGACTTCTTTCGCGGCGCGAACTCGACGAGACTTTCACGCACAGATAAATTAATTATCGACCGTTTTATGGTTGCTTGAGAATGTAGCAACTTCACCTACTGTCTGGCAAGCTCTTTACTTTGTATTTCAGCTGTGAGCTGTGTTAATCCTCCAATTAAAGTTTCCTGGTTGCCTACATTGTTGTTCAGATTTGGTGTTTATCTTCAAGGAAAGTATCTGAGCCAAAGAGTGATGAGGACGTGGCACGGCACTATCCAGGCTTTATCCTTTTAAGGACGTTCTCACACTTAACGCACCACGCAGCGCAAAATAATGCTGCATAATGCATGCGTCTCTCAAATCCATACTAGAAACGGTGAATCCCATACTAAAACCGCTGTTGACGTAGTAGTCCATTGAATGAGTACCTCCAAAGGGGGTCTAGAGTGCGTGAGTTAGTAACGTAAGATGTTTCTTCGGAAACATGTCAAGAGTCCCTAGGTAATAAACATACTAAAACCCCGGGACACTAGGAGGAGCCCCGGAGTGGGGGGAGGGGGGGAAAGGGTCCATTTTTTCATTTTTAGCTTAAATCTCAAAAACGGTACATGTTAGAGAAAAACGTTCAAGGAAAAGTTGAAAGGCCATAAAATTATCTACAAGTTATACCTAAATCACTTTTTCCTATATCCTACCGTTTCTGAGTTACACGCATTAAAAAATGATTTTGGCTCAAACAATCTTCCCATACTAAATTAAATACCCGTGTTTATCACATCAATCGATCAAAAAATATTTCTTTCTTCCATAAAACTCAAATGTGCAACTTGTGACCGGTACTGATAGATTGCTCTTGATTAGGTCTATCATTGGTAAAATAAACACTTTCCTCCATGGAAGCCTTTAGGAGGAATCGATTGTCAAAATATTATATTAGGGTAGTTTTAGTTACTGAACTTGAACTATTTATTTTTTTCTTCCAAAAAAACTCAAAAGTGCAGCTTGTGACCGGTACCGATAGATTGTTCATTTTGGTCTATCTTTGATAAAAAATACTAGATTCCACCATAGCGGCGTATAGGGGAAATTGAATTTTATAAGGGTAGTTACGATACCTGAACATTTTATTTTTTTCTTCCAAAAAGCTCAAAAGTGCAACTTGTGACCGATACTGATAGATTGCTCTTAATTAGGTCTATCATTGGTAAAAAAAAAACACATTCCTCCATGGAAGCCTTTAGGAGGAATTGATTGTCAAAATATTATATTAGGGTAGTTACGCAACTTGACCTTGTTATTTTTTTTCTTCCAAAAAGCTCAAAAGTGCAACTTGTGACCGGTACTGACAGATTGCTCTTAATTAGGTTTATAATTGGTAAAAAAAACAGATTCCTCCATGGAAGCTTTTAGGAGGAATCGATTGTCAAAGTATTATATTATGGCAGTTTGAGTTACTGAACTTGAACTATTTATTTTTGCTTCCAAAAAACTCAAAAGTGCAACTTGTGACCGGTACCGATAGATTGCTCATAATTAGGTCTATCACTGATAAAAAAACCAGATTCCACCATGGAGGCGTTTAGGGGGAATTGAATTTGGTGTGGAGTGGTCAAGTAGAGTAACTAGCATAATAAAATATTTTGACAATCGATTCCTCCTAAAGGCTTCCATGGAGGAATGTGTTTATTTTACCAATGATAGACCTAATCAAGAGCAATCTATCAGTACCGGTCACAAGTTGCACATTTGAGTTTTATGGAAGAAAGAAATATTTTTTGATCGATTGATGTGATAAACACGGGTATTTAGTATGGGAAAATTGTTTGAGCCAAAATCATTTTTAATGCGTGTAACTCAGAAACGGTAGGATATAGGAAAAAGTAATTTAGGTATAACTTGTAGATAATTTTATGGCCTTTCAACTTTTCCTTGAACGTTTTTCTCTAACATGTACCGTTTTTGAGATTTAAGCGAAAAATGAAAAAATGGACCCTTTCCCCCCCTCCCCCCACTCCGGGGCTCCTCCTAGTGTCCGGGGGTTTTAGTATGTTTATTACCTAGGAACTCTTGACATGTTTCCGAAGAAACATCTTACGTTACTAACTTTCGCACTCTAGAACTTTTTATTCAATGGACTATAGGTCCAATGCACGACGTTGCGCTAGCTCTGTGTCAACAGCGCTATTTTAGCGCTGCGTTGTGGGATAAATGTGAGAACGGCCAAACCTGCAGTTTTAAAGATTGATCCATAGTGTTTCCTACTAAAAACTGTACCTACCTACGGTTTTCAGATTGGCCACGGCCGCAAAGTTTTGCGAAAGAATATGTGGATATGGACATAAGCATAACCATAACATAGAACGATGATAATTCTCAAGGTATACTTCTGTTCAGTATAGGAAAGATACATGAAAAGGAGTACTTAGGTACCTATTTTTTCTAGAAAAATGTTGTGAGACCCAACCCCTATACGAACTTTGCTACTTCTGAAAGTGATGGTAAACCGGGCTCCATACTAAATTGTAGACGGTTCTTGAAAGGTTTTTCGGCGAATCGTTCTGAGCTCGGTGCAGACCTGTGCAAGTATTAGACGACATTATTGTGCGAGCGAGAAACAAATAGGAAGTTTGCTATTTTTAATCCCATTTTCTATTCAATTGAGAATATCCAGCGCCGACAGTTCGATGGCGTATCTGAAAGCAGTTATTGTTATCTGTACCTCCTTACTTAATCAAAACTTTGAAACGTATGTGAAGACCTGTCTGAACGGTAGTCCAAAAGTTAGGTCCAGTGTGTATTACTTCGGTATTACTTACCTATCGTCAGTTTGCAGTTTTCCATTTTCCCCATTTTCTGCAACTTGCCTGCCCTACCACTGCACTCTATGGATTTCAATCGTACGTTTCAAAAAGTCGTTCAATTGTAGCGAACTAGTGGTCCAGTGAAAACTCTGTATTTGCAGTAGCTGTATTCATATAAATGGAGTTTTCAAATACTCGTAACTAAAATGCCGTGTGATGCCGGCTTAGAATCACCCCATTTTTCCCGCGGGTGTTGTAAAAGGCATCAAAGGAATTCGAGGGTGTCATGTGTATTGCAATTTTAGGCGACAGGCTGACAACCTCTCACTACAGTGATAGACAAATCATCCGAAAGGGCCCTCAATACTTGTCAGACGTGGCGATAACGACCGTATGTTTACGATCTTCAACGCTCTGCCTACCCCGCACGGGATAAAGGCGTGATTTATGCATGTATGTAAGTAAAAGGTACATATTTATAATTGGTAAAAAATATGAGAGGTTCAATCCATTCGACCCTTTAAGCAGATGCCAAAACTTTATAGAGCAAAGTAGATGATTTTTTTATCGGAATTTTAATATAAAATTGGAAATTTCATTTGATGCTGTTTTCACAAAGGCGGTGGGGGCATTTTTTATACTTACAAGTTTGTAGTAGAACGGGTTTCGTAGTCCTTTGAGAATTTTACAATAACCACAACCTTTGTATAACGTTTGTGCTCCGTGCATTCTAATTAGGCGTGTAAGAAAAAATAAACACTTCTTTACACCAACATACGCAAGACTTTCTGAGAATGGTAATTTTTCTTATTTTACGAAAAACTGAGGAAAAATAAGTTGGGTACAATCTTGTACTAAAATATGGTTCAAATCTTTTGTTTTGGCAAACATAGGTCCCTATTTATAAATCGTACTCAGCTCCGAGATCGATCTCAAGAGCGATTTTGACAAATCTCTAAGGACTCGAGGGTCACATGCAAATTTTAGGCGACAACTTGTTAACCTATCGTACCCTAAGTGAAACACGTATTTATACGGCCGTTAACACTCTGCCTTTCCCAGGAGGGATAAAGGAATGTATCTGCATACCTAGGTAGATATTCCTTATTGACTACATTGAACTGCAGCAAATTGCATCAGCCTTTGTGAATTTCATGCAGGGAAAAGGAATATTCAGAGGGAACCCGACGAACAAGCGGAATGAAGATATAAAAAAGTCACCTGAGATATATTTTCATGTATGTGGAACTTATGTAGAATAATAGTTGTCAGCTTGTCACCTAAAGTATAAGAAAAATAATAAGTACATATGTAACCTTCGATTTCTTTAGTTATCTATTACATATAATTATATTAATTTGTGGTCTCTAACGACAGAAAGAAATGGTGTCATGTCATTCAAAATCAGCGTGACACGGTATTACGTCAATAAAAAAGAAAATGTACTGTACTTTTGAAAAACAGTACGTATGTTACTATTTTTTTTTGTAAATGGAAAGGCTTTCAGTTAACAGGATCGTGCGTGACATAACTATTGAATAGCCTAGCATCGCGCGAAGGTAGCGCGTAAAACTAAGTCTGATTGCGATGAGTTTATTATGGCGTCCTTCATTCTAGTAGTTCTTGCTGCTCTTTCACGGACGGATCACCAAAAGAAATAGGTACCTTGCTGTGAATATCGAGGACGTTAATTCGAGTCCCGCGGAGGACAGGACTCCGGAAACTCCGTATTGTTGAGTTTAGGATATTTCAATTGATATATCCGATAAAATACAAAGTCCAATGCATCAACACTAGTATCATTACTCGGCCTAGAGAACCTGCAAATACACACACCCACCCACACACACACACACACATATACACACACACACACACATACACACACACACACATATATATTATCACAGCTTTATACATTCCATAAATGTTGAATTATGTGGTTTCTTATTGGTAATAGCAGTTGCATATCTGCTAACAACATTAAAGAGGAAACAAAAATCTTGTTCCTATTATTTTTATTCATAAAATGTGTTGTATATTTCGAAATCCGTGGGTGTTGTAAGGGGTATTATCCAGTGGGCAGCAGCGTTCCCTGTGAATTAAACATCTTGCACTGCGCTCGCCAATCCGCCTGCAAAGCTTGATGAGCATGGCAATACCGCCCAATGACCCATATCCAGCAGTGGACTGTTGTGGATGTTAAGGTTGTAATATCTCGATGCCCTACTTACTATAAAAATTCGTTATATTATACAATATGTTTGTTTAGTTATAGGTAATATAAAGGTTTTATGCAGGAATGTCCTGCCCTAAATAAAATAAGGAAGGAAGGAATAGGGAGCATCAGGGTTGAGGATAATTTCTGAGGGATCCTAATAGACAATTAGATTGCAGCCATTAAAAACTAGTTGAACCCAGATTTGAACTGAACAGGCTATAATTACAAACAATATACGTAGATACTATACAGGATATTTTTATTATACGGTGTGTAAAATAGTAAGTATAGAGGGTGGATAGCAGTCCATGAAAATGAATTAATTTTGTTTGCTATTAAATAAATAAATATGGAAAGTTTGTAATTTTTCACCTCGTATAAGTCTGCAACACTTGCTATGCTGTGACAAATTTTGTCACGGTTGGCTTCATTTGGTTGTTCGTCCCATTCTCTCTGAAACTAGCCCTTGCGTCATGGAGCAAAAAAATTCTTATATTCGTAGAAAAAAATAAACTTAATACAACGACGTAATTAAATAAAGTAGGAAAAGGAGCTCTGCCATTGGTAATTGGCTCCTTTTGTCGCTGGCAACCTTTTGGCAATGCGAGCAACGCTTCTCGGGGGGCCGTGAAGGGAAATAATTGAAACAATCTCCCTCTGAAATATTTTTTCATGCGAGATTCTTCAAATTGTCTCGTAAGTGTGTACGTTTACAGGGTGTTAGGAAAAATACTGTGATCCTGAAGCAGGGGAGTTCTGTAGATATAAGTATAACAAAGTGTAAAAAGCATGGTTGTACAAAATAAATACATATAATTACAAAAACTTTTATTAAAATGTTCAACCCTAGTAACTACAAAACGCAACGTAGCGCGCCGTACAGTCAAGTCTTCTTCTTCTTCGTTCCAAATTGATTTCTCTCATACAAATTGACTTGGTCAGTTGGTAATTTTGTATGGGAGGACCAATTTTTTTTCATATTTCGATTTGTTTCTTGGGGAAATTTGTTCTGGTTCACCCCTTAAAATATTTGCAGCAAATTTTTTTACCCTGTATATCGAGTAAGTCTTTTATTCTCACGAGTGCGCGTTGGCCATGTGTGTGTTGTCGCTCTCTCTTTTCGTTGGACGACTCGGTGTCTAAAACGAAAGGAGAGAGAGATAGTGCATACAAGTGTGGCTGGCGCGCACTCGTGAGCTAAAAGGTCTGTACTTAATACGTGTGGTAAGACTAGTCGTTGCGGACTTCCACGGAATGGAATTACGACTTTCCAGGAATTCAGCTCCTGGTACAACATCAACATCAAGGTGCAAGTTGTTTGCATATTGATTAGACCGACATTTACTTGGTGGTGCGAGGCAATCTACAACTTCCATCTGTTTATAAGTTGATAGAGAGCTGTACACATTTAGAACATTCAACCTATGGTGATGGCAAAGATGGGCTTACCCCTATGCCAGAATTCATTGATCAGCATGTTATATGAAACTGAAAGTGGCCATTTTGTATGTGGTTGTCAAGTTGTTGTAAAATTATCGTTGTGTGCTGTAAATGTTTACCTCCCCTCCAAAAAGTGGCAGATAAAGGCCTATGAGTAAATATGGAGTCTTTCAAAAGATTTGATTGTCAACGAACGCCGTCTTGATAAATGTGTAGAGTACTTCCATACAAACAATAATTTGTATGACAGCTCAGCTGTCTAGTGTAACCATTTCGAGTTATACGCTTCAAAACATTACGACAGTTTTATATGAAAAACTTCTTTTTTAAACTGTCAACGAATAGCAAGCACCCTATTAGTTGTGTAGAGTACTTCCATACAAACAATATTGTGTATGACAGTTCAGCGGTCAAGTTTAACCATTACGAGATATACACTTCAAACGTAACGTTTTGAAATGTATATCTCGCAATGGTTACACTTGACAGTTAAAAAAATGAAGTTTTTCATATAAAACTGTCGTAATTATTTGGAGCGTATATCTCGTAATGGTTACACTTGACAGCGGAGCTGTCATACAAAATATTGTGTGTATGGAAGTTCTCTACACGTCTAATGGGATGGCGTTAGTTGACAGTTAGAAGCAGAGAAGTTTTTCCTATAAAACTCTCGTAATGTTTTGAAGCGTATATCTCGTAATGGTTACACTTAACAGCTGAGCTGTCATACAAAAAACTGTTTGTATGGAAGTACTTTACACGACTAATGGGTTGGCGTTAGTTGACAGTCATAAGCAAAGAAGTTTTTCATATAAAACAGTTGTAACGTTTTGAAGCGTATATCTCGTAATGGTTACACTTGACAGCTAGCTGTCATACGAATTATTGTTTGTATGGAAGTACTTTGTGCTTTGTGCAATGCTCCATACATTTCCCGCAAAGCCCTTTGTTCGGTAATTAACTGTTTACCACCTCCATAGGTTGAATGCTCTAAGTGTACACCGGATGGCCGAATCCCACACCTGACCGTCGCTGCATTGCACCTACCAAATCAATTTATCAGATACAGATGCGAACGTAAACTCAGTTTTTAGTATGGAGAATTTAAAATTTCCTTGAATTTGACAGACATATGTGATCTGCCATACATATTGACTTGGTCTGTCGGTAGTATGGGAGGTCCAAAATTTTTTCTCAATTTTCGACCTATATTTCTTGGGGAAAGTTGTTCAGTTTCATGGGTTGATATACCCCTAAAAATTTTTGCAGCAAATTTTTTTACACGCTGTATATTCCAGGAAACGCTAAACACGTTTTGAATTTCGAAAGGCATCTATCTGATCGTGATTTTACATGTTTTTTTTTTGTTTTCGTATTCTTATGATGCGTACCCTTTGCGTACCGCGACATAGTTTTCTCTACACCCTGTAAAAATTCTTCACTTGCCCATAAAAACCATACGATTTGACACGTCTGTATGTCGACTGAACTGTTAATCGTTTTAAAATCTACAAATTAAGTTACATCCTTAAATGTGTGAAACTTTTAGCCCAGTTAACCAGTTTTCATTCGGTCGCGGTGAACTGGACGATACGGATAATTAAATGGAAGCCAGTTACCGAAACACTTTAAAAAGTGGAAAGCTCACTAAAGTATGGCCGTTCGAATATGCCATATTTGACAGCTGTCAAAATCATGTTAATGATATGACATTGCCGTGTGATGCCGGCTTAGAGTAGCAAAACCCATTTCTTTTTCCGTGGGTGTCGTATAAACAAACTGAAGGACACGAGGGTTTCATGTTTATTGCAATTTTAGGCGAAAGACTGACAACCGGTCAATATAGTGATACATGACCTAAACGACCCTCAAAATATTGTCAGACGACGCATTAAGACCATAATTTTAAAGCTCTGCCTACTCCGCCAGGGATATAGGCGTTATTTGAATGTATGTTACATGTTTCACGATTGGTACTACGCTCTTACCACGACACTTAACATTAAGTCGGATCGCACACTCGACGCACGACGGAGCGCTAAAATATCGCAGCGGTCTGTCAGATCCATACTAGAAACGTCACTCCCCATACAAAAACCGCACTTGACGGACGACACTGCGATAGCGCTGCGTCGACAGCGGTTGAGCGGTTTTAATATTGGGGTTTGACATTTTTAGTATGGATCTGAGAGACCGCCTCGATTTTTTGCGCTCCGTCGTGCGTCAAGTGTGCGATCCGCGGGTGTAGCAGTGACGCAATTGGAAAATTAATGGGTTTAACGTATATTTAGGCCGCGTAGTGCCATTGCTCGGTACTGTGGGTAGTTTGTTTTATTTCTGATGTAAGTTTGTAGCGACAAAATTCGCTAGATGACTGGGTCATTAATAAAATACTAATATACAAAAGTAGTACACTTAAAACTGTTATTCAAAATTAATACAGCAATAAAGTTAATTCGTTTATACTTTTTCGAAATATCAAGGCTTGAATTAATATAATAAACAGAAAAATAATATAAAAGTAAGTGTTTTGACGCCAGCCAAACTAGAGACGAGACATGACGTAATCTTTTCGTATTTTCATACAAAATATTGTTTTAAAAAGTAGCTCATCTGACCTGCCAGGCGTCATGTCCATTGCAGAAGGCAAATGTGTTTTTTAGTTTTCAATTATTTTACTCGTTTCTTTTGGTAACTAGTAGGTGCTTACGCCAGAATAACTATAATACAGGATGTTAGGAAAGTACAAACTTTCTTTCAAGGGATGTGCCAGCACATGAAATTGAACAACTTTCCCCAAGGAACATAGGTCAAAATATGAAGAAATTTATTCCGGTCGGTTGGTACTTTTTGTAAAACAGGTCAAAATTTTTTTCACATCGACCTCTTTTTGGGAGAAGTTATTCAGTTTCATAGGCTGGTTCATCCCTTGTCAAAATTTTATCGTGTCACGCATGTTACCCATGTAGGAAATGTATTTTTTTCTATGTGGAGAAGATAGTCAATGTAGACAATCTTTGCAAGTGGGCAAATCCTCACTACATTTTTCGTAGCAATTGGCTACGGGCTGTCGCAACCACTGTGTAGCAATAGCTACGGTGCGGTTTTTTTGTAGCCAGTGTAGAAAATATTTATTTTTCAAAAGAAAATGGGAGAAGAGAGAGAAAGACCGAAACGCATGTTCATGACTGAAATTAAATAATAGGTTTACGTTGTATTGTATCAAGTGATCAAAACATTCCGGCAAGCTATCGACAAAAGTTGATATTCCATACATACACAAATCACGCCTTTATCCCTTGCGGGGTAGGCAGAGCGTTAACGATCGTAAAATTACGGTCGTAAATTAGTGGAAATTGCTCAATCGAAAAGAGCAGGTGATGAGATTGTTAGATATTTACTGAGATACCATATGAAACACATTATGTAACTTGCCTCATGTATACCAGTCTTGTTAATAAACTCTGTGAGTTCAATCAAAGATTCGCTTGTGGACTGGGTCATTAATAAAATATGAAAGTTGTACGCTTAAAACTATTGTCCAAAAATACTACGGACTTCATTCCTAATTTTTCAATATATTCATATTACATAAACGAAATTGCAATAATTAGACATAATCTAAAATAGCAATGTATGTTTTCATACAAAATACCGATTTAGATCGTTTTAAAAAGTAGCTCATTTGACCTGACAGTCCACAAGCCTGTTACCTGTGACGACCGATGTGGCGCAGTGGTAGCGCGACTGCCTTTGACGCAGAAGGTCCCGAGTTCGATTCTCGGTGGGTCACTCACAAAGTTGATATTTATCACTTTGTGAATGTGTTTCCAGTCTGGTTAGGACATTGCAGGCTGAACCACCCGATTGTCCGTAAGTAAGATGGTTCCGTGTTTCGGATGACACGTTAAGCCGTAGGTCCCGGTTGCTGTCTATGATCACTTAGACGGCGGTCGTTACACAACCATGTCAGAAGCCTGCTACTTGTAGTAGGCGGTTGAAAAATTCTGACACTAGGGTTCATCGGGTCGTTGGACGACTCGGTGTCCCACACGAAAAGAAGAAGAATACAAAATACCGATTTAGATCGTTTTAAATAGTAGCTCATTTGACCTGCTAGTCAACAACCCTGTTACCCCGTTTTTACCGGGATTTCGAATGAATTTACAGGAGTTCTACAAACGCGTATAAAACAAGGAATGTTTCGATTGTTTTGTAGTTTCGCTACTACGACTCGTGTTCAACCATTGCTCTTACCTACCTACAGCTACCTGCAGCTATCCATGGTTCAACGCCCGTTGACAAAGTTTCAATAGCCTACAAACAAAAGCTTGCATCGCTAAACTTTTTGTGATTTTTGTTGCTTTCTACAATATGACTATCGTAAATATTGGTACTTTTGTTTTGGTCACAGGTGGTGTTGCACTTTTTGTATAAATGTTTTCGCAAATGTCCTATTGTACAGAGTGTAAAAAAATTTGCTGCAAATAATTTAGGGAGTGAATCAGCTCATGAAACTGAACAACTTACCCCAACGAACATAGGTCGAAATATGAAAAAAAATTTTGACCTCCCATACAAAGTTACCGACCAACCAAGTCAGTTTGTATGGGAGTTTCTAAAAATTTTCTCATATTTCGACCTATGTTTCTTGGGGAAAGTTGTTCAGTCTCATGGGCGGATTCACCCCTATTAAGGTATATTAATATTTGCAGCATTTTTTTACACCCTGTATTAATCATAGGGGAAAATAAAAAAAAGTGCGACTTGGTTGAAATTTTAAAAATACTAGCTGGTACCCGCGAGCTTCGTCCCGCTGCTGGCTAAATGTAACTAATAAAAAGCTTTTCGCTTGTAAAATATCTATTTCCAAACCACATCCTTTAACAATTGAAATGGAAATAATACACACTCTGCTCTAGCCTATGTCCTTTCTCAGGTTATTGTATATATTTATGCCAAGTTTCTTCAAAATTCGTTGCGTGGTTTAGGTGCAATCGTAGCAGAAAGACAGACAAAGGTATTTGCTAATTTATAATGTTAATATGGATTATTGTAAACAAACAACGCGTTGTTCTAGATCCACTTTTTATTCTTGTTGTTTGATTCACGTTATTATTATCATTATTAAATTATGCCGTGTGATGCCGGCTTAGAATAGCATCACCCCACATCCTTCCCGCGGGTGTCGTAAGAGGCGACTAAGGGACTCGAGAGTATTGGTGTTTTAAAATTTTTAGGCGACAGGCTGACAACCTGTAACTATAGTGATACACATGTTTTCTGAAACTACCTTGGAAAACAATGTCAGACGTGGCTATAGCGACCGTATTCTTACGGCCCTTAACGCTCTGCCTAACCCGCAAGGGATAAAGGCGTGATATATGTAGAGTCATTCGGGGTAAAATTGCGCACTTTTGTCTATATCACTTCATTACTCCCAAACTACTTCGATTTAAGAAAGATTGAATATGCTGCCTCCTAGCTTAGTCATTTGACTTGCAAACACAGACTCAAAGTTTGCTATATAATCCATGCTTCCTTGGGAATTTTGGAAAAATGTGACTTAGTCAGACTGCGCAGTTTTGCCCCGTAAAGTGGGTAAAAGTGCGCAGTGTTTTGGGTAAAAATGCGCACATCGGGTAAAAATGCGCATAGTACATATTGACTTAATAAACAAGGAACATAAAAGACTACACATAGAAATCAGTTTATATTGGATCAAAAGTTAACAACTTTCTATTGACGAAGATAAACTTGTTGTGAAATCACTCTAAAAGATAAATTGTGAGTTATTTATTACTATATAATTAAAAAATTTAACAAATTATCATCATGAAAATTAAAATAATAATCAGACTTTCTGTTTTCATAGTCAATCATCCAAGAAAAAGCAAATATATTAAATATCTGTGAAAGCAAACTTAAATTATAATTAATTGCCATAATTGTTATAGCCAAAAATTTAAAACAAAACAAATACAAACTTAATAGTAATCAGACTATCTGTTCTTATACAATCATAACCAAGAAAAGGCAAATATTTTAAATATCTGAAAAAGAAAACTCTACTAACAAATTATAATACTATGTTACCCCTACATGTATGAAATAAGTATCTACCTGTTGACATAGTATATAAGGTAATCATTTTGGCATATCTTTTTATTATTATCTAACAAGGAACAAACAAAATATAGTATTTTTCAGTTTAAACTAGCTTAAACAATAATCAGACTTCTTGTATCCTTACCTCTTAAACATCAATGTGAATAAATCTTAAAAAATGAATCAGTCTTGACATTACAAATGAGAGTTAAAACAATAACATTATGAAAAGTTAAACTAAATGGGCTCGTGTAATCATAATCGTTTGAGATTACAAACCAAAAACTAAATAGTTACTCAGTTAACATATATGAGAAATTGTGAAAATGAGGGACGGCATTAAAAAAATAGGTATCTTATTCACATAAATCGCATGTAAACAATCCCCCTTCGTACCCTGTGCAATCTTCATGGAACCATCTGTTACATGACGAACATTCGATCCAATCTTCACGGGGTGGATCTTCGTATTTTTCGTTACACATTGGACAAAAATGTTCAGATTTCAACCTTTTCTGCATATTTCGCAATTTATTGTGCGTTTTCGTTACGCCATGTTTAGGTTGAATGCGTGGTTTCTTATTTTGTTTGCTAGCTTGAGGTTTAGTAGCTCCTCGCTTAGGGCGAGATTTACCATCACCATGACAATGTGATGGTCCCGGTTGTGGTTCAGTATCTTTCCTTTGCACTGGTAGTTTATTCATCTGTCTCATTGGGGGTTTATCAAGTACGATTTTTTTTAGATAAGATCTGTTTTTCTTTTCCTCTTCAATTTTTTTCTTTTCTTCTAGCTGTTTTTTATACGGAGTAGATGTTATAATCTCTGACTTTAAGCTTGCTTTTGTTCTTTTCTTCTTTTCTGTTATACGAGGCAGAGGACTCAGTTGTGAAACCGTTACTATTTGAGGTTTGAAAGGTAAATTGACATTATTAGTATCTATATTGCCTTTTTGATTTGCTGTTTCAGGTTCCAAATCATCAAGTACAGAAGGACTTTCACAAATTGTTTTGTCGTCTGAGTCAGACTCATTGGAACGTTCTGACCTAACTGTCAGTTCAGGATATTCAGTTACAACTTTATTTGACAATTCTTGCATTACGTAATTATTAATCACATTTTGTCCGCTTAGACTACGTCCACTTGTATCATTTATTTGCTCATCCGTTTTGTCCAGGTTAGGCGTGTGCTTCGATTTATGTGGGGATTCTGCCGTTATTTTGGGTGAAGAAGGCATCTTGCTTAAATCCTGACAATCGGGCGGAGAAACTCTACCAGTGAATACAATGGGTCTAGTTGGTGTTTTAAGATTTCGGCGAGACTCTACTGGCGACGGAGCAAGCATCGCATCAATGTGATCGGGTTGAGAAAGTCTACCAGAAGGTTGAATTGTTGGAGTTGGTGTTCTGTAATCCCGGGAAGACTGTACAGGTGGAGCAAGCATCTGTGAAATTTCTTTGTCATGATTGAATGGAGAAAGTCTTCCAGAAGATTGAATTGGTGGACTTGGTGTTCTATAATCTCGGGAGGACTCTACTGGTGGTAATAGAATCTGTAAAAGATTGTCGTTTTGATTTGGTGCATTAGTCTCTTTTGACTTTGAATCATTGACTTCAGATATTTCTGGCCTAGTTGTCTCTTGTTCTATCTCAATAGTTGATACAGTAGCTATGTCATGGGATTGTGTAGGCTCTGTATCGATTTCTCTCGAGTTCTCGTTTGATGGTACTAAATCGGTTACTGAGGACGGTGCAAAGTCTGTTTCGTCAAATAAGTCGTCTGCATAAGGAAAAATTCCAGTGGCTCTGAAGCCTGATTCAGCATTGGAAATGGTTGCAACGTGCTTATAGGCATTACTGAAAAGACCAGCTACTTGAAACTGGGTTATTCCTCGTCCAGGGTGTCGATTCATCCATTTCTCACACTCAATCGAATATTTTGTTTTTAATGGACTGTGCACCGCCACGTCCAGAGGTTGAATTTTGTGACTGCCATGAGGTGGGATAGTTAACATAATTATGTTATGTTTTTTTGCATAAGTTAAGGCTTCAAGGCTTATGTGTGACGAATGGTTGTCAAGTATAAGGAGCACCGGATCTTCTGGAGTTGGATGCACAAAGTCTTTGAAATGGTGTAACCAGTTGAGAAATAATGTTGTGTTTATAAAGCCGCTCTCTGATACCATTAAAATACTTGCAGGTGGAGCACCGTCCAATAGTTCAGATTTCTCTTTTTTGCGTGGAAAAATCAGTGCTGGGGGTACAAAGTGTCCAGTGGCGCTCATACACATTACCGCAGTTATAGTCATTCCTCTTTCAGCTGACACAATTTTTCCAACTACTTTTTTACCCTTGCGTGAAACAACTTTTGGTGTTTTTTTGGGGACTGTACTCATACCAGTTTCATCCATATTGTAAATGCGGTGCGGTCTCAATTTATATTTATCATATACTTCTTTAAGATTTTTGTAGAATCTTTCGACTTGTGTTTTATTAAAACCGATAGCTCGGGCCAAACTAATCGGTGCCGATTGTCGCAGACCAAGATGGTTGTTACGCTTTAAAAAACCTTCAACCCAGTCACGTCCAGCCATTCGAGCAGATGTATCGAAACGGTGATCTATTTTATTGGCTTCAGCAAATTCGTAAGCCAACCGGCGTAAATCGTTAATAGTTACGCCAAAATACCGCTCATCCATTTCTTGACAGTGAACTGCAAATTCAGCCTCCTGGTCACGTGTGAATGTGGGTTTGAATCGTCCTAGCCCCGTAGGAACATATTTCATTTTTAACCTGTTCCTTAGTGTGGACTCTAATATTCCCACGAAATCAGCCGCATATCTTTGACTTTTTCCTTCTTCGATTAGTTTTTTTGCTGTCAAAATTTGTTCTTCGCTTATTAGTACCCTACCAGGTGTTTTCTTGATGTAGTTACGAGGCATTTTGTTTTCTGAAACAATAACTAAATATTTTTAAATATGTTTAAAATTATGTGATGCCGGCTTAGAATAGCATCACCCCACATCCTTCCCGTGGGTGTCGTAAGAGGCGACTAAGGGACTCGAGAGTAATTGGTGTATTACAATTTTTAGGCGAGAGGCTGACAACCTGTCATTATAGTGATACACATGTTTTCCGAAACAACCTTAGAAAACAATACTCGAAAATGTCAGACGTGGCGATAGCGACCATATTCTTACGGCTGTTAACGCTCTGCCTACCCCGCAAGGGATAAAGGCGTGATATATGTATGTATGTTAAAATTATGTACTAGTTCACAATTAATATCAAGTTGCTTTTAAATACGCAGCCGGTACTAAAGTAGTAATGTATAACGCTCCCTACAACTTTTCATTCTTACTAACGCTGTGTGTAAGGCAGCTTACCTATTGTGGGGAAAAAGTGCGCAATTGGGCAATAATGCGCACGCGCATTTTTACCCCCGCAGTTTTACCCCATTGGCTGGGTCTTCAAAATAATCGATTCAAACTCGGCTACTTTTGAGGTTAGGTTGAAACGATGTTGCAGACAGAAAACTACAATAACCATACAAAAACACAAAAAAGAACTCACCTGTTAATAACCATTATACAAACTGCTACAAACTTTTCCGTTCACTGAAAATCAACCAATTTTAACCCCTACTTGTATTTTTTTGTTATAATTCTTCGGAGCGCGACTGCACTGCGCCTGGCCTCGGGATCCAAAATGGCGAATCGCGCGCACGTGACCCCGACTAATCGGCGTCCTCTCCCCCGCACCCCTTTCCGAGATATCGATGGTGCGCAGTTCTACCCGCAGCGCAGTTTTACCCCGAATGACTCTATGTATGTATTATCATTATTAAAAGCTGTTAATGTGTCTATTTTCAGCTTGCACACACTCTTAGCTATCAGTTTTAATTATCTTCCAACGGCTGTCACCCTTCACGTCAAAAACCATTGACTCATTAACGATGTAATGATTTATCATAAGTAGGTACATATTATTATGGGGTTGCCTAATTAGAATTAATTTGTAAGTTCTAATAAATTCATCAATAATTTAACATCCGTTCGTTCAGTGGTAACATAAAGGTACACATTATTAATGGGTTGCCAAATTAGAGTAAACTGCTTAATGTATCCACTAAGTAACATTATTTGAAGCCACGATTAATCCATTTCTATGTTAAACTGTAATTCATTTGTTGATGCCATGCACACACTGAAGGTGAAATTATCACTACATAGTATCAGTAGGCATTATCTAGGCAAGCATGTACCATCTTCGTCTGCATCTCCACTTACCACCAGGTGAGATGGCAGACAAATGCGCCTATTACATATAAAAAAAAAACAAAGTCGCTTTTCGCGTCTGTATGTATAGATGTTTGCTTAAATATTCAAAACTACACAATGGATTTTAATGCAGGTTTTTTAATAGATAGTGTAATTCAAGAGGAAGGTTTTTATGTATAATACTTGCCGGGAAAACGCCTTATTCCCTCGGGAAAATGAGTTACAGCGGGCGGAGCCGCTAGTACAGTAATAAAAATAAAACCAATCCATGGAACTGAACAACTTTCCCCAAGCAACAAAAGTCCAATTCAAAGTACCGGCCGATCAAGTCACCTGTTGTCGGTCCTATTTTGTTTCATATTTCGACCTGTGTTCCCTGGAAATTTGAGGATTTTTATATTATCTTATATTATTAGTACAGTCGAGTATGTATTGTGCGCTACCCTGTCAAAACTGTAAAATGTGCCTAACTAAACTGTACCCTGTAAAATGTGCACTGTGCAGTCTTGAAAGACTGGGTTATATCTTTTGAACACTGCTGGGAGGGATTTTGGTGGTACTATCGCAAGCATACAAAAAAACTCATTCAAAGGATCAACATATACTGGTTATTCTTAATATCTGTATGAAAAACGAGCATGCGATTGACTTGCTGACGATAGTATCATACTACGAAATACCTGTCGAGCATTGCCAAAATCTCCCAGTCATTTCATTAATGTATGAAATTACCAAGTAGAGAATTAGGAAAATTTATGTTCTCTGATGAGACCTCTTGGCGCAATGTACGGTCGTGTGCCAAGATTAGTGGCAAAACGGAAACGGAAACAGTAGCAGACTTTGCGCGGGAAGTTTGAAGCGGTGGATTTACATAAAGCAGGATTTACAGCTTCAGTTTTTAATGAATTAGTTGGGTGCTGGTGCTACCGTGCTATGAGTGTATCTTAAACCTTTCAGGTGTCATCATCATAATTTCAGCCGGAAGACGTCCACTGCTGAACATAGGCCTCCCACAAATATTTCCAAAGTGAACGATCCTGCGCAACTTGCATCCACTGGCGTCCAGCGATCTTCACCTTGTGGGAGGCCGTTCAACTCTACGTCTTCAACACCCGCCATTCAGGTGTGTAGTTATGTAACTGTTTTTTTTGTACTACCAAATAACAACCGATAACGGTCTCCAAAGCCGATAATCGATGAAATTTCATTGCGAAAAATTCTCAAAATCGATCTCACTGTTCTGTTTCACGATCGCAATATTATACCGAACCATCGACTTTCCCGAACTCGCCGCTACCATAGATCAACAACTTTCTCAAACAACATAGGTCAACATCAAAACTTCTTTCGTAAGGGAGGTCCAATTTTTAAATACTTTCCTTGCGAAAAGTGGGCCAGTTTCACCTGTTGCGCTTCGCGTTTTGAGGTAAGATCTTGGTAAAGATTCTCTAAGCTGGCAAATAATTTCTGAAAATGCAAAGTAGGCCGCACTGACAAGCTGTACTGTCTTGGTACCGTGGGGTTGAGATAGTACAGAGTGGTCAACTTTATATACCACGATACAGGCCCTGCCTAGTGTGGTTGTTGAAGTAAACTAATGATGCACATAATTGTAAATGTTTTATAAAGATTTTTTTTTATCTCCCTCTCTCTCTCTTTTCGTGTTGGATACCCAATGAGCTCTAGTGTCAAAACGCTATTCAACAGGTCAATTACTGATAGAAATATTATTCTTGATCAGCAGATTTTTTGTAAAGTCCAGGCAAAACCCTGTGAACCGACATCATGAGCACAAAAGGCAAAAGTAATAATTTTCAACATTGCTAGCCGCGACGACGTACAGCTACATAACTGACCAGAAAATTTATGGTTTTGCACCCGTCCAGAGGGATCCCATTTAACGCACGACGGAGCGCTAAAACATCGCTGCGGTTTGTCAGGTCCATACTAGAAATGTCAATCCCCATACTAAAACCGCTCAACCGCTGTGGACGCAGCGTTCGTCCGTCGGCTGTAGTTTTAGCATGGGCAGTAACGTTTCTAGTACAGATCTCGCAGACCGCTCCTATATTTAAGCGCTCCGTCGTGCGTTAAGTGTGCGATCCGCCAAGGCACATCAATATGTAATGAGGTCTGTAGAAGCACCTTGCTAATGCGCTGGTTATAAAGCACCAGGTCAGCTCGACCGGCGTTTTAATAACCAGTTTGAAGTTCGTTTCAGCATGGTTTCAGTCACATAGTTTGTCGTGTTCGCGGTAGGCATTCTATTAGCTATTAGTGCTATTAGCGTGGATATAATTTTCTAGAGGTATAATCCCTGGATTCCTTCTTAGTAGCTTTTAAGGCGGATCGCACACTTGATGTACGACGGAGCGCTAAAATATCGCAGCGGTCTGTCTGGTCCATACTAGAAATGTCACTCCACATACTAAAACCGCACACAACGGACGACACTGCGATTGCCCTGCTTCGACAGCGGTTGAGCATTTCTAATATGGATCTGACAGACCGCTTCGATGTTTTAGCGCTTCGTCGTGCGTCAAGTGTGCGATCCGCCTAAGCTGAAGCAGGAAATAGGTAAATAATACCTACGACACGTACCTAAAACCAGCAAAATGGTGGGAAAAAAGTTTTCCCCATCAAAAAGAGGTAATATCTATCCGGCCTGAGGATGTCAGTATTACCCATCTACATATACAATTTCACGAGTTTTCAATGTATGTATGACTGAAGCTGCTAATTAAAATTGTGTGTTCCTCAAAATACTCGGGTACACATTCATAACTCTTCATCTCTTTTTCGTATGTTTTTGAATGAAATCCCGCAGTTTTTTTAGTAAGAGCAAGCACAAAGTAAGAATCAAAAATATAGACCGTATTTTTGGTCGAATTCCTTTTTACTACTTCAATCTCTAAAGTTATATGAAATTCATATAAAAGTAACTTCAAGAATAAAGTGCCTGACGAAATCTATAGGTAATAGCCGGAGAGATTTCTACGACCGATGTGGCGCAGTGGTAGTGCGACTGCCTTAGACGCCGAAGGTTCCGGGTTCGATTCTCGGTGGGTCACTCATAAAGTTGATATTTATCACTTTGTGAATTTGTTCCCAGTCTGGTTAGGACATTGCGGGCTGAACCACCCGATTGTCCGTAAGCAAGATGGTTCCGTGTTTCGGATGGCACGTTAAGCCGTAGGTCCCGGTTGCTGTCTATGATCACTTAGACGGCGGTCGTTACACAACCATGTCAGAAGCCTGCTACATGTAGAAGGCGGTTGAAAAATTCTGACACTAGGGTTCATCGGGTCGTTGGACGACTTGGTGTCCCACACGAAAAGAAGAAGCCGGAGAGATAGACGTCTCGTAAAGTATACGATTTGATTAGTGTTTATACTAAACAAGGACCAGAGCTGGAGCTGCCCTGCCTCCCGCACCCCGCATACCGGACGTGCCCGATTCGCCACACCGTTCGGCATTCAATTCATTTCCACCCATCGACGCACTCGTGACAACTTAAACAATTTGTATTTTTACATTAATACAATAATCAAGTTTCATAATTCATACCATCTTTCATTTGAAGAAACTCCTACAATTTGTTGGCGACCGTGAAGTATTTACGCTTGAAGAAGCGTAACTCGAACTACAATCTACGTGTGACGAGTTCCAACGGTCAGCGTAACCTTCAATGACTTTGAATGAACGGACAAAGGATAACAAAGGAACAAAGTGCAACGACGGATTTTTCTGGATTTGGAAGCAAGGGTGCAGCAGTTTGAGCTGGCTTCTACAAGGGAGGTTTGCCCATTCCTTATCCTACCTATTTTTTACCCGTGTAGCTTGCTATTTGTGAGAAAATTATTATAATGAACTGTTTTGTAAAAGGAAGTCTATTAAGGAGCGTTTAGAAACATTTTTAAAGTTTGTTACGGAATTAACGAGTAAACAGAGTAAAGATAAGTTGTCGAAATGCGAGTTTAATGAATTAAAGACTAGATTAAAGAAGCTAGAATCAATGTTTCAGGATTATGATTTGGTTCAAACTAGTATCGAAATAAAAGGTGTCGATGATCCACATGTTGCAGAGGAAAGGGAGGAAACTGAGACTAGGTTTTATAGGGCCATTGCCCAAGCTATGCAACTTATTGATTTATTTAATGAGAGTGAGTCAAGCGGTTCAACTACGGCGTCAGTCAAGTTTAATGAGTGTGTCAAGTTGCCTAAGATCACCCTTCCGGCATTCAATGGGGAGTCCAGTAAATGGCTTGATTTTCGGGACACATACCTTTCAGTGATACATGACAATGATACGTTGCCAGATATTAGTAAATTCCAATATTTGAAGGGTTCTCTTACCGGTACTGCGGCCGCTGTGATTGAATTGCTGCAGTTATCCACTAAAAATTACGAGATTGCTTGGAAATTAATTACCGATCGTTTTGATAACAAGCGACAGTTAGTGTACACTCACCTTAAGCAATTATTTGATGTACCTGCTATCAATAAGGAATGTGAAAAATCTCTGCGTTCTCTCGTGGATCACATATCAAAAAGTCTTCGAGCTTTGAATAGTTTAGGGGAATGTACGGATAATTGGGACACTTTAATTATATTTTTGTTTTCCGCGAGATTAGATAGCATTACCAATGCCAAATGGGAAGAACACAAGAATAGTTTAAAAGATGAAAGCCCAAAACTCGAAGATTTTTACGATTTTTTGCGAAAACGAGCTAATTTGTTGGAATTGACTTCCGCAGGTTGCAGCAACTCGAATAATAAGCAAATGCAACCACAATTTCAGCCGTTTAAGCGCATAGATAAAATACAGAAATCATTCGTTGCTGCATCTTGTGGGAGCCAAGACAATAAAAATAAATGTATGGTTTGCAATGGTGAGCATCTGATTTATTATTGTGACAAATTCTTATCAAAGAGTCCCGCAGATAGATTAAATTTTATAGTAAAGCAGCGCGCTTGTGTGAACTGTCTGCGTAGCGGCCATTTTGCTCAACAATGTAGATCAACTCCTTGCAAAATTTGTAGAAGAATGCACAATTCTCTTCTTCACTTGCCCAAAGAGGCTGTTAAAAGTGAAGAAGAGAAAAAGGTCAAAGCGATGTCTTTATCGACCTGTGTAGCCAACCGAACACTTATGGCGACAGCTGTAGTAACTGTATCCTGCGTTGAATCCGAGAAGCAAAGTGAAGCACGTTGCTTACTCGACAACTGCAGTCAGTCATCATTTATTAGCAGAAAATTGAAGGACAAACTAGCGATTCAAGGCCATGTGGTAGAATCCGTTTGTATTACTGGTGTTAATGGTATGGCGTTTGAAGTTGTTGAACGCTGTAAAATAACAGTAAAATCACGAGTGAATGCATATAGCACGACAGTCGATGCGTTCATTGTAGACAAGATAACCAGTGAGATGCCAAACAATGAGATAGACACATCAGGTTATACTATACCTTCAAATTTAACTTTGGCAGATCCTCATTGGAACATTCCCGCAGAACCCGAACTGCTTTTAGCAGCAGAAGTATTTTGGGACGTAATTACTAGTGGCAAAATCAAATTAGGTCCGGGTAACCCAATAATACACAACTCGATGTTCGGTTGGTTAGTAGCAGGCTCGGCTAGATTTCATGATGATTTTGAACCAAAAGGAAATCTTGTATGTAATTTTAGTCATAGCATTCGTAACCAACTGCAGAAGTTTTAGGAGCTGGAAGAAGTTCCCACAAAACCAGTTTTATCTCAAGAGGAGGAAGCTTGTGAGCAACACTTCGTGCAACACACCCGCCGGCTTGAAGATGGTCGTTTTTGTGTCACGTTGCCATTGAAAATCGAGCCTGAACAGTTAGGTGAAACCTATGGTTTGGCTAGAAAAAGATTTGAGCATTTGGAAAGGCGTTTTCGGCGGCAGCCTGATGTAAAAGCACAATATGTCGATTTTATTAATGAGTACGGTGACCTCGGTCATTTGTCGGAAGTTGAGAGACCATATTTTGCTATATTCACTCCTCATCATCCTGTTTTTAAGGAGAATAGCGAATCGACTCAATGTCGTGTAGTTTTTGACATGTCAGCTAAGACTAGCAGCGGTCTCTCCCTTAACGACACAATGATGGTAGGTCCTACTGTACAAGACGACATCTTTTCTATACTCATCAGATTTCGTGAGCATACATTTGTCATAACTGGAGATATAGAAAAGATGTACCGTCAGATTATGGTTGAGCCCGACCAAAGAAATTTGCAGATGATCTTGTGGCGAGAAAGTGAAGGTGCACTAATCAAGTATCTTCAGTTAAACACGATAACGTATGGTTCTGCATGCGCTCCATTTCTAGCCACAAGATGTCTAGTTTAGCTGGCCCTTTAATGTAACGATCCGTTGATAAAACAAATAATGTTGCATGATTTTTATATCGATGACTTCATCTCGGGTTGTAACGATGAAGGAAGATTGAAAGAGATTTATCAACGAGTTGCTGAAGAGCTGGACTCTGCTAAATTTAATTTGCGAAAAATAAAAAGTAATTCACAAGATTTGTTAAACGATATATCCAAAAATTGTAATGTAAGAGAACAAGGCAAGCTAAAAATATCAACTGCGACTAGTACGTTAGGTATTGAATGGGATCCTAACACTGACTGTATACTAATACCTATCGGGAAGGCAAAGGTGCGTGAAAATGAAAGAATCACGAAGAGAATCGTACTTTCAGTATCTTCATGCATTTTTGATCCTTTGGGTCTTCTATCGGTATGCACAATCACATGTAAAATGATATTGCAATTGCTGTGGTTGGAGAACATAGGTTGGGATGATGAGATTCCTGCCGATATAGCCAGCATGTGGCTCAAGTTTCTCACCAATTTAAAATGTATCGAAAAATTAACAATCCCAAGGCATGTGATGTGCAGTAACCCGGTCACTATTGAATTGCATACGTTTTCTGATGCCTCAATTCATGCGTTCGCTGCGTGCGTGTACGTTCGAAGTATCGATGCATCAGGAAACGTGACAGTGCGACTGTTGTGCTCTAAGGCAAAGGTTAAGCCTCTGAAGAGTATAACCATACCCAGACTCGAATTATGTGGAGCTGTGTTAGCTGCCCGACTGTGTAAAAAAGTAAACGAGTCATTGCGAGGTACGATTTCGAGCCAATACTTTTGGTGTGATTCTCGAGTAGTCCTGGGTTGGTTAAACTCGCCTGCACACAAGCTGGATACGTTTGTGTCTCACCGCGTTGCTGAAGTGGGCCACCTCTGCGCCGACGCACCTTGGATGTATGTTCCTTCTGCATCAAATCCCGCTGATCTGGCTTCTCGTGGAGTATATCCTGACGAAGTTCAGTCTCTGTCGCTGTGGTGGGAGGGACCTACGTTCTTAAAGGAAGCGTATGAAATGTGGCCGAGTCAGCATCACGATGACACACCGACGGATCTGGCCGAGTTGAGAGTACACGTTTGTAATGTTGATATACCGCAGAACCTGATTATCATTTTTGAAAAATATTCCAGATTTTTAAAGCTGCGACGCATTTTTGCATACGTCTGTCGGTTTATCAACAATTGCAGGACCAATGTAAACAAAACTTTAGGAGCTTTGACTGTCGATGAGTTAGAATCTTCAGAACTGAAACTAGCTTATTTAGCACAAAAAGAAAGTTTTCCTAAATCTAAAAATAATTTCAAAGATATGCCGAAAATGTACAAACTAACGCCATCTATTGATGAAAATTCAGGATTAGTTCGAGTAGGTGGTCGAATTATTAACAACCCTGAATATACTTACGACAAAAAACATCCGGTATTGCTAGACGCAAAACATCATTATTCTAGATTACTTTTACAGTATTATCATGTAAAGCTGATGCATGCTGGACCGCAACTTCTCCTTTCAGTCGTTAGAGAAAAATATTGGCCCATTGGAGGCAAAATTCTGGCTAAGAAAGTGTGTAACAGTTGCATTATTTGCAGACGAATGAAAGGAGCAGTCGCACAGCAAATATTAGGTAACCTGCCTATACAAAGGGTGACCCCTGGGTTCCCTTTTGAGGTTACAGGAACTGATTACGCCGGACCTTTCATGATTGTAAATAAGAAAGGACGCGGAGCAAAGCTATTGAAATGTTATCTCTCTGTGTTTGTTTGTTTCAAGACTAAAGCTGTACACCTTGAGTTGGTGAGTGATTTGACCACAGAAGCATTCATATTGGCTTTGCGCCGTTTTCTATCGCGTCGCGGGAAACCTCGCGAGATATTTTGTGATAATGGCACAAATTTTGTTGGTGCCAATCGTGCCATATGCGAACTCGCAGCTGTGACAGACATTGCAAGTGAGGAGGGTATAAAGTTTAAATTTTCACCAGTGTATACGCCTCATTTTGGTGGTCTTTACGAAGCGGCTGTGAAATCTGCCAAATTTCATATGAAAAGGGTATTAGGTGACACTCATCTCACGTTTGAGGAACTGGCGACTCTTTTCTCACAGATAGAAGCTATCCTTAATTCCAGGCCATTAGTACCTATGTCACCTGATCCTAATGACCTTTGTCCTTTGACTCCTGGGCACTTCCTGATAGGAAGACCACTCACGTCACTGCCTGCACCAGAGTTGCAAAACGCTAATCCAAGTCGTCTCCACAGATATGCACGTATTGAACAAGTACGACAACATTTTTGGACCAGGTGGAGCCAAGAGTATATCTGCGAGCTTCAACAACGTACAAAGTGGCAAGACAGAAAGCCAAATGTCGAGATCAACCAGATGGTGCTGATTAAAGATGACAGCAGTCCCCCCATGAAGTGGCCGATAGGACGTGTTGTAGCGGTTTACCCAGGAACAGACGGAGCTTGCAGAGTTGCTGATGTCAGAACCAGTAAAGGCATCTTGAGACGATCCATCCATAGACTATGTCCATTGCTAGATGAGGAATAGAGGAAACCCACAACTTTCAAGGAGGTGGAGATTGTTTAATACTAAACAAGGACCAGAGCTGGAGCTGCCCTGCCTCCCGCACCCCGCATACCGGACGTGCCCGATTCGCCACACCGTTCGGCATTCAATTCATTTCCACCCATCGACGCACTCGCGACAACTTAAACAATTTGTATTTTTACATTAATACAATAATCAAGTTTCATAATTCATACCATCTTTCATTTGAAGAAACTCCTACAATTAGATTTTTATTTATTGAGGCAAACAATAAAAGTAATCGTAATACGTGCATTAAAGTAAGTTTAACTTACTATAAAATGACTCTACTTGCCTGTTAAGTAGGTACACTTTAATACTTTTCTCAAAAACGAATACGAATATATCAGTTTACTGGGTACGCCACAACGAAATGATCTCCCGCTTTATTTCATAAGAATAAAACAACAATATTATATATTAAAAGAATTTACAAATAAAATATTTCTCCTAGGGCAGCACACCGAGGACGGGCAGCATTGCCTCTTTGAATTGCCAGGCTAATTAGGCTCTCTTTGGCCTAAATAGCTGCCAGCTTTTGGAGCTCCCGTTGCCTTGATGAGACGCCCCGATAGATCTTTTATGAAATTTATTTATTAATAATTAATTATAATGGTAGGCAAAGATTATTGTAAGGATCAGGTACTTACGCGACATAAATTAAAAGAATACATACATACATATTTCACGCCTTTATCCCTTGCGGGGTAGGCAGAGCATTAACGGCCCTAAGAATACGGTCGCTATCGCCACGTCTGACATTTTTGAGGGTTGTTTTCCAAAGGTTGTTTATTGAAAGAAAACATGTGTATTACTATAGTGACAGGTTGTCAGCCTGTTGCCTAAAAATTGTAACACACCAATATCCTCGAGTCCCTTAGTTGCTTCCTACGACACCCGCGGGAAGAATGTGGGATGATGCTATCCTAAGCCAGCATCACACGGCAAAAGAATTGGATTTTAAAAAACGAAATTGTATTGTTCAAAGTACTATGAAGGATTAGAGGTTCCAAATACAATAGAGTATGGTGCTAGCTAATACACCTAAGTATTAAGTGCTAGCCTTCGGGTTGTAGAGCTCAGATGGCAGTCGCTCTGTGTAAAAACTTGGTTAGGTCCCCTAGGTTAGGTAGCCGACCCCGGCAGAGAACGGGATAAGGAAAGGAGAATGATGATTAAAGGATCGTAAAACTGTAGGCCTCTTCTTGTGCCTAGCTCCTCGGCTGAGATGTCCGACATAAAAATCTGCGAAGGCAGGGCTCAGACGACAAGGCGATCCGAGTGCCCTCTTGAAATCGCTCTCACCGCCGCGATAATGACGTGTTGGGCGTGTCCGGAGTCGGACTTAGGGACCTACATACTTACTGCGGGTTATTTTTAGTTTGGCTGCGCGTGTGATGCCGGTTAGAATAACATCACTCCATTTTTTTCCCGCTGGTGTCGTAAAAGGCGAGGGACTCATCTCGAGGGTTACATGGTGTATTTCAGCTTAGGCGACAGGCTGACAACTTGTCTACTGCGATACAGGAATCATCTGAAAGGGCCTCCAGTATTCGTCAGACGTAGCCAGAACGACCGTTATTGCTCTGCATACCCCTCAAGGGATAAAGACGTGATAATAGTATGTATGAATTGTGAATTGTCCAGAATATTTATTATTATTATTATTTTTCTGTAGTTTGTTCTACTTATCTCGACATAATGAGTATGTCGGTATTTACAGAACCAAGTACGGGCTATGCCAAGTGACTTGGTTCTGATGCTACATTGTCTTCGGTATGGAATATAGTTGCGTTAGAGAGGAATCGCCGAACTATGGAACATGTGTCAAGTATTACTGATTTTTGTATATTAACGTACGTCGATTTTGGGAGCTTTAATTCACCTATTGCCTTGTGTAGTGTTTTTGGGATTATGCCGGTTGAAGAGATTATAACGGGAACTATGCGGACTTGATGTTGATGCCACATGGCCTGTATTTCTTCTGCTAGTGGTATATATTTCTGGATTTTCTCTATATGTTTTTTTTGTAGGTTGTCTGTGTTGGGTACGGAAATATCTATAAGGTAGGTTGTTTTGGTTGCTTTTATAGTAAGAATTATATCTGGTCTATTGTTTTGTGTAGTTCTGTCTGTGATAATGTCCCGGTCCCAGTAAAGTTTAGCTGATGGACTTTCAAGGACATTTTGAGGCTTATATTTGTAGTAAGGTTCTATGTTTTCAATTAAATTGTATTTTTTGGCTAATCGGGCGTGGATCTGTTTTGCAACATTGTTGTGTCTGTCTGTGTATTGTTTGTTGGCTAGGTAATTACAGCCTCCGGTAATATGGTCTATTGTTTCTAACTGCTGGTTACATAGCCTGCACTTGTCTGATATTACGGTAGGATCTTTTATTATTCTTTTTTGATATGTTTTCGTCTTTATGATCTGATCTTGGATGGCTATCATGAATCCTTCTGTTTCTGCGTAAATGTTGCCTTTTTTTAACCATGTATTCGATGCCGTATAATCTATGTGATCTTTCTGTAAATTTGCTATATGTTTTCCATGTAACGCTTTTGACTTCCACTTTTCTATTTTTGTTTCCTCTGTATTGATCTTATCTTTAGGTTTAAAATTTGTGTCGTTCAATTCTAGTGTGCCGTGTGTAGAGTTAGGTCTTGAGCAGATAGCATTATGCAGATGACTTGTATCAGATTTTTTCAGAAAGTAGGTGCGCATGTTATCAATTTGTTGGTAGTGTAAATTTTTAATATCTATGATCCCCCTGCCCCCTTTCTCCCTTTTTAATGTGAATCTTTCGACTGCTGAGTGAATGTGGTGTATAAGGTGTCTGTTGCATGTAGTTCGTGTGAGTGTATTAAGTGCTTCTAATTCTGTGTCTGTCCATTTTATTATTCCAAACGAGTAGGTTAAAATAGGGATTGCGTAGGTGTTGATAGCCTTTATTTTATTTCGGCCCGATAGTTGTGTATTTAGTATTTTGGTGAGTCGTTGTTTGTATTTAATTTTAAGTTCGTCTTTAATTTTTTTGTGGTCTAGTTTATGGCTTTGATGAAATCCGAGATATTTGTATGTTTCATTTAGGGATAGACTATCTATTGTTTCAGGTCGTTCTGTAAGATTAAATGGTTCTTGTGTTTGGTGCTTTCCTTTAATTATGCTGTTAACTTTACATTTATCTACTCCGAACTTCATGTTTATGTCATTACTAAATGATTCTGTTATATTAAGTAGTCGGTTCAGTTGTTTTCGAGTGGCTGCGTATAACTTTATATCGTCCATATATAGGAGATGGGTTATTTTTACATTATTTATTTATTATTATTATTATTATTATTGGTATATACATTTTAGTATCTCTCCGAAGAGGAAGTTTCAGCACGGGCCGAAGCCAAGTGCAATGGTAAGTCTATGTTAGGGATAAGAACTTTCTAACTATTCTACAGATGTTCAGTATCGTAGCTTTTTGAAGAAGGGTGTATGTATTTGAGTGAATGTCTAAAGTTTTTAAGCTAATGTGCAACGTTTTGGGTATAACTCCTTATTATTATGTATGTAGGCATGCTATAAAAAGTCAGTAGGTACCACAGACTTACTTATTACGAAATACGAAAGGACGTGTCTGGGACGGCGTTTAAGACACGAGGTTGGATAGGGGAAGTTGTTGGACGTGGCACCAATTAAGGGATTAAGAATGAACAGTGCGGCGCCGCACCGTGCACCGGTCGCGGTGTCCCATCCAGCGGCGTGTCTGAAAGCAGCCGAACTTGAGAACGGAAATAGCACAAATTTTCCCAGAAGGGTTTCATTTATTCATGGACGTGTAAAGGTCGGTAAGTTTGTGTGAAATGCAGTGGCTGATTAAAAAAGTTACTGTGATGGGCCTGTCCTCGAAACTTTTTTCATTACTGTGATATAGGTTCTAATAAAATTGTACAACCTAGTTAGAAGAGCGGACAAAAGACAAGGAATGTTCGAGATTATCTCAATAAGTCGGAAAATTGCCTGTGATCTTTGTGTTAATATTATATTTTCTGTAGAGGAAACTTTTGGATACAAAGTTGGAATTATAATTTGCAAAGATAAAGTTGGTAATAATTGGTATTCTTGGACGATTGGGCACAGATATCAGAGTTTGAATCTTTGCCGGAATGTCGTTTGTTCTATAATTTCAAAGGATGCGTGGTTAGAACTAATCCGATAATCTTGTCAGACCAACGTCTACTCATATTATCTAATAGCTGGTTGCTACAAAATCATCTACAGACAATGTGTTTAAACTATACATCAGAGACAACGGGACACATTCGTTTTTATGATTTGACAAAATCTATTGCGTACAAATTAAACTTAATTTAAACGAAATCTATTCGTAATGAGGTCAGCGTGTTATGGGGGACTCATTTGCAAACAAACTGATTGTAATTTTCTTTTTGTGTATTTTAATGAAACTAATTTATGTAAAGCAAAAAAAAATATATGCTACTAACACAAAGTAGTTTTTGTTTTAACAGCGCGCTCTACAATTTCATGGATATTTTCCGCAAATTCATTAAATTAGTTGGTTGGTATAGCAGTTGTTTTTAAGCTATGTGCCTACCACAAGGTCAAAAAGTTGTGAAAACAACATTACACACAATAATACAATGAATGAGCAAATACACATTATCTACGCTAAGGCGGGTACCGAGATACCGAGATCCCTCCGGCCAGAGAAGACATCCGGTAGTGACAGAATGGCGGCAGATCGTGCTTTAGGCGAGGAACACACTTGCTGCACGACGGAGCGTAAAAATATCGCAGCGGTCTTTCAGATCATTACTAGAAACATCACTCCCCATATTAAAACCGCACTCGACGGACGACGCTGCGCGAGCGCTGCGTCGACAGCGGTTGAGCGGTTTTAGTATGGGGATTGACATTTCTAGTATGGACCGTCGTGCGTCTTCTAGTGTGTTCCTCGGCTTATGGTGTAGCTACGTTAGGGGAGGCCTACTTTCAGCTGTGGACTATGGCTGTCCAACGCTCATCCTACCCCGCCAGGGATAATGGCGTGATATGTGTATTTAACAAAAAAGCATACCTAACAATTATGAACGACGAGGCTTGTCGCATGCGTCAATACATAATTAGTTGTAGTGGTTCGTTACTAACAATATTAGTTCCAGTGATTAGTGAGTATCAGTAGTAACAGTTCCACCCATCCATAAATTATTTGTTGAATATTAATTTTTTTATTGTCCAGCCTTAAAAAAAAACATATAAAATACTGAAGCAGCCTCATTTCTACTCAGTCGTGATTTTGGAATCAACATGAAGTTCTTATATGGTACGTATTTGAAACTATTTTAACTGTACGATAGTAGACTGCTAGTGTTTTTCGAACTTCGGCTCATATGCCGCGAACGCACTATATAGGGTTATATATATACATATTTACATATTTTAAAAAATCGTGGGTAGGGAAACGTGCATGTAAGTGGAGGAACGGACCCTTAGATACTAAACCGAAACGTCTAGAAAAGACCAAAAAGTCGCTTCTGGGAATAGGTCCCCGTATTTACAACAAAATCCCCGTGGGCATTAGAAGTTGTCGAACTGACTCTGGTTTCATTCGGAAGTTCAAGTTGTGGCTAACCCGGAAGGCATACTATTCAGTTGACGAGTTTTTAAATGATGAGGATCAGTCATGATTATGAATTTGTTTTATTATGATAATTATATGTAGGTATGATATAAGAAAATTGTTTCATGCTAGCTTGACATCTTATTTATTATTTATTTTTTTATTTGTAATTTACTTTTAAGTAACTACCTTTATTCTTGTGACGGTGTATGTTTAATACTAAATAAATGATATGATATGATATGATATAAGGGTGTTTTCTAGAAACACAACTGATCAACTTCTGTCTGAAACTTTTTTCGAAAAAAGAAAAGATTATCTGGACCTCCTACACATAATGTAACACCCGACAGAGAGTATGAGAGAACCAAACTTTCTTTTCAAATTTCGTAAAAAAGTTTCAGATAAAAGTTGTTCATTTTTATAACTAGAACACACCTTTAAAATATTTGTACATAATTAAATTTACGTACATATATCACGCCTTTATCCCTTGCGGGGCAGGCAGAGCGTTAACGGCCGTAAGAATTCAGACACTATCGCCACGTCTGACATTTTTGAGGATTGTTTTCCAAGGTTGTTTCAGAAAACATGTGTATCACTATAGTGACGGATTGTCAGCAAGTCGCCTAAAAATTTGATTGTTAATTAATATAAGGTGTAAAAATATAAGCTGCAAATATTTTAAGGGGTAAACCAGCCAATGAAACTGAACAAGTTTCCCAAAGGAACATGGGTTGAAATATGAAAAAAAAAATTGGACCTCCCATACAAATTGTCTTGGTCGGTCGGTAATTTGGTATGGGAGGTCCAAAATTTTTTATCATATTTCAACCTATGTTCCTTCGGGAAAGTTGTTCAGTTTCATGGGCTGGTTCACCCCTTAAAATATTTGTAGCAATTTTTGTTACGACTTGTAAAAATGTCTGGTACGAGTACATGTTATTTTTTGTTATATACTTTCAGTTTTCACTATCTTCTTCCTCCTGGGGTCTCTGGTCGGCGGCGCGTACGCACGGGACTGCCCTCGCCCGTGTTGCTGCACTGACGGCTACCTGAAGCAGTGCGGCATCAATGACAAAACCTACCAAAGCACCTGCGAGTAAGTGTACCCACTCAAATACTACATACATACATGCATACATATATCACGCCTTTATCCCTTGCGGGGTAGGCAGAGCGTTAACAGCCTTAAGAATACGGTAGCTATCGCCACGTCTGACATTTTTGAGTATTGTTTTCTTAAGGTTGTTTCGGAAAACATGTGTATCACTATAGTGACAGGTTGTCAGCCTGTCGCCTAAAAATTGTAATACACCAATGCTCTCGAGTCCCTTAGTCGCCACTTACGACACCCACGGGAAGGATGTGGGGTGATGCTATTCTAAGCCGGCATCACACGGCAAATACTCACTTAAATACTCCTTGCTACCAACTAAAGCTAAGCTACGCAAGCTAAAGTGGCAATTTGTTTCCTGGGTCATTAAGAAAATGTTGTAAGCTTAAAACTATTATCTTAAAATACTACAGACTTCGTTGATAGTTTTTTTAAAGTTTAGCTAGTTCAAGGCCATTCCAACTAGTGCGCTGTGACGTCATACTTTCAGTTTTTCATACAATTATCGTTTTAGATCGTTTTAAAAAGTAGCTTAATTGACCTGTCAGGTACGTGGGCAAAGTTTACATATATAATGATATAATAATAAAAAAAACTTTATTTTTCAGAATGGAATGTGACAAAACTGTCAGGAGGCATCTTGGAAGTTGCTGATTGGAATAAATTAAGGAGATAAAAATAAATAATGAATAATTTCAGTAAATAAAAATTTACAATGTATTTGTACTATTTTCTTACATGCAAATGTAGTCGTTCGTATCTTACATCTTTTACCCATCTAGCACTTGAATGAGTAGGTATGTCAAACACGATTACATAACATATTAGTAAAATGTCAAAGTAGCAAAAAAATTACAAAGATACGAAATGTCAAATTGGTGCATAGTGTTAAGTCTATCACTTAAACGTCTTTGCTCACAGAGATGAAGAAAGTATCTACGTCTTTGCTACTGTGATTGGTGATAAGTATGATTGATTTTTTGGAGCTCTCATACAAATTGACTTGGTCGGTTGGTAATTTTGTATGGGGGATCCAATTTTTTTTCATATATGTACAATTTCATGGGCTGGTTTACTCCTTAACATATTTGCAGAAGTTTTTTTTATACCCTATATTTCCAAAACGCACAGGAAAATTAGTAAATCAGTTAAGGTAGGTAGGTATTTGTGGGTAATTTGTACTTTCAAATGGAATGCAAAGTAGGAATGGATAAATTAATTAATTTCCAATTTAATAGACTGGTTAAACTTCATTTCAATTATTTTAAAATAACTTCAGTAAAGGAAATCACATTATATTATATCTGCTAGACCAAACGCTAGATGACCTCAGGTGGAACGCACACTTAACGCACGACGGACCACTAAAATATCGCAGCGGTCTGTCAGATCCATACTAGAAACGTCATTCCACATACTAAAAGTGCACTCGACGGACGACACTGCGATAGCCCTTCGTTGACAGCGGTTGAGCGATTTTAGTATGGGGATTGACATTTCTAGTATGGATCTGACAGACCACTGCGATATTTTAGCCCATCGTAGTGCGTCAAGTGTGCGATACGCCTTAGCGCGCAAGTTCAACCTTAAGAAGATTAGCAAAGTAAAGAAAATAGTGAGAATAAAGAAAGATATACCTACTTTAGAACTACACATCGCTAGCACCTGGAAAGCATATTTACCATATTTCTTACGCCTATACTCTTAGGCAATTCGCCCGCTCTCGAGATTATTGTCTACTGCATAATGGATGTGGACAATCTGGTGTTGCCTATTCTGTGATAAACTAGTTTCATTCAATCTCATTTAGAACACCTTTTGTGTAAGATTTTAGCACTGTTTTTCTTCATGTTACTATGTATGGATATGACAGACGCATGCGTTATATAGGCGTAAATTACGTACCTTCATATGTCCGCTGTTTGCATTGGTTTTCTATTAGTGGTTTTTGGTGGAAAATATACAGGGTGTTAGTAGAAGTACTAACTTCCTACCAAGGGGTGAACTAGCCCTTGAAACTGAACAACTTCCCTAAAGGAACATAGGTCAAAATATGAAAATATACTTGGATTTCAGTGGGACCTCACGTACAACCTGACACAGGGTTAGTACATGTTGTATGGGAGGTCCAAAAATTATTTCATATTTTGACCTATGTTCATTGGGGAATGTTATTCAGTTTCTTGGGCTGGTTCACTCCTTGAAAGGCATGAAAGTACTTTTACTGACACCCTGTATAGGCGCAAGTAAAAAACCGTAAATAAATAAAAGACCATCAATTAAAACATTTCTTTTAGAAATAAGTAGTACCTGTTATGTTTTTTTATTTTAATGTGATTGTCCTGTGTTTTATCTTGTGTGCAATAAACAGTTAAATAAATAATAAAAATAATCATGTAAGTACTCTAATGACCAAAAACTTACAAAATTCTTCTAACATTTATATAATGTTTTATTTTCTTTACTTGTCTCAGACAGACTCTTGTTTTCAATGCAACTGATCTCTATAACTTCATAGTCTTCACTCACTTTATTTGCCTTTCTATCACTTGTTACTGTATCCACATCATAACTTGGTTCTTCTACATAAGTTTTGTTGTAAAGTTGAATAAGTTGCAGGAAAGGTGCCTCTACCAGGAGGTGAAACGGAACCGCTGCCAGGAATGAGATGGTGACGGTGCTTGCTGCAGTTTCCACCTGGAAATGATTTGAACAGTTATTTGTTTGTGTAAAATATTAGGTCTCTATCACAAAGCTTTCTTCGGAGGCTCGTTAAGCCTTCCCGGTCCCGGTTGCTGTCTATGATGATGGTCGTAATACAACCATATTAGCGGCCTACTACTCGTACTCTGATACCAGGGTTAATTGGCTCGTTGGACGACTCGTTGGCTCAGACGAAAAGCATAACAAGATCACAATTCTTTTAGTTTCGTGGTATTTCTTCCTGAGACCGAAGTTCCTACTTGTTTGAAATGTCAACAAGTACTCAAAACGACAACATATCCAAAGTAAAGGGTCTCACCAGGCTGAAGATAGAAACATAGAGCACATTTCTCTTGGTGCCAGCGAGGATCCTGATTAGCATCATGTGCAGTAAGTAAGCGGAGTAGGAAACACGACAGGGCGCCGTCCATCCGACCCACTCTAGCAAGCCTCGGTACGTGTCTTGAAACATACAGTTTTCATTATTGCCAGTTTTCAGGATGATTTGAAAAAGATGAAATCCAAATGATATTGTTCTCACATAATCATCCTACATGTAGAAGGATCTGCACATACGTACATGCACCTGTTATGCCTTTATCCCTTGCGATGTGGGCAGAGAGCTAACAACGGGTAAAATATCGCCCAGCACGTTACATGAAACTGACAGTTGCCTTTTTGTACGTGGTTGTCAAGTTATTGTAAAATTATCATTGTGTGCTGTATGTGTTTCCCGCAAGAAGTGGCAGAATTTGTTTGGTAATTAATTGACTGTTTACCACCTTTAATCCTTTATAGGTTGTATTCTCTAAGCTATCGCCACGTCTGAGAAATATTGCGGAATACAAATGGGGTGATGTTATTCTAAGCTGACAAGCGGATGCTGACCTTCCACCGCAATAGAAGGATGTTTTACGTTATCACAAACATGTGTTTCTTAATCAATTTGAATGGAAATTGAAACTCACCTTCGTACTGAAAGACCATTCCAACAATAAAATAACCGAAACAGAGTCCCCACAAAGGTCTTAAAAATGCAGCATAGATCATCCGGACATAGACATGGTCACGAGGCGCATCGCGGTAGAAGACACAGCCAAGCAGGATCAAACATACGCCTGCTGGGAGAGTCATCCAGAAGGTGAAGCGGTGTCTCTGGAAATATTAGAGAGAAGCCATTGAAAGTCAAAAATAGAAGGCTTTATATAGCTCATTTTACCAAGTCATCATCTTTAACATTCGAGATCCTCGCTCTTGTCGCTGGAGCAGTACCCAACCTCTCACCTTTAAGCCTTCTTCTTGATTTCCTTACACGTCATTCCAAGCTGGAACGGGAATGAAGGCCGTGTTCTAAATACAAATATAAAGTAGGTACTCGTGGGTACTCTATGACTTTGATCGAAGTACAACATACATGTCAACATTTATTATTATTTTTATTACACTGGCAAAAAAGGAGGGAACACTTGAATACGCAGCCAACCACGAAAAAGGCGCTTTTGCACCAAGTAGGTACTATTCAGGGCGGACTTTTTGACTGCAGCTATTTGTAAATTAGTTGTTATTTCTTTGATTTTGTGACTGAATTTTATAAATTCATCCTCTTGAATACAGGTAAACAAAATAAACAAGATATAAATGTACCAGGAAGCGATTTAACTTGTAGCCGGTGCTGAGCCAGTGAGAGACGAGCATGCCGAGCGTGAGGCCGATGACGAAGCTGCTGATGTTGGTATGCCCCCGTTTGTAAGAGTTGTTGAACGTCGGGTCATGCACGAGGAGGTTGCGAGCTACTCTGTTATCATAACATTTACCATTTAGACATTTAATAAAAAGAAATGGGTCTAAAAGCATAACACCGCAGACACCGCATGATTTTGCAATTTTAGTAGCTATTCCTAATAGAAGAAAATGTATAAGGTGTAAAAAAATTATCTGCAAATACTTTAACGGGTGAATCAGCCCATGAAACTGAACAACTTTCCCCAAGGAACATAGGTCGAAATATGAGAATTTTTTTTGGACCTCCCATACAAATTGACTTGGTTGGTCGGCAGTTTTGTATGGGAGGTCCAAATGTTTTTGTAATTTTTGGACCTATGTTCTTTGGGGAAAGTTGTTCAGTTTTATGAGCTGATTCATCCCTTAAAATATTTGCAGCTAATATTTTTACACCCTGTATATCAGGAAATTATGATTTCTTACTCTGGAGTAATCATGAAAAGTCCGTGTAAATCCTGTACGTAGGTGTGTATTGCTGGTGTAAGAAGACCAAATATGAACAGCATAGCCAAAATTGTCTTCTTCTTTTTTCCCGATGTCAAACCACACACTAACACACCGATGCAAAATAACTGAAAATCAGTTGCTATGTACCTGGATGAATTTAAAAAGGAAGTTAAAGTCAGAAGGTAGTAGACAAATGAAACCCTAGAAGTATGAATTTATGATTGCATTATCGCCACTCCTCACCATACTTGTATGATGTGATGTCATATCAATGATGGTGAGAAGACAAAAGATAACTGAAGAGATACTAAAAAAAGAAGTTATCCTTACCAAGTTTGTATCAGGCATTGGGAGTAGTCGACATAATTGTTAATGTACAGCAAATGGTACAACCAGTTCCGTTGACAGTCCTCGACTTGGCTCATCACCGCAGTCTACAATATTTTAAATAACTGTTACACTCAAAACTCTGGACAAATTTTACGAGGAGCTAACTCAAGGCCTTGATAGCATAAACGCCAGAGAGCAGATCTTATTGCTAGGCGATTTCAATGCCAGGGTTGGACGGGACTACGAGGCTTGGCCTGGAGTTCTGGGACGACATGGAGTTGGCAACATGAACAGCAATGGTCTGTTGCTGCTCGGTCTTTGTGCTCCGTACGATCTAGCGATATCGAACACTATGTTCAGACTTGCCGCTAAGCACAAGACAACGTGGATGCACCCGCGTTCCAAACACTGGCATTTGGTCGACTTTGCTATTATTCGGCAACGAGACATCGGTCAAGTTCAAGTCACCCGCGTCATGCGTGGTGCTCACTGTTGGACTGACCATCGACTAATTGTCACTAAGCTACGACTCCGCCTCCGTCGACCTCGCAGATCTACAGTGAAGAAGCCTGCGTTTTTAAACGTGGATAGGCTGAAAGATCGCGAGGTTAGGGTGAAATATGCTGAAGCCTTATCTGAAAAGCCGTCGCCAATAACTGAGACCGGTGATGTCAGTGCTGCTTGGGGAGCTTTGTCATGTCATCTCATAGAAGCCGCTTCTGCTACTTTGGGTACGAAAGACCGACGACGTAGTGAAGACTGGTTCGATGACAATAGCGAGGCTCTTAAAGCAGCATTCGACAAACATCGACAGCTCCTGCGACAGCATAATCGAAGAGGTGGAAGTGTTGCGGTGGTCAAAGAAAGTGACCAAGAGTTACGCAGGCTGTCTCGACAAATAAAAGACAAGTGGTGGCAGGACAAGGCTTGTCAAATGCAGTGGCTCGCCGATACAAACCAGCTTGGTGAGTTTTACTGTGAAGTGCGTAAGCTGATTGGTGCTTCCTACCGTGCAAAAGTACCTTTAAGGTCTTTAGACGGTATGCACCTCCTGACCAGCAAGGAGGATGTACTTAAACGTTGGGCTGAGCATTTTCACAACTTGCTCAACGTAGATCGATCAGCTGATCTGCATCATATCAGTTTAATGCCTCAACTCCCGTTAGCCACGGAGCTGGACGAGCCCCTGTCATGCGACGAGGTTGTTACTGCCATCAGACAGCAGCATAATAACCGGGCGGTTGGCATTGACCTTATACCGGGTGAACTACTTAAATATGGTGGTACGGAGTTGCACACGTCGGTATGGAAACTTTTCGTTCGAATGTGGGAGGAGGAGAGGGTCCCTGAGGACTTCAAAGTGTCTCGCATTTGTGCCCTCTACAAGAACAAGGGTGACCGTTCTGACTGTAACTCTTATCGCGGTATTTCATTGCTGTCAGTCCCTGGAAAAGTCTTTGCCAGAGTTTTACTGAACCGCCTCAAAGATTTGTCGGAAAAAATTCTGTCCGAAACCCAGTTCGGCTTCCGACCTGACCGAGGTACATGTGAAGCTATTTTCTCGGTGCGTCAACTACAAGAAAAAAGTAGAGAACAAGGTCGCCAGTTGTACCTCTGCTTTGTTGATTTAGAGAAAGCATTCGACAGTGTGCCTCGCGAAGCTCTCTGGATGGTGCTAGGAAAGTTAGGGTGCACAGAAAAGTATGTGCGACTCCTAAGACTCCTGCATGACGACATGCAGTGCTGCGTCTCTGTAGACGGTGAACAGTCTGATTTCTTCCCCGTCACCTGTGGGGTGAAACAAGGGTGTGTTCTAGCGCCCACACTGTTCGCCTTGTACTTTGCAGTTGTAGTCAAAGAAGTCCTAAATACTGTTTCCCAAGGAGTCCGCATCCGTTTCCGCACAGATGGCAGTCTTTTTCACCTGGCTAGACTTAAGGCGCGCACTAAAGTCTCGTATGCATTGATTACTGAGATCATGTATGCTGATGACTTGTGCTTTCTTGCAGAATCCCCAGACGGCCTGCAACAGCTAATGTCCGTTTTTCACCAAGCATGCTGTAAATTCGGCCTGAAGATCAGTGTCAAAAAGACGGAAGTGATGTCCTTAGACTCGCATGGTCGCGAGACACTGGCGATTATGCTTGGTGAGGATATGCTGAAACAGGTTGATAAGTTTCGTTATCTGGGGAACACTATAACATCTAAGTGTAACCTTGATGCTGAGATCAACAGCAGAATCAGTGCTGCAGCTGCAGCATTTGGGAAGTTGTGTTCCAAGGTTTTCTGCTCGCACGACCTAAAGCTAGCCACAAAAATCTCTGTATATATGGCGATTGTGCTGCCAAACCTTTTATACTCCTCCGAGACTTGGTGTGTGTATCGTCACCACATACGCACTCTGGATCGCTTCCACCTAAAATGCCTTCGCACCATCATGAAGATCAGATGGTCCGACCGAGTGCGCAATACCGAAGTTCTGAGACGAGCCAATGTTGGTGGCATTGAGGCCTATCTAATGCGCCGTCAGCTACGGTGGTGCGGTCATGTATCCCGGATGTCGGAGGAGAGAGTGGCGAAGCGCATCTTTTATTCTGAGCTAGAGGAGGGCAAGCGAAAGCATGGCCGACAACTCCTCAGATATAAAGATGTTCAGAAACGACACATGAAAAGATGCAACATTGAGCCCACTCAATGGGAGGGTCTGGCAGCACAGCGTCCCGAATGGCGCGGGATGGTTAAGAGGCAAGTCCGCGAGTTTGAGGAACAGCGTAAAGCAGACCTCGACGCTAAGCGCGATGAGCTGAAGGCCCGTCCACCCGTCGCCATTAACTATAATTATGTAAATGGCAAACTCACGTGTCCACTCTGTGCACGGGAGATTACTGCCAAAATTGGCTACAATAGCCATCTCCGGGCGCATCAGCGCCGATCTGATTAGGAGTCAAAGTGGTCGCCATGGCCGAAATCGGTCGGAGAGATCATCACACTCAAAAATTTGGTGGGAACCACACTTAACGTCCGTTGCTGCGCATTCGTAGCACAGGCATGCATCTGACAGACGCGTCGACAAGTAGACGCCAATTGTGGGAAGTGCCCCTTGGGATCGTGATAAATGATAGAAACAACTTTGGTAAAGATAATGCTCCTCAGCAGGCTGTTATTTGGTTAGTAGCTGCTAGAAAACATAACATCATAATATGACATAATAAAGCAATCAGTACAAAGAATTTGTCATTTGAGCCTCGATCGAGGAAGAAGCGGTACTACCAGCTACAGAGTTTTAAAAATAAGGGACAAGGACAAACCTGCCACAAAGGTCCAGATCCAAAAAACCTCATCCACGTAGATGTAACAGCCAACATCACGAGGTATGGTGGAGTCAACCTAAAAAGTTACATTTAATTTTATATAAATTGCAATAGTTATTTATTACAAAAATTACAAAGTTAACTACTTGTGCATAAATTTAATTACACCCAAACCAGTTTCCGTGGTACTCTTTACACTAGAATCGTATTATATGTTTTTTCTTACCTGAGCCATCTCATCATAATAGCCTGAAGTATAAAATACCAGGAGGACTTATTCTTAGCATAACAGTGCATGTTATAGGATATGAGAAAGCCAGACATGACGAAGAAAGACTGGACTATCAACGTCCCGTTCACCGTTATCTGGACGTACAATTTATTGTAACTCTGTGGGAAAAAACTGTTTGTTTGCAACAAGATAGTAAAATCAGAATAGCTAGCTGCTCCAAGCACTCAAATACAAAGTAGAAAGAACTAGTCAAATTCACAGAACACTGTACAGAATTTACCTCTTCGATATATTGTGGATTTTCCGCAATCAGCACGTATAGGACTATTGAGTGAAAAGTAATAACCAGCATAATACTTAATGTCCTGAAACACATAATGTTGTACTTCTAACACATAATCTACCCTAATTGGTGTTTTTTTTAAAATGCCAGCTTAGAATAAGCATTACCCTATTTCTTCAGAGACGAGGGGCTCGAGGGTTTCATGTGTATTACAATTTTAGGCGACAGGCTGACAATCTGTTACTACACTGATAAATGAATGATTTGTTAGAAGTAGCGATGGTGACCATATTTTTATAGTAGTTAACACTTTTATGCGTATATGTACCGGTGATTTTTCATTTCAAAATTTTCACACTTTTATGCGAGTAAAGTAATTTGATATACATGAAAAGGAGAGGCAAGAATGCAGTACACACTTAATCCCATAGAATCCTTTGAAGTGTTGCTCTCCTGCAGGCGAAATCAGTTTTCTGCAGTTCCGTCTGATTGAAAAACAGGATAACATTGAACTACCTGAAAAAGTAAGTAGTTTTAAATAAATAAATAATTCGTCGCGATTTGTATGCATAGATACTATAATTACAAAATTAAGTTTGTGTAAAAAACATAATCCATACCTCGGTAACAATTTTCGGCCATAAAGATGTCTTGCAGACTTCCGACTAAATTGATCACGAATAAAATAGCAAGTACAACTGCTACGATAATATCTCCCCTGTTAATGTCCACTATTTCTTCAAAACCTGCACGACAAAATTTTCTATCTACTTGTGTCAATAGTCTGTAGTTCACCCACATGGTATCATTCAAGCATGCCTCAAGGGTAAGTACTTGGTCCCGTTTCATATCCTGCTGATAAAACTTTTCACAAGTTTTTGTGAGGCAAATCCCGTAAGATAGTTTTGTATGGTTGAAATGTACCTCAGCTTTTTCCGAATATTTCTGTAAATTATTAAATAACAATCAGATACATTTTTATTCTCCTTTGTTTGTATTGTGTCTTTTTTTGTTTATATCGGTTTGGGCTTTTGTGTTTCATATGTTAATTGACGGATATGTTATCTTACCTTCATCATAGTGTAAAGACCACTTGATTCATTAGTGACCAGGTTAAAATTTACAGAGCAGTAGACTCCCGAGTGATTATTCTCCTGAAGACAAGAGTCGTAGGGGTCTAGATGGAATATTGGTGGCATCTGAGCATATTCAGTAGCTAGAAAGTATACAATTTCAAATAAATCAAATGATTTGCATTAATGCTTGTAATATACATTAATAGGTAGGTATTACATAATTTTGCGTAAAATCTTGACAGTCTGATTTGATCTGAGCGCTGGGTTGGAAGATGGAATACCCGAAATGCATAGGAAGTACCTGTAATTGTGTGATAGTAAAAAACGTACTTATTTATTTCGATCAGAAAAACAATTTTCAACACTCACCGTTTAAATAAAAAATATATCCGGATCCATTCCTAGACAAAGACATGAAAAATATTATAAATATGTACCATATATGTATACCACTGCACACACATCGTTGAGACGTCTACAGTAACTAAGAACGTGAGATGGACGAAACATGATTTTATTATTATGCATGTATTTTATTATTATGACTTTGCACCGGACAAAATTAGCACTATCAAAGAAACATAAAGACTATGCAGACTAGAATAACCGGAACCGGGTTAAATTAATCGCCAAAAAACTACTTCACTTTTAACCTTGACAGGTCAAACTAAGTACCTAAGTAAGTAGTAAAGAAGTACATTCGTTTCCTTTTTCTTTTTTTTAAATTTTCTTTTCCTGGACTAGGTACTGCTTAGTTTGGTACATACCCACTAAATAATTAAAAAAAGAGAAGAGAATTAAACAAAACAAAAATATATAGCCGACGTCACTTGCGCTGCTGAGAATTTGAAGACTTTTCATTTGTCATTTATTTGACTATGTGAAAATGACTTTTTCGTCCCCTCTATTAAAAAAACTAGGCTTTAGGCGCACATAAGTGCGCATACAATTCCGACAGATAACCCTACTACTTGGATGAATTTTGCCATTACCACTTGTGAAGACACAAGAGGTCATCGGGTCTTTAGACGACTCGGTAGTCCACATGAGAGGAAGAACACCATATTAGTCGCAATTTCCTACACCACAGAAATGGGGTGATGTTTGCCCAAGCCGGATTCACATGACATGCTTCAGGAGTAGAAACAGAATAGATGCAAAATATAAACATGGAAATTAGGTATGCAAATGTTTGCAATATGGAAATAATGGAAAGCCGAAGTATCAATTTGTTGTTTATCCAACCATTTAATCATTTTATCCGCCACATATCGTTGCATAGATTTACGAAATGTCTCTTACAATGTACGTATTGATACCAGCACATCAACCCACTTATTTAAGGGATCAACTTAAACTAGGTATAATAGCTATACGAAGTGGGCGGATCACACACTTGACGTACGACGGAACGCTAACATGGCAGCGATTTTTCAGATCCATTCTAGAAATGTCAATCCCCATACTAAAACCGCAGTGTCGTCCATCGAGTGCGGTTTTAATATGCGGAGTGACATTTCTAGCATGGATTTGATAGACCGTTGCGATATTTTAGCGCTCCGTCGTGCGTCAAGTGTGCGATCCGCCACAGATTTCCGTATACTGATAAGATGCAATCAGACTATGAAACTGAACATCTTTCCCTTCGAAACATTCGTCAGGAAACCACAAAATAACTCGGTCTACCATTCAAAATCGCGATCAGCTGACTGCATTTACTGTGGGAAGTCAAACAATTTTTGAAAAATAAATTAGATAAGATTACTTGATTTGCACACAAAAGGAAACATTACACATAAATTAAATACGTAAGAAATAACTAGTGTACAATTAGCGTATTCTTAGAAGTTCTCTGACGTGGTTTGAGTTGTAAGTACCATCATGTGGTTCAACCGGCAATTTCCGCATGCCCTCTAAAACTTATTCATCTACGTTTTTACGAAAGTATGTCCTTTGCTGGACTTAATGTATTGTGATGATTGGTTGTCATAAAGGAAAATTAAATTAAACACACTACGCCCTCTGGCGTGAAATTGAGGTGTTGACTCAAAACTGTTACTGGAAAATATCCCATATATTTCAACGAAAATTGAAACAGTCTACAATTTTAGGGCACAGGCTAACAGACCGCTGCGATATTTTAGCGCTCCGCCGTGCGTCAAGTGTGCTATCCGCCTAAGATGTAATACTCGAAATGTATAAAAGTATTCGCGAGGGCTTAAAAAGTTAAAATAATGTTGTTGTTGATTGGTAACTCTTGAGTTCTTTAGTGTTTAAAAATTAGGTAAAGAGCCTTCTTTGATATAAAGTTTATACCCTAACTGCCACTCGATGGAAACTTGTTTTCTCATCAATAAAAAGTCTTTCAAGACTTTTAAAAAGTTAGACAAAAGTTGAAAACCCGGTGACTGCCTGAGAACAATGGTCTTTCTGAATTATGACCCGTTTCTCTATTTTCGCTGCATTTCTTTTATAATAAAAAAGGTATCTAACTATCTACCTACTTAAGTTTTTGTCCACAACTTTTAAACAGCCTGTAAAACAATCATATCTGCAAATATTTTAGGAGGTTAACCAGTCCATGAAACTGAACCACTTTCCCCACGGAATATAATGTCAAAATAAATAAAAAATTTGGATCGCCCATACAAAATGACAATTGGTATGGGATGTTCAAAGACTTGTTTACATATTTCGACCGATGTTCCTTGAAGAAAGTTGTTCCGCTACATATTGTGCTGATTCCTTCTGTTGTACTTAAATAACTGCCTGAGTGATATTGAAAAAACAAACTACTTTTTGGAAAGAAATGGTAACCCCTTACAAAGTCTGCGTGGGACTAAATATCTAAGCTGTGTATTATTGCCCTTGACCGTTTAGTTCAATAATCGTAAAGAAGCCTACATTATTTAGTCAGCTAGGTTCAAGAGATGACCTAGACTTAACAAGTTTACTGGCCTGGATTTTGTTCTGTCAATTAAGTTCTATTTAAATAAACGTTGATTGCCCAGCTCAAACAACGTCGAGACTTAGATATGAGTCCAAAATTGCGACCATAATTTTTTATTTAGGCTTTGTTTTTAGCCGACAGCTTCAGAAGGTGGGTTACGTTTTTCGAGAGTATGGATGTATGTAGACAATAATAGTACATGGCAGTAGCCGACATTGGGATTTTAGCTGAGGCTTTTCTTCCATTTGCGAGGAAACGTTTGAGTAATACGCAAGCATGCGTTGGATTTGCTTACAATCCATTGAATAAAAAAAAAATGCACAACAAAATCACATTTAGCCCTTGTATAAGCATTTTTTTCTGGACAAGGCCTGAAATGTATATATCTATGGAATTTCATTTTTGTCATGTCTCCGTGCCTTTGCCAACCTGACGATTTAAACGGACCCATTTTCGTATACTTTTTTTTAAATAATGACCAAATGAAAAAACATATTTTTCACGGGCTATAGCTAAATGGGGAAATTGATGTTGACACACTAAAATGGTTGTTACATTGGTTTCAGCTAGCGTTGCCACTCGATAGTGGACTGTCAATTGTCTCATGGATTGTACAGGCTTTTTCGAATAAAAGAAAACAATCGAAAGCAGTACTATTGATAGTTCAGCAACATTAGGTTCAGCAGCCAATGACATTGGCTATATTATCCAAGAATACTAACTATAGATATTATTCATATCGGATAAATACCTTTTTTATGGAAGCTAGAATAAACATGTACCTATGTAAACGGTGAAATTACTGAAAAATATAACTTCGAAATAGTCGCAGTCGGGTATGTTGTTTCTATTAATTATTTAAATAGTACGCATTGACATTCCGTTTTCTTTGTTTGAAGTTTGACATTGAACAGTTTACCGAAGTGACTATAGTTACGTGAGTACACTTACGTCCTTAAGGGGCTGACAAGAGCTAAAAACCGGTCCCTTTCTGACAAATGTCAAACTGCGCGCGTGTGAACGGGACGGAATCTTGCCGATTCAATGATATTTTCGTATTTTCGAAATTTGAAAATCAAAAACAATATGTCGATAGAGTATTGTAAGGCGCTCATTCTGATAATAAACACTTAATTATTGCGTGGGTTTTGTTCGTACCGTTTGCGATATAATAGATTTTTAGAAGTAACTTTACGATGTTTTTCTATCAAGCTAAATTACTAATATCCCCTCGAGTGAGAGCACTGGAAAATAAAAGATGGCGCTCGTGCGGGGCCCCGTGCGGGTGTCGCCCACTTGACTCGACTCCGATCACATAAACAAAGATTTCTCCGAAACTAGTGAACGATAAGCTTAGTATGTTATGTTCCCACGTTCGTCGTGAAACAAGCTAGCTCTTTGTTGAATAATATAAACATCTGAAACTGTAAGCTAGTGGCACACCCTATCTAAAGTAGTAGCTTTTATGTTTAACCGGATTTTTAGTTTATGAACTAAGATCTACTAAATTAAACCATGTTTTAATGAAATTATTTGTTATTTCATGGCACAAATTATCAAGTTACAATAATTCAATAGAACAAGGTACACACTCATACATTTTTTATACAGCAGGAGCAAAATAATCTTTTGAGCCCTGATCTACTACTAAAAACCGCAAAAGAAAGAATGAGTTTATGAGAAAAATAACTATGACACCGACTTTTTTTTGTGCACAGACAATAACTCTATTCATCCTACAATCGATTTCATTCATTCATTTACGGCTGCGTTCAGTAAAATGAAAAAAAATATGAAGAAATGTGAGCCAACAACTGACCAAGCTGAATCAGTCGCGTGCGCACTATAGCGCCTTTTGACAGCAGACTGAATCAGTCTTCTCCGCACTTGACAAGATATCATGTTTTGGAAACAATAGCACTACAGCAAATATCCTGAAGATTATTACCTTTTTTTTCGTCAGTTTTTCTGCATTTTATCTAGGGTAGAAATCACTTATAAAAGTAGCTTTTAGCTCTACTCGGCCCCTTAATAGTTTTATTTGGACAGAAAGTTGGGTTGTGGACTGGCACGTCGAATGAGCTACTTATTAAAACGATCTAGAACGGTATTTTGTTTGAAAATAGCAATGTATGACGTCATAAATTGCTATTTTGGATGGCTGCAGCACACTTATTTTTATGTTTATTTTTCAAACTTTGAATATTTTGAGAAATTATGAATAAAGTCCGTAACAGTATTTATGGACAATAAATTATGAGCAATTTTATTTTTACCTAAAAAATATACAGTTATTTTCCGTCCTCTAATTATTTTTTGGAAGTGCATGCTTTTTACTAGGCCTTATTGTAATAAAAATAGAAAAACCATAGCTCTAGTCTTGAGACATTACTCGGAAAGAAAACAGTGGAATACGTTTGTTTCTTTACGTTAAATTGCATTTTGTAGAAACGCTACCAGGTCATTTAGTTCCGCGACGAATTGTGTAAAGAAAAATGGTGCAATATTCGCATAGCAACCAAGACTGATGGCTTAACGTACCCTCCATAGCACGGAACCATCTGAATTCTTTTCACACATTTACGAACGAATCTATAGGTTAGTTTGACAAGTAACACAAAAGATCAAACATATGGCCGACTGCGAGGCCATCATCTCAAATTAAAGGCGCAAAGATCTCACAACGACCCACACAAACACTTTCTGAGTAACCGAGTGGTAAAATCGTGGAATGCCCTGCCTGAAAGCGTAATTTCAGCAACCAGCATAAATGCATTCAAAAACAGACTAGACGAACATAAAAAACAGTGTCGTGGCAAATCAAAAAACTAAACATAAATAACTAAAGTGAACTATAGTGCTATACGCATATATACGTATAGTGACGAACTTGAACAGTGAACAGGATACAGGCGTTATCAGTTGTTTCAACTGCCTGCCTGTTTAATAAATAATAATAATAATAATAACCAGTCTGATTTCACCCGGGTGGATCATTCTGACAAGAAAATAATAATAATAATGCAACACACCCAAATGAAACCGTCAATGAAATCGATGTTCACTTGGCTTAGGCCCGTGACATTGAAAATCCGGCATTGAAGCCGAGAAGGAATTTTCCTAAAAAACAAATAATAATTTAGTCCTAATTTCCTAACCTGTGTGTATCGTAAATATTATATTATAGTACCTTTAATATTAGGGTATGAATAAGTATGTTTATGGCTCAGTAAAGTATTTCAGGCGTTAGCAAGGCAGCCAACCGGAAGTTATTAGGTGATAACAAAAACCACATAAAAAGAAAACAGCCGCAACACCTATTAGGTATAATATAAAGCCTTCCACCTGCTGCCTTTTCCCGTAGGAACTACCCCTTATTCGTAGCGTAGGAATAGCGTAGGTGCCGTGTGATGCCGGCTTAGAATAGCATCACCCCATTTCTTTCCGCGGGTGTTGTAAGAGGCAACTAAGGGACTCGAGGGCTCATGAGTATTACAAATTTAGGGGACAGACTAACAACCTGTCACTACAGTGATACACGAATCATTTGAAACGGCACTCAATACTTATCCAACGTGGCGTAACGATAGTATTTTACTGTCGTTAACGCTCTGCCTATCCCGCCAGCGATAAAGGCGTGATTTGTCTAGGAATAAGAAATGTTCCAGTGGTAATGTTCCAGTGGTAATTTTCCAGTGGTAATAAATAGGTGTATCAAAGGTTTATACCGTGTGATGCCGGCTTAGAATAGCATCACCCCACATCTTTCCCGTGGGTGTCGTAAGAGGCGACTAAGGGACTCGAGAGTATTGGTGTATTACAATTTTTAGGCGACAGGCTGACAACCTGTCACTATAGTGATACACATGTTTTCCGAAACAACCTTAGAAAACAATATTCAAAAATGTCAGACGTGGCGATAGCGACCGTATTCTTACGGCTGTTAACGCTCTGCCTACCCCGCAAGGGATAAAGGCGTGATATATGTATGTATGTATGTATCAAAGGTTTCGAAATAAGATCAGCAGCGATTTGTAATAAGCTAATAAGCTATATGCCTGACAGGTCAAATGAGCTAGTTTTTAGTATGAAAAAGTGAAAGTTTGACGTCATAGTGCACTATTATGATTGGCGTCAAAACACTTTCATAATTATTTTTTCTGTTTATCAATTCATACTTTGAGTATTTCGAAAAACTTGAATTACATCTGTAGTATTTTGAAACAATAGTTTTAAGCGTACAACTTTTCTGTTTTATTAATGAATCCAGAAACTAGTGAATTATACAGGACGGTAAGAAAACAAAAGGTAAGGTAAAAAGCTTCAGCTGACAGATTTTGTCTGTATTAATACAGGTTCTGACGGTATTGTCCACTTTCTTCAAAATGTTACTTTACGTTAGCTCTAGCAGAGTAACTGCTAGGTAGTAACAGTTCCTTTAGCGGAAGTGACCAATTGTCATCTGACAATATGACTCCGGCCGTTGGCCAATGAATGTCCGAATAATTTAGAACGACCAGCGATAAATCTGACTGACAATATGGTCTCAATTCTGATATGCCCACGTATTTCTAAGAAAATAAGTATTATAAATGAAAACTACTTTATCTTTCCGTTTGCATTTGCACCTATTATCGTGGTATATATACCCGACAAGATTTAGGCCACATGGGATAAAGGTGTGATTTATGTATGTATTATGTATGTAGGCTGTGTTTTATTTTTGTTCAGAGTTATTCCTTATCATCAAACAACCTTCGACCAATATAAGTAGTTATGGACATGCCTTGCGCATATAAAAAGGTCTTTAAAAATGTGCCAAGACACAACTACATATAAAGACGCGCACACAGCTACACACGCTCTAATCATTTGAATATACGATCAAAGACAGAGACAGGGAGATGTCCTTGCACTGTAGTGCGAACGCGATAGCAATATGTCAGTGACTTTCGCTCTTTATGTTCGCGCCCTTTTACAGTAACTCGCTTCAATCGCGTACTTCACGCCAGCTTGCGCGTTTCGTATGCAAATCCATCCAGCGGTCGCATACGAAAAGCGCAACTTAGCATGAAGCGTGTGATTTAACCGCATTGCTGTAAAACCATCCTTCGAACTCTAAAAATAAAAGTAATCATTTCATAAGATAAGACCATACGCATGCCCAGAAGAAATCCCTCCTATTACAGAACAAGAAGTTCATTGTGCACTTGGTAAAATGAAATACAACAAAAGCCCCGGTCCTGATGGCATATCCACCGAAACCCTTAAAGTGGGTGAACCAGTACTTCTTCCCCTGATCACAACCTTATTTAATTCAATGTTGCAAACCGGACAAATTCCAGACGGGATGTGCCACTCGGAAATAATCCTTCTCCACAAAAAGGGTGATAGGGCAGATATTTCTAATTACAGGCCAATTAGCCTTGTTTCTCACCTTTATAAGGCATTTATAAAAGTAATAGAACGTAGAATATCTGGCCCACTCGACTTAGCTCAACATCACAAGATTCAGACGTCACAAGTATCAAGCTATATTTTAAGAACTATACAAGCTAAATTGTTGTTGAAATTATGTGATATAATATGATATGATATAATTATCCCCTCAAAAACATTAATATATAAAAAATTCCAAGTCTCGCTACTGAGCTGTTCAACCGTAAAAAGGTATGAGATCCATTTGAAACCAAGTCGACTATCGATTTGTTCATTCCCCACTTAAGAGATCTATCTTAATTAATTACGTAATTAGTTAATAAGCATTATTTTATAGTGACCATATCAATATTTTCAATATATTTTAATGTTTACAATAAATTGAATGACTTAGCCATCGCACTAGAACAGAAGGTTAACGTGCAATACGTATTAAAATTAATACATTCAGTAGTCTTCCTTTTTTTTTTTGCGGCTCTATTTCTTGAGCCTCAGCCACGGTTTTTCTCATAGCCCACTCTCTATCTTTATGTGGTTTTCTCGGAATCTTTGTAGTAATGATTTTTGTCAAGTCTGGACGGTAAATGCTTCTTAGTCCATTGTATTCATAAATTGCAGATTCTTGCGCTTAAATATTTCCAAAGTCTATGTTTATAAAATGTAAGCCGCCCAGACTTGTTACTCTTGATAGTGCTACATAAGCTTGACCAGATGTAAATACAGCTGAACCTATATCCATCAGCGCATTATTCAGACTGAGGCCTTGACTTTTATGTATAGTTATAGCATAGGCTATACATATTGGAAACTGTTCGCGATGGACATTAAAATAGCGATAGCGTGTTTTAGAAACTAACAGCGACATCTGTGATTATTTTGCTGGACCAAAACAAAGTATTTTAGGAGCGACAGCAAAATATAACTTGGTAAACAGTACATTTCTATGGAATTACAAAGTTATTTATGCTATCGGTTTATCTAGAAAACTGCATTGAAATTGCTAGATTTTTCAGTTTTTCCTTAATTTATACACTAAACCCAAATTATATTCCAAATTAGAAGTCTCTGTCTGCTAGAAGTGCCTTAGAATTTTGATGATCGGTCAGTGAGTGAGTCAGTGACAAAATTAAGAACTTTGACTAGCTATAATTCCTAAACCACTGGTTCAAAGTGAACGAAATTTGAAATATACCGTATCTACAGCGCTTTTGATTGATTCCTGAAGTTTCAAGTCTTTTGTTTTATCCACAAGAAAGTTATAAGGTGTTGAAAATGGCCCGAACCGCTGAGAACGCCGAACTTTTCGAGAAAAGGATGGTACGGCTGTGCCGCTTTCTAGCTCGACTTGGCGGGGGCACTGCCGTGCCCCCAGATGTGAATGTTATGAATGTACTACGTGATGTTTATGCTTTCGACTTGGGTGTATACGTATACACGGCATGTATAGTAAATTTCCAATTAATAAATTAAATTGAATTGAAAGTATAGGCCATATTTTTGAATATCTGCTGGGATCAAGTCTTCATCTTAACGCAGACGACAGATTATTATAATAATGTGCCGCTAAGAGTATGCCCAGTGGGATTCAAATTACTCACAAAAAGTTTGGAACAAAGTGAATATCCCACAGGGGAAAGAACCAGGAACCTTTGCGCCGCAGGCCTGTGCCACATACGTCCCTTTACCCAGTAGGTAGCTATGTAAGGTCTAAATATGTTCACTGTAAATATTTTGAAGGGTGAATCAGCCCATGAAACTGTGCCACTTTCACCAAGGAACATAGGTCGGAATATATTTGAACCCCATACAAATTGACTTGGTCGGCTGGCATCACAAATCACTAATATAAGGTGTAAAAATATTAGCTGCAAATATTTTAAAGGGTGAATCGGCCAATGAAACTGAACGACTTACCCAATGGAACATAAGTTGATATATGGAAAAATTTTTAGTCCTCGCATATAACCTGTTTCGGTCGGCTGGTACATTTTTTATGGGAGGTTCAAAATTTTTTTCCATATGTCGACCTATGTTCCTTAGGAAAAGTTGTTCAATTTCATCCCTTGAAAGGAACTCAGCACTTTTCCTAACACCCTGTATGTATATGTCCTGCCATACATTTTGTATGGGACGTTTGTAGTTTGTTTTTCTGAGGGAAAGTTGTTTCATCTTTCATGAACGAACCCGTCAAAATATTTGCAGTTGTTTCTTCACATCCTGTATTTATATTACTTATACAATATTGTCTGCAAGGTTGAAAAGTTTGTAGCGCTTCCTCATAAGGATAAATTTTCTGGTATCATGGCTGGAAAACTCTTTGGTGATTAAATTTCACGATGTATGTGGGAGTTTCAGATTGAGTTTGAGGGTACGCAATATTGCTACCAAATGTTTGTTTACACGGGAGGTCGAAAGGGAGAAACAAAATAAAAAGTTAGACTGTTGATGAGATTTTCTTATGTTTCAGTACGAGTAATATCTATATTTAGATACGATTTAAAAAAGAGCCACTTTTTATTTTGTGTCTGTAACTTTATTTTTCATTCTAATGGATCCGGTTTCTGACAAAAGAAATTTAAGAAATAGTCGCTATTATGGGAAACTTTCCAGCTAATATTCAGGTGCACATAGATGGCGCTGAGCTAAACTAGAAAATTTTATTTTCAATGAATTAATGTATTTTGTCTCGAAGAGTATCAATATAACTCAAATGACAAAATGCGAAAGTTAGTACTATGTTTGATTGTATGTTTGTTACTCCTGCACAGATAAATGATAGAAGGTAACTTGGATTAACACATAGGATAGTTGTTATCCCGAAAAAAATATCCTGTGGAATGCTACGTGATAAAAACCGACGCGGGTGGAGCCGCCGGCGCCCTATCTGTCGTCTTTAAAAAAAAAGAGTTCATTTGACCTCTCAAGTAAATAGCCAGCTGTCAGATACAAAATTTCCTATTGCAGTTGTCACAGGATGACATTTGTGTGGTGGCTGTCACAACCGCAATATTGTCCGTCACCGTGTCCGATACATAGGTGTGTGTGCAACTCGCTAGATGACTGAGTCATTAATAAAACACGGAAGTTGTACACTTAAAATTATTGTACAAAAATACTACATACTACATATTTATAGTTTTTCCAAATATTCAAAGTTTGAATAAACAGTCTTCATCATCTGTCTGAAAATTTAATAAACAGTAATATAATATATAAAAGATGATAAAAGTGTTTTGACGCTATCCAAACATAAGTCAAACTAGAAATCTATTCGTATTTCCATACAAAATATCGTTTAAAAAAGTATCTCATTTGACCTGCCTGTCATTGTGCCTATTCATCATACAAATCGCGATTTATTGGGTTTTTCGGAGTTAGTTAAAAATGTACCCAGATGCGAGGGAAATCCATGGCTGGTGATATATCGCATTCGACTAATGTCTGCAGCGCAATCACTGTACGTGTCGCAATAAACCACCAGACTGTTTTTGACAGGTTGACAGGCCGCTGAAACACAACAAGAGTGTGTGCGTGCTGCACATCAACATACCTCTTTAACAGGTCAGCTTAAATTGGTTTTTCAAAACAGTTTATTAGAGAAAAACACTACAGGTTGATTTCTAAATTAATATGTTCCAGGGCCCCAAGTCTGCTATTTATTGTCATTGTAACGCCATCGAAACTCAACTGTCATTCAAATGCCATTGTGATTTTTTCTATACCTACTTCAAACTGTAGGAGACTAAATGACCAAAATCATCCAACTCAGATCCAATCGACATCCAACTGAAACGATTTTCATTTACCAGACTTAGGGCCCCGATATTGGTCGCATAGCTGTATAATTTTGAAGTTAGGGTTCGTTCACGTAGACAGGTTAATGGGAAATTTTCTTGCCAATCTTCAAGTGTACATAGATTGCTGGCGCTGAGCTTAACTGAAGAAGTTTTATTCCAAAGAAATTATTTAAACCAGTATTTAATCTAGTGGAGTATCAATATAAGGTGTAAAAATTTTAGCTGTAAATATTTGAAGAGGTGAATCAGCCCAAGAAACTGGACAACTCTCCCCAAGAAACATAGGTCGAACTATGAAAAAAAAATTTGAACCTCCCATACAGGTTGACTCGCGCTCGGCTCCTACATTTTGTATGGGAGATCCATAATTTTTTCATATTTCGACCTATGTTTCCTGGGGAAAGTTGTTTCATGTGCTGATTCACCCCTTAAAATACTTGCAGCAATTTTTTTTACACCCTGTATAGTTTACATGTCAAAATTTCAACTCAAAGAAAACGCCATCTGGTGTGAAGCGAAAAGGGGCGAGAACTGTCAGAAAGAAAACTTCCTATTGACGTGTTAGTGCGGGTATTTTAAGTTAAATATAGGCCTAATGTGGCTCAGACGTCGTCAACTTAGTGAAACATACATAGTACATAAGTAATTAGTTTGTTAGTTTAGTTGTAACGGGACCTTAGGTAGACTGAATTGCGTCGAGAATATTTTGTTAAAGTCAGGATCCTTATTTGAAATAAAACCACTTTTTGGCAATGTGTAATATTTTACTTTCACTAAATTAACTTAAATTCCAACAACTTCGTAAGGAAAAAACAACAGAATCATCACCATTTCTTTCACAAAACCAATGTCACTTCTCTTTTTCTTTTTTTGACAGTTCAAACACGCACCTCTCCACACCTCACCGCCTCCCCTTCGCATTACATCGCTCCTCACCGCTCGCACCTCTTTGCTTTACATTGCTCGCCTGCTTTCTGCTCCTCTCCTCATCAGCCGTTACAGTCGGCCATCCTGGAACAATTGCGCCGCAATTGGCGCAATAAGGCATTAACTTTCCAGCAAATCTATAAGGTCATCCCTAGTTACAATCTCCTCATCACTACTGACTTCACTAACATCTGGAGCACTACGGTATGGCCTAAGAGAATCAGCCGCTACTATCGTGGTGAATTTCTTATAGCCCCTGATACCTTTCACGCTCCTTATCTCATACCTATCATTTTGGAGAACTATCTGCACTATGTATGGTCCAGAGTACAGTACTTGCAGCTTGGTATTTACTGTTTTAACCTCTCCGCCTGTTGGTGCTTTTTTCCACAATACCAGATCGCCTTTCTTATAGACCCTCTGTGGTTAATGTCGTTTGTCAAATTGACGTTTCATCGCTTCAGCCCGTTTACGCATTCTTTCAGAAGCAATGTAACGCTTTTCAGCAACTTCCCTTTCAACATTCTGAGACCCCAGATTAGGGAGCAACCTACTCCTGTTACTAAACATAAGCTCATAAGGATGGAATCCGGTAGTATCATTTCCGGTGTTGTTAATTCCCCAAAATATATCAGGTAGAGATTCTGTCCACATATTAGGATCCTTGTTTCTCGTGCGCATGGCATCTAACAACGTTCGATTAAATCGCTCGACTTGACCATTAGCCCTAGGACACGCATTCGCATTAAGTGTGTGGTGTATCTGATGGGCACGTGTAAACTCTGCAAATACTCTGCTTGTGAAAGCTAAATTACGATCGCTCACAATTCTTGAAGGATACCCAAAAAGTCCACACATGTCCCTCAGAACATGAACTGTTTCAATGGAATTCATTGTTTTCGTTGGCCTAGCTATTAAAAATTTGGAGAAAGCATCTACAATCATCAGTAAGTATTGGTACCCTTTTTTATCTTTGGAAAATGGACCTAAATGATCTACGTATATATGTAGCATACTCATAGGAGTGTCTGGCTTGGGTATTGGATGCAGTTCCCCATGAGGCTTTCCATAATCGCTCTTTCCGTACGCGCATTCCAAACAAGACTGCACGTATTTTTTTATAAAACGAGTCATCTTCGGAAACCAATAATCGGATTTAATTAACTCATCGCACCGCCTTAAACCTACATGGCCTATCTGGTCATGGAACTTTTGCATAAGCTTCCATCGAGCAAAATTTGGCACAACTAGTTTGGAGCCATTCAAAGTTTTACGGTAAAGCCTATCATCCTTGATTTCATAGTTGTTTACCACGTCACTACATGCATTATTGTTTTGCAGTTGTCTAATAATGTTAGCTAATTTATCGTCCTGCATTTGCACCGTCAGAAACCAATCACCACTGTTTAGTTGTCCGGAACCCAATAGCAGCACTTTAAACTCGCTCCCCTTTTTATCAGACTTGATAATAGGGTTAGCTGGTGCAATGGATTCTGCACTAATTCTGTCGCATGGCTTAATTGGATTCCGACTGAACGCATCAACATGCTTCATACGTTCGCCCGGCCGGTACACAATTTGAATGTCATACTCTTGAATCAATAACCACCATCGAGCGATTCGGGGCAGTAGATCTTTTTTTTCAAGAGTATACCTGACTGCCGAGCAATCCGTGACAACTCTAACTGGCTGACCCAAGATATAAACACGAAAACGTTTTAACGATTCCACCACAGCCAGAGTCTCGAGTTCATAGCTGTGGTACATAGACTCTTCTCGTGTTGTAACCCGACTGAAGTATGATACCGGTTTAAGTTCGCCTGTCTTTTGTACTTGTAACAGTATGCCTGCCAGTCCATCCTTCGAGGCGTCGGTATGAACTTCACATGGCAAGTTTTCATCATACAGGGCGAGTACTGGACGGGTACACAATCGATCCTTAAGTTCTTGAAAACTGCGCTCTTGTGCATCACTCCATTGCCAATCTACACTTTTTTTGGTTAGCTCTGTCAAAGGTTTTGCTATAAGAGCAAACTTTCTACATATTTTCGGAAATAGCTACAAAGTCCTAAAAACTGTCGCACTTCATGCAAATTTGTAGGAACAGGGAACTTCGCTACAGCTTCAATTTTCTGGCTACCGGGTCTAATTCCGTCTGCTCTTATATCATGCCCTAAATAATTAACCTGTGATTTCAAAAATGAGCATTTCTTGATATTCAACTTTAAATCGGTAGCGCGCAACTGAATCAACACGTTTTCTAGCAATTGTAGTCCAGTGCTCACATCCACTGTTGACAGTAATAGGTCATCCATGAAAGCACATAACTCTTGACAACCAACCATTTTTACTAGTTTCTGTATAACACGCATGAACACGGCAGGTGCGTTGGCAAGACCGAATGGAACCCTCAAATATTCATACAACCCGTCAGGCGTGATAAAAGCTGTTTTGTTAATTGAATCTGCATCCAATGCCACATGATGATATCCTGAATACAAATCGAGATTAGTGAAAACTTTCTTTCCCGTCAATTTTAATAATTCATCTTCAATGTTAGGTAATGGAAATCTCTCTTTTACAGTCACCGAATTCAAAGCCCTATAATCTACGCAGAGCCTGTAATCACCATTCTGTTTACGCACTAGAATTATAGGAGAGGCATATTCAGATGTTGATTCCCTAATAATGTTTGCATCAAGTAGTTCACTTATTTTTTTATTAACTACCTGTCTCTCTGAGTAAGCTAACCTATAGGGTCTCCTACAAATAGGTTTCTCAGAATTGAGTTTAATATTCATTGTACCTAACTGAGTAGTGCCTATCTCACTAGCAGAACTCGCAAAACAATCTGAGTAGCCCGTCAATAAGTCAACTAACTGCTTTTTGTCGTCTTCCTCTATTTCACCAATATCAATATCATTTATATCAACACCCCCTATCCTATCGCCTTCCCTCCGTATCTCTTTCTCTCCGCACCCCAGTGATAAAATTGTTTTGCTCACCTCACTTATTACGTCGCATCTCTCAGCTCTTGTGATCGTCTCTCCCTTGGTCCAGTATATAGGAGCCTCTCCGATGTTGCACACCTTCATATAACCTTCTCCATCACGTAGAATTGTGCTGCCTATAGCATAATGAGTGCAGCCGATGCTGTGCTGTCTTGGTTTTGCACACAAGTTTCCTCGAGGCTTGCCTTCCACTGTCACTTTGACCAAGCTACTACCAATTGGGACCTCAGTATCTTCAATCACTTGTACTTTAAAACAGGATGCCTCTTCATAAGCATTTAGATTTTCAAATGGAGCCATTCTCATTCTAACATCGTCTCCCGCTACCAGGTAGTTGAAACGTTTATCATTAATTACTGGCTGGCCCACCAACAGTACTATTTTTCCTATATCAATATCAGTGGTTACCGCTGTGGTAATTGTCTCAATATCATCAACTTTCAGTCTGAATTTAACTGCTCCTAAAGCTTTGACTCTTTCACCAGTAAAACCTTTTAGTACCACATCTGTTGGGCCAATTTTTAGTGCCATTGCAAGAGCTGCCGCGTGGGACATCACATTTACTTCACTTCCGGAATCCAAATATCCTTTCACCACAGTCTCATTTATGTAAACAGTTTTTATATAAGCATCATCAATATTCGATATAAGTTGTATCTTTTTCTCAAGACCATTACCAGTGTTATGTGCCTTAGAAAAGTTGCATGTAGTTGCAACATGTCCAACTTGACCACAACGATAACACTTGCGCTTATCAGGTAAGGTACAATTTGGAGCAATATGGCCACTTCCACTACAGCGATAACATATTGGCACATTATTTGAACTAGCACCTTCCTTGCCTGCATTGGTGGTCACTGTACTTGAAGTTGTATGTGCTGCTCGGAAAGAATTGAAAACTCTTGGAGCTGTCAAAGTAGATCTTACACTCTGGGCCGGTTGATAATTATCAAAAGCAGACAGGAAACCTTCATATAATTCATCCGGGGTCAAACATTGGAACGCTTGAGCAGCATTGGCTTGCAATTCATGGGGTAGACCTCTTATAATACAAGACACAGCTGCTTGATCACTCAATTGGCAACGGTAACACATAGCCAACTTCTCCTGATAATATTTAGTCATACTCTCACCAACTAATTTCTTCCGAGTCATCAATTGATCCAAAAGTGTGGCATAGTCATGATAACGAGGAAATGCCTTGATCAGCATGGTTTTCCATTCTTCCCATGTATGGTCATAGGATTCAAGTCTGTTGAACCATACGCGTGCCTGACCTTGTAATTTTGACTGCAAATTAAAGGATTTTGTTTCGTCACTCCATTTGTAAATTTTCCCTAGTTGTTCAATTTTCTTGATCCAGCTTTTTACATTCATATCACGGTTTTCCGGGTCAAAATCGGGAACAAGCTTAGCAGTGTGAAAATTTTTGTTTGAATTCAGTTCAGTACTATTTTCAACACTAAACATTGTTTTCATGGTATCATCTAGCTTTTTGTTGATAATACTTCGTAGATCAGGTAATTCAGGATCGATATTTTCATCTTCCTGCCACACTTTGGCCCTCACATATCGTCCAGGTTCCTCGTCTGGTTCGCGACGAGCACGCTCGTGATGACGCTTCATGGTGGACTTGTGTTCGATCCACTTCTGACTGTTAAAGTCAGGATCCTTATTTGAAATAAAACCACTTTTTGGCAATGTGTAATATTTTACTTTCATTAAATTAACTTAAATTCCAACAACTTCGTAAGGAAAAAACAACAGAATCATCACCATTTCTTTCACAAAACCAATGTCACTTCTCTTTTTCTTTTTTTGACAGTTCAAACACGCACCTCTCCACACCTCACCGCCTCCCCTTCGCATTACATCGCTCCTCACCGCTCGCACCTCTTTGCTTTACATTGCTCGCCACCTCGCCTGCTTTCTGCTCCTCTCCTCATCAGCTGTTACAATTTGGGTTTCGGTGCTTCTTTCTTCTTCGCGTCTCGTGAAGAATAAAATTTTATCTGACCAATAATCTGCCGGTGCATGTGCAGATATTGTAACTATAAAATAACTATTTGCTACGTAACTGGCCACTCTTTATGCCTGTACGTACTCAGGTTTTGTCTACTTTCTTTGTGATCATCAAAATGCCTTTGCGCAGCAGTGGAACACAAAATAGACGACATGAAAAAATGTGTGAGTCTTTTTTCACATCATCTTCATGCATTTATCCCAATTAGTTTTGGGAAGAAACTAAGATTTATCCCAATTAATTAGTTTTGGGACTAAGAGAGTCAGGGGCTTCATATGTATTACAAGTTTAGCGACAGGCTGACAACCTGTCACTACGGTGATACACGGATCATCTGAAAGGGCCCTCGATATTTGTCAGACGTGGCGTTACATTTTTTGTTTGTATTTTTATGTTTAATCGATTGTGATATGTTTTAAATTTTGCCGTGAAATTGAGATTTTTTAGTTGCAAAATAGGTAAGCCTGGTTCTAAAATGTCGAATACTCTTAGGCATTTTAAAAAGTGGAAGCAATATCGCCACCAGCGCCAGCAGTGGTTCGAATCAATCTTTAGTAGTGTTGACTTTAGGAATGCACTCGGCTATTGGAAAAGACATTCACTGGTCCGCATTTTCCCGAACCGCATACAGAAAATGTCAGAAGCCTGCTACTTGTAGAAGGCGGTTGAATTCTGATACTAGGGTTCATCGGGTCGTTGGACGACTTGGTG